>CM023102.1:30618129-31218129 GCA_013103745.1 Gardenia jasminoides
TTATTTGTTAAATTACATTACATTGCTTACAAAATATGGGGGTTACATAGACAAATATAAAAAATCACAAGAGGTAAAGTGAACATTTATTCAAACCAAGATGATTAAGTGGATATTATAATTTTATCACATGCACTTTTAAAGTGTGGTATGATTTACTTACCATAACTAATTATGCATTTCGTCTATTTTTCACTTTACACAAATTGGAAAGAGTTATATGGCTATTTTAAAACTTTAGCGGGGGTCATCGTGATATGTAAAAAGTTATATGCATTATTATACATGGTTGCCCTTAATTAAATGAGTTTTCCTCCTTTACAAAACGCACACAGAAAAAAAAGAAACAAAGGAATTGGTCTCTTGTGCGCTCCATTTAGTCCGTTAGTGTGAGCAAAATTATTACCTGCAAGAATACCAACCACAAGCACTTGATGACTTTTCTTAGATTTGGGGATACAACCTTCACTCCCTTTCCATCACCATTTTGCTTGTAACCCTTCCGGCAAAGGCTGTTGCCTCCTTCAGAGTTTTTTGCAAAGTTCTTTGAATGTACAATTGTTGGTCTCTTCTTTTGGGCACTCGTTAATATCTGCATAAAACAATATGTTTAAGCTACAAAACTCATTTTGAGCATGAATGATTTGTTCTCTTTTCTTATTTTAATATTCTGAAAATATCTAAAGAATTTTGAAATGGGTAAATTACTAGTAATCACCCATGGTATCATCTATTATCACATAATCTCACTAACATTTCAAAATATCCACTTCACCCTGTATGGCTTCATATAAATTAAAAATTTAACGGATGTTCGCCTATGTAAGGTCGTTAATTGAAATACCAATAGTTTCCTTACTCAAATGCTTAATCAAATGACAATTTAACTACCTTGTATAAAACCATAGGGTTATTATTAGATAAAATGTAAAATAATAGGGGTGAAATGAATATTTTACAAACCACAGGAAAGTTAAATAGATAATATGATTTCATCATACATTTTTAGAGCATGAATGATTTAATCACCATAACTGATTATACTGACCGTTCATTTTTCACGTTACATATAAATCATGGGAGGATTATGTAACTATTTTAAAACTAGAGGGATCATCTATAAATTAGGAAGATTATATGTATTTTGCTAAAATGTATATCAAAGTATACTTCTTCTTCTTTTTTGTTTTTTCTTTAGGTTTTTCCCTAATGCGAGACAAAGTAAAATGAAAATTATCACATCAACACTTGATTGTCCAAACTGAAGTAGCAATGAGTTATCATCATATACGTACCTTGGCAACCAACAGGCAAGTATGGATTGCCTTCATAACCGTCGTTGCAGAAACAACGGTATCCAGTATAATTACCTTCCCCATTTCTACAATGGGCATTATTCTGACAAGCATAAGTAGTCGAGTTCTCTCTTGCTGTTTCACATGTCGTATTTTCATCTCCATTCCCAGTCAAGTACCATGGAAGTTTCTCTACCGACTGCAAATTGGTAAGGTTGTCCAAAGAAAAGCTGAAGCTAGCATCTTCAACAACAAAGGCAAAACTGCAGGGACTGAAATCACCAACAAAACTATGATTGTTAAAACTTGCGGCTATCAAGTTCAATGCTGTCATTCCTTTTGGGATGGATGTCTGGCAGCATCCACTGCCGGAGGAAGAACCGTTAATCACAGCATACGGTTTGGAACACATGGAAATGCACCCAATAGTTTGATCCACAGCAGTCCCATTGATAAAGCGTTTGCCTTTGGCAAAACCAAGGTGTCGCAATAACTGCTGTGAATTTGTTAACGGTACTATTGATTGTGAATTTGGGTACTACCAAAGAGGAGAATTTCCCGGTTGACTATTGCATTGCTGAACTCAAACATTAAAATGTTCAGTTGCCCGTCAAGGTATATTTTTGTGATGGTAATGTTTGAGCGTTGCAGAAATAATTTTGGAGGATTAAAAGAGTAGTTACAAGTGGCTGAAAATCTAGACTCAAGATAACAATCTTCTGTCATGCCAAATGGGTAAGGGATCTTTACTTCTCCACAGGTATCAATGCAGCCATCCTTGGCTATAGGAGGGTATGTTGCTGCTGGTGTGATAGATGGCTTTAGGAACACTGTCAAAACGAAAGTATAACGAGCAAACTTCATCATTGGAAACTTTGGACTCTGATGGCTGTTCAGTTTTGGGATGATGAGTTTTTTGGTTGAGGTATTCTCGGAGGAGGCCATGTTTCAGTATATAGACCCTTCCCAAAGCAAACCCACCCAACAGTAAAGGTCACTCATCGTAGTATTGACTCGAGCAGTCCATTGATTATTCTGCTCCCGTGTGGGGTATGGCATCAGAACTTTTACTGATTGCATTTCAGCGCTATTTCCCTTTTAAAACTACGCCATCTTTTGTATATGGACTCTTTACTCTTTTTTTCTTTTTTTCCACAGGAGCAGGTGTCCGGTCATTGTGGTCCAGGGAACGGAACTTTTATCAACTTTCTACGTTGAAAATCGCAGAATCAAGAATAGATCAAATGATTGACCTTTTCCCTCTATCACCTCTCTAGATAATAGAAAAATCACCAATAGAAAAGTTGGTTTTTCCCTCCACTAGTTTCCCAGCATGTATACATTCTCACCTAGTAGCCTACAGCAGTCGAGCGACTTTCAGATAGGTGCTTGAGAATTCAAAAATTTTCTGCAGCAATTTACATCAATACTCTTAAATCATCATAACAATCTTGAATTTTTCACTATGGGAGTAAGTCGATAAAGTGCATTACGTTTGATGGATAAGAAATAATATTTTCCATCAAATCACTTAACTACACATATTGAATCAAATTCACATAAACAAATAGCATGGAAAAGTATCAAGTTGGTTCAAATTTGGTTGGCTTCAAATCCTTCACACTAAAATGAATACTGAAAATGGATAAGTTTGCTCTAATTGATGTATGGATATTAAAATTTTATCACTGCTTTTTTTTGGTTAGCGTTTGGTACTTGGCTTGTATACATTAATGTCGCCCACTTATTAAAGCATAAGGGGTTGGACGTTTTAAATGTTAAGCGGATTATGTGGCAAAAGTCAAAATCTGGGGGGTTAAATGTAATTTACCCATAAACAAATGAACGAAGAATTGCAAATATAGTTAGATGAACAAAATAACAGTAAGATTTTCTGTGTTGAAAATCGTAGAATCAGAAGAGATCAAATGATTGACCTTTCCCTCTATCACCTCTCTAGATAATAGAAAAATCACCACTAGAAAAGTTGGTTTTCCTCCACTAGTTTCCAGCATGTACCATATCATCACCACTAATAAACAAATGAACGAAAAATTGCAAATATAGTTAAATGAACAAAATAACAGTAAGATTTACCGCATCTTGGCTGTTGCAATCGTGATTGAACTTATGTTCTTGGCCACTCTAGTCTTGTAAAGACTTGCCTTGAACATAAATGAAGCTAATGCACGACCTTGGCCGCTTGTGCAGAGCCGATCGTGCCGTGTGGAGCACTCTAGGAACATAGGATGACTTATTCTGCAGAACCGTATTACCAAAGTCAGGTCATTCTCTTTCCAAATTTTACCAACTTTCTGTTTTTTGGAACGACTAAATCCGAAGAGAAAAATAAATTGACTTTTCATCTATCACCTGTTGAAAATATGACAATTTCCAATGGAAATTTTGGTTTTCCATTGGAGAAAAATATATCTAATCTCAATGTTTAGCATTTAGAAAATTTTAGTTCATAAAATTTCAGTTAAACTAATTTGGTCTCAAACATATTTGATTTGAAGTAGAACTAGGACAATTGAAGAGTTTTCTCCAATGACAAACTTTGTACCTGTAGTACATGCCCACTAAATTGAAGTTAAAATAAAAGAAAGTAATGAATAACTTTGAATAAGAAAATTAAAGACTAACAACTCACATACTGACATGGGGCAGCAACTAATTAATCATGGTAGGGAAAAGGAGAAATAAGCTAAACTGCAAAGTTGAAACTAATCGGAATACCTAACTTATAGACCCAGAACTCATTTTACTCTCTATCCCAACACTAAAAAGGCAAAAACACCCTACACTCAGTTTTTATATATAATCTAAAATTTCTTTCTTTCATTTCTATTTTGTGGTTAATTAATTACTCATGTGTCGTCACATGACTTATTCTTGTGTCTAAAGTTAGGTGCTGTATTTACTCTTTTTTTTAAATCAATCTAATGAACACATGACTTGATTCCGTCAGTGGTGGGAAAAATTCATCCATTGTACTAAATTTGATTCAATTAGAAATATCGAGGACCATACTTATTTTGTAAAAATTTTAAGGACTAAAATTATGCTGGTGCTAAGCACTATGGAGCACATTTCTTTTTATTGAATGTTTTGGGACTAAAACGACATTGGCGCAAACTATTTTGGGGATTAAAATTGTATTTGCCCCTTTTGTATCACTATAAAGCAAACCTAAGTTGGTTCACCACATCTTAATTAGTCGATGCAATCGTGAAACTTATGTTCTTGGACATTCTAGTCTCATAAAGACTAGCCATGAGCATAAGCTGAGGGCACGTGAAGCACTCAAAAAACCTAGAAAGGTTGACATACAATTGAAAGCAGTTGTCAGGTTCCAATTGGATTTTAGTTATCATACAGGAATTATTGAGAATTAATTAAATAGAATGCAGGAAGAATGGAAAGAGATTGGAGCAGAAGCAAGAAGAATAGGGAAGGAATAAAGGAAGAAGAAGATGAAAGAAAGAAACAGAGAAGGAAGAATAGTCAGAAGCAAAAGGATTGGGACTTTCATTCATTCCGTAGCTGCATTAAACCTTCCCATACATTAGCTCTTTATAGGCTAATATACTCTATTCCACTAGTAGGATCTAACTGCTGTAATAACAAAACTAACTAATTGGTTTTTTTTTTTTGGTAGGAAAGAGAATAGTAATAACTTAAATAATAGTAGATTTGAGTACAGTCATTCTAGGAAGATGAACTCCCATTAAATCATCAGAATATAAGTGTGGTGGGTGTCAAACATGAAAATAAAATACCTACTCTAAAATATGAATTCAAGTATAATGGCGAGTAGGGTCGTATTCTCAGGGATTGGGTGATTTATTTCCTATAGAGAATTTGCGTGGTTTTGGAGAAGGAAACAAATAATTAAAGATGCAGAAACACTGAAATTCTAATTAAGCAAGAATGCAGTAATCAAATAACACAAGGAACAATTAATTAATACAACCTAGTCAAGAAATTAATCTGACACGGTTACACAAGCGATCATAGATACATGGAAATATTCATACGTTCACGAATAAATTGGTTATAGTGGTGAACAGCGGCCAATCTCAATCTCTCCTTAATTATCTGATGGTCCATAGAGGCTCATAAAGCTACCCTCTTGTAAACTAGACAACCTAGAGGCGGCTCATGAGGTTTAATATAGTCACAACTTTAGGAATTAGAGACCCAATTCTAGGGTGACAAATATACAAGCAGGGTTTATTTAGACTAGATTAATTATTCTCGATCCATATTAGACAGCTTACGGTGAAATTGTCTCGTTTGTCACTAATCAAGATGCTTAAAGGCGTGCGCCAACACCTTAATTGGCTATATACTATTGGAACAATTGAACAACAGACCTTATTCATTCAATAAATCTAAATAATAACTCATGGAAAATAGAGAATAATTAAATACCATGAGCGAGAAACTAAAATAGAACAATTGGAAAGATCTCACAATTATTGTGCAGCGAATCTTGATTATCCCTCAACTAGGAAATTGCTTTAGCCTTGCCACATCATGACAATCACGCATGACCAAGGTCTTCATGCAATTTGGATGGAAGTAAAAATAACTAAACTTGCAATAGAAAATTCTCCCCACGAAGAGTATCAATAATTGCTGAGAGAAAGCTAAAATACTAATCTAACATGCTTGATGGCGGAAGAAAACTAAACTACCACAACTAAATTGCCTAAAGATGATGCTCCTAAGGAAAATTAGAGATGGCAAATGGGTGGGGATTTGGGGGGATTATTTGGGATTGGAAAATATGGGTTATACAAGCAGATCCCATATTAGCCTTGGGACTAATATGGGACTAAAATGGGCTACACCCATTTGATCCCAAGTACCAAATTAATCCCATTTTAATTTTTTTAAGAAACACTCTTTTTTTTTCTCAATCAAATATTTCAATATTATCTTTTCTTTTTATATTATTTGGTTTGTTTATTTAACTTTATAAAAGTTCTACACTCTTCTTTATAAATTATGCGATAAATTCCCAAACTAAATAAATTTTTCTAAATATGAAATTTATAAAAGACCAACTTCATAAAAGTGGATGATGCTTTTTGGGAATTCGTGTTGATTAAATAAAAATCTATTGATCACCAAAATTTAATTGTGCCCAAAATCTATCTACTCATCTACGTTATTTTATTTCTTAACTTTCAAGACCCAGTCTAAAAATTTTTTCAATTCTAAGGCCATTCCAATTCAATAAAATTTTATCAAGAATAGAATTTTGTAGTTATTAGAGAACACATGATACATAAGTGCTAATTTACCTAACATCTACTACAACCTTATAATATTAATTTACTAATTTTGAGGAAAAAATGAAAAGAAAGATTATTTGTCATTTTAATATTATTTTAATAAATACTCATGGGAGTTCCAAATAAATCCCATACATACCCATATTTTAAATGGGTATTATTGGGTATATCCGATAAGGCCAATACCCGTATTAGATACAATTAATTAAATTTGGGTATGGAATCGATGGGTTTGGATAGTTTTGCCACCTCTAGGGAAAATAAATGATTCCTTATATTGGTCACTTGCTGTCTGCCTTTACGGAAACAACAGATACCAATCTCCAATTGTGATTTTGAAATCTCCTTTGACCCAAAGAAAGCGGAATTTTCCGCAGTTATTCAAAATTGTTTCCTTATCTCCTGCGCATCCCATATATACCAAAGATGACTTCCCTTATCTTCTCCTAATTTGTTGCTAAATCAATATCTGAAGATATTTGGAAATTCATCCTTAAATACCACTTTAAGCACCAAATGCCTGCAATGAACACAAAATCTAATTATGAGTAGAAACCCAATTCTTTGCACAATAAGTGGCCAAAATTAAGATCAAATATCAACAAATAAAGTGCACAATTATCTCCCTATCAAAGTGACTAATTGTTTGAGCGACATGATTGATTAAAACAAAATTTTGACATTGAAGTGCATCCTCTTTGGCTAAAAGATCCGCACATCTATTTCCGTCATGATAGACGTGCTACATTTTGACTTGTTGTAGTTATCTTATTAGTTCCCTGCAATCATTGACAATAGGTGATAAAATGTGAGAATTAGGACACCATTCTCAATTAAGTTAAGAATAATCTGTGAGTCAACTTCTATTATAAGGTGTGTGATGTTATTTTGAATGGCTAGATTCAATCCATCTCTGATTGCCCAGAATTCTGCAGCTGAATTAGTTGCAGTTCCTATGTTTCTTTTTTTTGGTGCGTTGGAGGCTAGAATAGTCTATTACACATTGACTAATCTTGGGGATGCTACCCCGATTACATCTCCAAACAGAGCACTTCTGATCTCTATTGGGGGAGCGTCAAAAACTTTAAGTCCTGGTGTTGCATCGATGCTCAGTTTGGCAAGCCCATCTGCTGCCATGTTACCTTCTCTCCATGTATGCGATAGCTAACACTGCAAGTTGCACTTCAATTTTTCCCTCACCATTTTTATCAGGTTTGCATGTGGGCTTTCTGTGCTGTCTCCCTTCACCAGGTCAATGGCTGTTAAGGAGTCCGTTTCTATTACTACTTGGCGATATCCCTCTTTCCAGGCTAGTTCCATTCCTTGGATAATTCCCCACAATTCTGCTGCTACATTACTAGCACAACCCAAGTTCATGCCAAAACCTTTTAGCCATCTTCCTTGGGCATCTCTTAATACCCCTCCCGCTCCTACATTGCCGGGGTTACCAGCTGAGGCTCCATCTACATTTACTTTAATCCATCATTCATGTGGCCGGGTCCAGTTGATGTTTCTCCACTCTACCTCATTGTTCCCTACCCTCAGGACTTGTTTCTGTGCTTCCCTCACTTGCTCTTCCAGCACTGCTGTCTCAACTTTTGTCTTTGAGTCATCACCTTCTGCATTAACAGCATTCCTCGCTCTCCAAGTATGGTACACAACTTGCTGGAAGAGTATTTGCAGCAGATTTCCTTATCATTCCCTACGTCCTTTGTTTTCAGATTCCAATCCACCCATTTAACCAGATTTGGGTTCTTAAATTCCTCCCATCTTTCCCTGCTTACTAGCTTCTTCCACACCTTAGATATCCATGGGCAATCTCTCAATGCATGAAGTGTATCCTCTTTGTCACCTGCACAAACTGCGCACTTACCATCCACGTGGAGATTCCTTCTCCTCTTCTCTTCGTTAGTAAGCAGTCTTCCCTGTCTTATAATCCACAGTAGGTGCTTCCAGCGTCCCGGACCTTTTTGCTTCCATATTCTCTTCCCTATCTTCCCTATCCCATTGCTCATGACTTTGGCAGTCCAGTTGGTAGGCTGTTTTTGTCGAAAACTGGCCCCTATTTTCTGGACCCCATATCAAACTGTCCGGGTTGTCTCCCTACACTATTACCATTGCTCTTAATTTTCTCATACACTCAAGTGGTAACCACTGCTCAAGTAAATGATATGCCCACCCTTGGCCTGTTACCCAAAAATCCTTGGCCAACTTTTGTGATTCGGTTTCAGGTATTGGTGCAGTAGATATCTCTTCCAAAGGGTTGCTCTACATCCATTTGTCCTTTCAGAACCTTATTCTCTCCCCATTACCCAATTTCCATCTTGCTACTTTTTCCACAATTTCATCCCCCACACACATCCCTTCCCAGATTCTCGAAGCACCTTTCTTCTGTGGGAGCTTTTCCTCTCTTCCTGATTGGTGGCCCTGGTATTTACTGTTTAATGCCTTGACCCATAGTTGCCCTTCCAGGTTTCTATAGCACCAGTTTAGCTTTGCTAAGAGCGCTCTATTCACATTCCTCAATCTCCGTATTCCCAATCCTTCTCTTTCTTTTGGTTTTGTAATTGTTCCCCAACCCACTTGGTGCATTTGCCTATTTTCTTCACTCTCGCCCCCACAGAAACTTTCTTGTGCATTTTTCCATCTCTTCTAAAACTGAGCTTGGGATACTTGCTGTCTGCATTGCATAGATTGGGATAGCTGAGGTTACTGCTTTAACTAGCACCACTCTTGCTGCAAAGGGCAGGCATTTGCTTTTCCATCCTGTCAATTTTTTGTGCATCTTATCAAGAAGATCCGAGTATGTATCCTTGGTTACCCTTTTGTGGATAATGGGCATACCCAGGTACTTGGAAAATTCCAAGAATGTTATGGGAAAAAAAAAATTTCTAAAAGGGGGGCAGTTTAAGTGGGGGTTTCTGAGAAGGGGTTGTTCGCATTTGTCAAATGCGAGTTCTATTGAACTCACATTTGACAAATGCGAGATCCTGCGTTTTCAGGCAAAAAAAATAAAAGGCTTTGTAAGTTATTTTCCACGTAATGCTCGCATTCACTGAATGCGAGTTACATGGGATCAAAACACCTGCCTTCCCTTCCCACGCCAAACAGAAACGAAGCCCTAAAATTTGGGGGAAAAAATAGTTTCAGCAATTGGGCCAAATCAGCGAAGTTCAAGGCATAGATCATCAAGAATCCGGCAACAAGTGGGGGGAAACTTAAGAGCTTCCATCCCTGTGGGCGGAGCAGCGAGCGTAGCTCAGTGGGGCACCGGGAAAACTCGCGAGGACAGTCGCCGGAACTCGCAGGAACGCAGGCCAGGGGCAGCCATTGCTTCTCAGAGCATCAACCGGTGCTTCAGGTGCCTCTCCGGCGAGCATTGCCGCCACTGCTCCTCCATGTAGTGGTAATTTCGTTCAACTTTGCTCCTCCATGTATTGCTCCTCCACCACTGCTCCTCCATGTACACAGTTGTAGAAATTTCCCTTCAACTTTGCTAGTTAATTTCGTTCATGGGCATATTTATTTTTTTGGTCAGGATTTGGCTTCAATTCAAGATGCTGAATTTAGAGGAGTTTTGTACGCTACTGCTCCTTGTACTCATCTTCATCTCATTCGTAATGGGTGGAAAATCTTTTTTCATATAATATTTTATTTTATCAGGCTTCCTTTCTACATCTTTGAACTTTTTTGGCAGGGGAAAAGAGTATAGGGGCTAGCTATTTGACACATTCAGACAATAGGAAATTCTTCTTGTTCACATTTAGTTTAGCTAATGACCTGGGATGCTTGTGCAATCCCTGTCTCACGTGTATCTTTCTGAATTTGGTCCTAGATCTGTCCTCTGTCTCTAAAATTCAGTTGTCATGCATGGCTGGATCCTTTTTTTTTTAATATATTTGTGGCTTGAGCCCTTTTTAGCTGGAGGCCTTTTCACTTTTTAAATTCTGCCTAAGCAATGATGCAATTTCTTTGTCGTGGAGCATGCTTTTCTTTTCTTTTGAAAATCATTTCTTCACTAAATGTACACTGGCAACATGACGAATTTTTGTTGCTGGACCGAAATTTCCAGCTTTCATTTAATAATTATTAAAAGCAAAAATTTTTTTGTACTTTTCCAAGGTGAGCTTGTATTTGTATCAGTTCACCAACTGAATTTGTAAAAAGAAGAAAGTAAGAAAAATTATAGACGAGCTGTTGGTGAGTATAAATAGTGTGAATAAGAAAAATTTAAGAAATATTGTGTTGTAAGACAAACATATGTTCGGTTTAACTCGAAAAAATAAGAAAATGGAGAAACAGTAGGATAAATAAAAGGAATTGTGGGAATGGCCGAAGTGCATGAAATGCATTCGGTCCATATGTTAAGATGCGTCCAATGTCCATTCATTCTACATATCTCTTGATATCTGTAATCCTTTGGAGGTAGAATGTATTTTCACAAAACTCATCCCGTTGCTTGCTAATAAAAGGTGGTGATCCTCTTTTTTTTTTTTTTTTGTTCAACAGAACTATGAACATTGTTATTACCAAATTTTTGTGTATAAGAAATTTAATACATCAAAGAGAATATGAGCATTTGTTTTTCCTTCGTTTGGAATTTGATGTCTTAGCTCCAGCTTTTAGATAGTATAGACATATTTATGTGGCAATGAATTTCATGCTTAAAATTGCAGGTTGCTACAAACACTCTGGAACGAGTTGCACCACGTACTCATGTAGTTGGAAATGTTTTGAAGAGAGTTTTCATCATTTGTTTTTCAATTGTAGTATTTGGTAATTACAATCCTAATTTGGTTTAAAAATGAAACAATCTAAGTAGGTTCCAATTTTTTTTTTTTTTGGGTTTCGCCTCAAGTCCTAGTGTGTTTACTACCTCAAAACTTTGCAGGTAACAAGATATCAACTCAGATTGGAATTGGTACTGCACTAGCCATTGCAGGTGTTGCCATCTACTCCTTGTTGAAGGCAAACATTGAAGAGCAAAAACGGGTAAGGTTTGTCTTGCTGATTAGTTATAGAATAAGCTCCTGTCATTAGTATTTTTCCTCTACTCAATTGCTTGTTACCTCGATGTACGCATAATCGTCTGATGATTTATATTGTATCCTTTCTAAATTGTGACTTTATAGGAGAGTTTTGTAGTCAAAGGTTATCCTGTAAAATACCTTGAGATAATAGGAGAATTGTCAAGTAGATGAACTGGGAAGCACAGCCATTTCCCAAGTCAAAGCATAAACATGCACATGCATATGTGCCTTTATTGAAGTCGTTTATGCAGAAAAGAAAGAAATATTTATGATTTCTTCAATTGTAATGCCGATTTTTTTTCCCCTAACATGCTCTTACCTGAAATGAAGTAGCTCTAATCCTTATATATACAAATACTAGAAGCAAGTGGTCATGCGCAATTTGGTGGTTTTTTTATTTGGAAAAATATATGAATTGAATACCATGAAGAATGTTGTAACACGTACAAAAAAGAGGATGGAAACTCCAATTTACTTGTAATTTATCGTGGCTTTAGTTAAGTCCAGTAATATGGTCCCGTTTTATTTGAAATGCTTTTGTAACACTTTACAAATGATTTCCAGGGAGGGGGGGAGAAATAATTTGTAGAGTTGGTGTACCAGTTTGAGGGTATAGGAGACTTGTAGCGTTCCCGCAGCGCTGTCGGCTTGCGGCGGGTGGAGACGCTTAGCAGGTGGTAAGATCAATTTATTGGAGCTAGAAATGTGTGTGGTGCAAGAAAATAATTTTTTAAAAATGATGTCAGTAAATTTTGCTGTAACACAAAATGCTGTAGTCATTTCTTTGTTAGCAAATGTATGTTACAATTGGTTAACACTGCTGTGCATCCCAAGACTGCTTGTATCATAAGATTTTTTATATTAATTTCCATTTGCATGATATTTAGCTGAGGCATGCTAAGTACTATGTGGTTGTCCAATGTGCCTCGAAATCTGTGATGTGCAATGAGAGTTCAAACACAATGTATTTATTGGCAGGGAGGTTTAGTAATATTATAGGGGAGACTCTGCCGAAATCGAAATAATTTTATTTTTTTATGTCCTTTCTAAATTCGTCAACATCATTTACAATTTTTTGTAAAGTTGAGTGTTGCATTGTATTTTTCTCCATTTTTGTGAATTAAATCACATTTTTCCATTTTATTTCTGTGCAAAAGGCACCTACTTTATGAAAAAAGGTTTTGTGTTACATTAAAAAAAAAAGACAGAAAACCAATGATCGGTAAGCCTGTTGGCGAGGTATGTTAAACATAGCATTATCCAATGTGCTTCGCGTTTTTGTTATGCAATGAGAGTTGAAAACAATTGTGTTTGCTGGCAGGGAATTTTAGTAATTTTATAGAGGAGACTCTGCCGAAATTTTTATAAATTTTGTTTACATAATGTCCTTTCTAAATTCTTCAACATATTTTTCAATTTTTAATTGAGTTTTCGGTTTCATTTTATTGGTCTCTATAAATGTTAATTAAATCCCATTTTTCAGTGCTAAGAGGGTGGAAAGGAACCTACTTGACCAAATAAAAGGTTTTGTCAGGCTTGTTTTAACTATTCTGTTTGATTATTCAGGACCCTTTTTTTTTTGGGGTTTAGTAAATGTTTATAAAACTTACTTCAACAACAACCTTTATAATTTGTTACTCAACTTCTTAATCTAATTAGAAAAATTGTAAATGAAATATAATGTACTACAATATATTATGGTGAACCTTTCGGTCAAAGTGGCAGAACCACAAAAAAATTTTGTGGTTATATGTTGTCTTTTAACTCATTTCCAATGATTTGTTTGTAAAGTTTGTGAAGACTATTGATAAGTGTTTATTTTACATGCTTTTAGTATGTTTAAGTACTTAGTTTTTGTGTGTTTTTTGATAGTTTTATGGCTAATTAACTTGGGTTTCTAGTGAAATTCTACATTTTATGGTTTAAATGAGAAAAGTGTAATTTTGTGGATTAATATGGTGAAATCTTCATGTTTTTGTAGGATTAAATGCTCAATTATCAAATGAGGAAAATTAGGAAATAATTTGCCAAGAAATCTTAACGAAAAGTTCGGATTTCACAAATTTGGAGCAGATTCGCGAGGCAATACGCGATGCAACCAATGAAGAAAAAAGATTAGCTCGCGAATCCCTCTCCACTGAGAGAGCGGGATCGCGACTTGATCCATGAGACTATGCCTCATGGATCTGGATCATGGATCCCTGACAATGATTGCTGCAAGTTGCGAAATCCGTTTTTCCAGCTCACTTCCAGCTCAATTTTCAGACAAATTTCAATGAAAGCTGCGTGAAGAATCTGGTGAAGTTGAAGAAACAACTCATAGCAAATTCAAAACACAATTTGCTTCAACTTTACAACTCATTTGAGATTGAAATTCAATGGATTCAATGCATGAAGACACACTTTCAATGGATTCAATGCATGAAGATTCATGAAGACATTTTTCTTGACTTTTGAAGGCCAAATTTGTCATGTGTTCACATGATAGAATTTTGGATGCTTATGGATGAAATCTTCTATAAATAGGGCCTCTTGTAGACAATTGAAATGATGAGATAAGAATTAGAATTAGATTAGAACAAGAATTAGAGAGAGGAAAGGCTAGATTCACTACTAAAATGTAGTCTTCACTAGTTCCTTAGTTTAGTTTAGTATAGTTAGTAGTAGAGTAATTATGTTTAGCTAAGTTATTGTCTTGAGTTATGGATGAACTTTCTATGTCTTGGTTGTGATATTTACATGGTTATTTGATGCTATTATTTGAGCAAGTATTTAGTACTTTGGATTTTCTAATCATGATTAACCGGCCATTAATTGTGATCATTTAAAGGTGTTAAAGACACTAGTTCATGAAGCTCTAAACCTAGGAAGTCACTCACAAGTGTAGGGTGACGCCTTTGTGGCTTTAGTGATTCATTTCATGTAATTTCATTGAGCAAATGAGCTTGTAGTTAATTCCATAACCACGCTAGTAGGTATGGTTTACCTATGAGTATAGATGATACACTACGAAAGTATGTTTCACGTGCATTAGGAGATTACGCCATGCTTAGCCAAATTAATATCATTAATGCAACCGGTAGCTTTATTTGCAAGAGTAGTAAGGAATTCCATAGCTTGAGGAGCTTTTAATTGTTATACTCTATCTATTTTATTTCCATGTTTGTAGTTTAAATTTAATTTATATGCTTGTGACAGTCTAAATAATAAAGGAGTTCGAAAATCACCGGTACTTGACACCCTTCCCTGTGGGATCGACACCTATACTACCCTATGCTCGATAAACGATCTGTATACTTGCAGAAAACGGGGTGTTTAGGTTTATTATTAAAATTTGGTGTAGTGTAAAAACCTCGTCAAGTTTTTGATAACATATAAAATTTTCATTACATACGACTTCAATAAGCCCTAGCTGCGATGATGCTAAACATAGCGTTGTCCAATGTACTTATTCTTTTTGTTATGAGATGGACGAATCGAAATCAATTGTGGTTGCTGGTAGGGAGTTTTAATCGTTGTATAGGGGATACTCTGCCGAAATATTTTCAAAAATTTTTTACCTACTGTGCTTTCTAAATTCGGCAACACAAGTTAGAAGTTGTTCTTACGTCCCCTGTTTCACTGTATTTTTCTCCATGTTTTGTTAATTAAATCCCATTTTGGCATAATTAGACAGACTAATAAAATGAAAACCCCGAACTTATACTCCATTCACATGATGTATTATAGATTTGAATTTAGACACTTGCGTCTTAATTTCTTACTTTTATGGCTGCTTTATTCCAACTAACAACATCCTCCTATTCCCTCTTGCCGACCATCTCTCCCCATGTCTATAAAAACTGATTTGAAGATGGTGTTGTCAATTAGTTTCCATTCTTCTTCCTCTGATTATGCTGAACCTATGCTTTGAAGTAATTAACCACACCTTCATGTATGATTGACAGACCAAACTCCAGCAATTAGTTTGAGGGCTTTTTGCTGCATTCTCGAGGCTTGAGCCAATACTGCAGATTAGTGTACAGGTTAGTAGTATCGACTCCAGAATTAAATACAATTGTGCTGCTGCTTAGCAGGTGTATGTTACAAAGATGCATGGCTTCATTGGTTATGTTTGTATCTTTGTTTTCGAAGTACTTGATCATAATGTTTTGTTATTAAATCGCATTTCTGTTAATTAAATCGCAATTTCACATGCTTAGAAGGTGGAAAGGCACCTACTTTAAAAAAATTTGTTAAGTATTATGGTCACGAAATGACTCCAAAAGTAATGATCGATTAGACATTAAATGAGGTATCCTAAACATAGCGTTGTGCAATCGATTTTCTGCCTCGAGTTTATGTTATGGAAATTGTGGTTACTGGTAGGGAGTTTCGATCTTTTTATAGGGGAGACTCTGTCAAAATTTTTGTAAAAAGTTGTTGCATAATGTCGTTTCTAAATTCGGCAACACAAGTTAGGGGTTTTCATTACGTAGGTAGAAAGGCACTAGCTTGACAAAAAAGAAGTGTTTTTTTTTTAAATAATCAAAGAAAGACAATGAAAATGTGGAAGGACACCTACTTGACAAGGTTATATAAGGGGCGTATGTGTTGAGAGATCTCCGTCATAATTATTTACGTCAGCTGCGCAAGCCGATAGCAGTTATGACCTTAAAAAATTATTTTTACTTTGCATTAGGGTTTTCATTTAGCTTGAGCACGCTATTCCAATATGTGGTTGTCCATGAGCAAGTATGGTTTGGGGTCAATTATTTTGCATTAGAAATCTTCTGATTATGCTCAACCTACGATGCCTAGTAATGAACAACTCCGTTTTGGATTAGTTACGAATATTATGTAATGCATTCGTTGATTAATAAATTTGATGTTCTGCCAGGCAGTTCTAGTCATGTTGTAGGGGAGATTCTGCCAAAATTTTAGTAAAGAGGACTTCCCAAAACATTCAAACTATACACCTTAAGAGGTAGGCCGTGGTTAGACAATTAATTTGAAATCATTGTATTTGAACTCATTACGGTGACATTTAGAATGGAATGTTACAATTGCTAGTTGTGATGCGGTTTTATTCATGCATTTCTTACCTACATCTCCATTAACTTATCCATTTCCTTATTCCTTCCCACTTCTATGCTAGTAAGCTAATCGATGCTCAAAATCTATCCACGATTATAGTCGAGTACAAATCAGTATTCGTCTGTAAGAGTAGGTATTTCAGTTGGCGGTTCTCATACTCAACGTATGTATTCATCTCTTTCAGTAGTACACTTTATTGTTCAATCTCATTCTGGCATATGTCATAATCTGTACCCTCCATGTTTTTTAGTTTTTATTTTCCTTTCATATTACTTTCCTTCCATTTTTGCATATTGTTGGGGAGACTCTGCCGACTTTTACATAAAATTGTATTTCGAAGCCCTTCAATACATGTGTTTTGTAGGATTCAAGTCTTGTTTATGCACTAGGCAATTATAGATTTCTTATTCTTCCATACTTGCGTCCGTCTAGTTTAAATTGATTTTCTTGGCCTTAATCTTCTCATCAATTTGCTTTTGTTGTATTCGTTGTACCCAAACTGCAATATAAAGTTCTAATTTGCTCAGTTTTAATCTATAACAGTAGGTCTTCCTGTTGACAGTTCTCATACTGCAAAGTATGTATTCATTCAATGATTGAGTACACTTTATTGTTCATTCTCATTCTGACATATGTCATAATGCCTACACTCCGTATTTATTTATCTAGCTTCCTTGCATATTACTTTCTTTTGTTATTGGAATGAAATGGACTTGCTAGCAGGGAGATTTAGTCATATTGTAGGGGAGACTATGCCAAAATTTTTCAAAATTCCTACTTCGAGATTATGGCCTTCAATAGAATCCTTAATAGGCAACAAGTCTTGTTTATGTTAAGCAAATTCTAGATTTCTTATTCGTAATTCCGTGCTTCTGTCTAGTATAAATTGATGTAATAAGCATCTTCTTGATCATCCTATTAGCTCTGTGATTATAGAATTCGGGAACATGTCTGTCGAACGACCTCTACGAGTATTTTTTTATTGGGGAGGCCAAATACAGTACCATGAGGGGTCAGTGTGCTATTTCCCTCTTACCTGCAATCGATCAGTAAAGCTACGGCGTAAAGTTTCGTATGATGAGTTAGTCGACAAAATTTATGAATACATGGGAGTGAACAAGGGAATCTTCAAACTTAGAATAATGCTCCGTCAACCGTGTGGTCATTTGTCATATACTACTTCCCCAATAGTGGATGATGAAACCTTGGAGGATATGTACGATTTGTGGCGTGAGACAAATCCGTATATTGCAAAAATCTACATTGAGCAGGAGGAAATTGGCCCGATTCCCTCCTCTCAAAACGTTGGCCCAATGATGTCCCTGTTCAATGCCTGTACGGATCCATCGATGGTGCATCGTCCTCCGTACACAGCTGTGCCCGAGACGGGATCCGCATCCCACCTCACACCCAGAGATATATCTGGGGAACAGTTATGGTCACAAACCGTTGCTGGTGGTATGGGGTATTACGAAAGGCAGTCTGCTGTACCTCACCACACTCACAGCCCCCCTTTCCATGGTCTTGACTCAATGTCTACCTTTAGTGTGCCTCCATCGCCATTCCAGAAGTCTCCTCATGCATATCACTCAAATCCGGGTCCAAGCACCCAAGTACCGGATGATTATGATGACTACACCGGTACAAGCACCACAATCCCTACTTCGGAGAATGAGACTGATTGAGAGGTTGATGTAGAGGATGCAGAAGAGTCCAGCTCTGACGATGTCCCCCCAAGCGACTCTGTAGACACCAAATTTTAACTATTTCAATTGTTTTCTTATGTTTTTATCTACTAATATTTAGTTATTTATTTTTGAATATTCTAACACATCTTTTTTATTTTTGTAGGTTTTTCTTAAAAAAAAAAAGTCAAAAACGAGGACCAGTTACGCGGATCTGTTCGCGTAACCTGATCAGAAGCGAAAAAAATTACGCACACGTTTTTTCCAGTCTTTTCTTCCTCATTTCCAGCTGTATTTTTTGTGTCTTTGGCATCAAGTAATCGTTTTAGTTAATGCCCAAATCACCCTTGATCCTTAAGACACAAATAAAACGCATCCAATGATCAAGATTAACCAACAAACCCTAAGTGCATCCAAGCCTTTGGTTGTAGGTTTTAATGCCTATAAATCACCCATGTTAGGGTTTTCTGGAAAAGGGAGAGAAAAAAGAGAGGAGAAGAGAAAAAAGGGAAGATGGAGGCTGAGAGTGAGCAGAAAGAGAGAAGAAAGAAATTAGGAAGAAAAAGAAAAATGATTGAGAATCAAAGAGAAAAGAAAAGAGAGAAAAGATAAAAACTAGGGTTTCCTTTTCTTTAGTGAAGATTTCTTGGATTTTGGTGATTCCTTTTCGTTCTTTTCAAGCCTCCGAATCAGGTAGTCTTCCTTTACTCTATCTATTATTTTTCTGGTCGAAAATTGCTGAAAATCAGACCTTTTGGTGGAACCAAGGTCTTAAATGTGTTTTTTTTTAGTTTTATGATATTTGATGATGATTATTGGTTGTTATATGAGCATGTTGTGTTTATAAGGCCTTGGTAAGGCTCATAGTCTTGTTCTGACATTTAAAATCAGACGTTTGATGCTTCTGTGTTGATTTTGTTGTGATTTCTGAAAAATTTCTGGAAAAATGTTCTTCACGTTTTGAAGATGTGAAGAAATGCGGACTACTTGCGCGGCTTACTCCGCGTAACACTCCGCGTTTCCTCTTGAATGTTTGAAGATGTGAAGAAACGCAGAGGTCTTGCGCGGCTTGGTTCGCGTAACGCTCCGCGTTTCTTCTTGAATATTTGAAGATGTGAAGAAACGTGGGGTTGTTACGAGACACCGTAACTTCCTCAGCGTTCTAGCCCCAGTTCTTCCCTTTCCCTCTTTTGTCTATTTGATGATGTTGATGCTTAAGATTTGGCCTTTTTCTGTTTTAGCTTGTTTTGACATGATCTGAATGATGATATTTAATGCTTTAAATAGATCCCTTGCCTCAAGATTTTGTTTGTGTTATTTATGTCGGAAAAGCTGAAGCAATCTTCGATATTTTGAAGATGGGAAGAGCGCGGACCGTTCTGCGGTTTAGTCCGCGTTTCCTCCGAACTTTACATTTTGCATGTAGCGGACAAGTTCGCGGATCGTCCTGTTTCTACTCAGAGCTGAAGCATTACGCGTTCGGTCTGCGTTTCCGCATTTCCTCGAACTTTACATTTTGCATGTACCAAGTTGCGCTGATCTGTCGATTTCTACTCCGTAACCTCTCTGTTCCTCAGTTTTTTTGATATTTCCTGCTCTTTTGTTCCAGAATCTTACTCTATTAGTCGTATTTCCTAGTCTTGTCCATGTTGCTTGCAGAATCTGTTTTGATACCTTTTCTTTGAATTTTTGATTGATTTTTCCTTTAAATTGGTACCTTGATCCCTTTTATTGACATTGAGTCTTAGATAACTATTCCCCTCATTCAAGGATTCAATTAAGGTATCACATCAAGGAATGGTAACTTCTTTCCCCTATTATGTGCTCTTATGTGTTTTTGCATGATCTTGCATGTTTTAAATTAAGTTTTCCTCTGCTTTTATTCATGTCGAGTCTTTATTCATATCATTTAATTTTTGGGTAAATCATTCGGAGGCCTTGGATGCCAAGTTGTAATAGATAGGTTTAATTTCGTAAAAAGTGTATTTATTCTAGAAAATGTAATAGTTAGATTATTATTCTGATTTTTTCCCCCTTAGAATGTATTTAGGTTCCCCAATGTAATAATTAGGTTTTTATATGCTTATTTTGCATGCTTGCATGTTTATGTGTTTACTTGCTTTCCTAGGGTCTTGCATCTAGATATTATGCCTATGTGTTATGTGTTTATGTGTTTTATGTGTTTAATTGCTTTATTATCATGTTTATATGTTTATTGTGTAAATGTATTGACGTCACCACACTAGTCCAACGCTAGTTGTGGCCTTTCCTTTCGATTTTTCACTAATCGAATGTTAGTGAGAACTTTTTGACGAGGGCTAGTCCAATGCTAGACCCTTAAGGCCGTCCATGCATTAGATACAAATTTCACACACTTTTCACTTTTAGAGTTTCTTTTCCATTTTTGCATGTTATTTTTCTCCCATCCCATATGCGAAACATCTCATTTAGCTTTCTTTTTTGTCAAAAAATAGATTAGTGCATTTAAGGCATTACCCTTTGAATTAGGAAAAGAGCAAGTATGGCTTCTTAACCTTAGCACGCTTTTATTTCCTTCTATGAAAAGGAAGATTTACAGTCACGAACTTAGTTCCTTGCACCCATTATGTTGCATTATCCCTCTTTAGGACATACATATGCATTATTTTAAACTCTATCAAAATCATTCTTTAAAAATCAAGTTTCTTATTCATGTTTTAGCAATTCAAAGTCAAAAATCCGTTTTTCTTAAAATTGCATTTTTTGAAAATTCAAGTTCCTCTTTGCACTTAAAATTGATCTTTTCAAAAATCCAATTTCTTTTCCCTTGAGATTTTATAAAAATTGCATTTCTTTTTGAAAACCCTAGTTTTCTGTTTTTTTGAGTCTCATCATTTGCATTTTTTCGTGACCTCCTCGAGGGATCAAATTTGAATGACACAACTAATGTGATCAATTCCAATCAAACCTCAAGGAGACATTTTGCCCCTTTCCGACCCCAACATTAGGTTTAGGTTTTGCATCCATATAGATAACATCCAAATGTGATAAATTTTAACGTTAGAATTAGGAAATTTTTAACTAAATTACGCAACTAGCTTTGGTTAGGTTAAAAGGGTGCCTTAGCGATGTGTGACATCGAATCTTTGCCTTCCCTTCTTTCAACCGTGACCCCCGAACCTTTTTATCTAGTTTTTCAAAGACCTGGAGTCATCTAAAAAAGGGTTTTCTTAGTTTATTTTCATTAATTAAAATTTTTTGGATGATTTGGTACACCTAAACTCCATACCAAGTGGCGACTCCAAACTTTTTCTAAAAACCCTTTTCTAGACTTTTGTTTTTGAGTCCAAATTGTCGCATTTTTGTAGTCCCATGACCCATTTCTTTTTCAAAAATCAATTTTAACTAAAAAAAGCATTTTCCAACTAAAAACCAGAAACGACGAGGGTTTCATTCCCTCCTCCTTTCCAAAAAAATGGGGCGCGACAGCTTGGCGACTCCACTGAGGATTTTCCTAAGAGGGTCCGAGCACTTGATTTAGTTGACTATTTCATTTTTCTAACTTTCTTATATATCACATTTGGGTGTTTTAGGTTGCATTCCTTTTTCTTTTCTTTTTTAGGGTTTTCCCGCGCAATCACCCCTTACACATCGCGTACATGATAAATGAATTATTGTTTATTTATTTGTATTGATATTTACTTGTACCACGCCTTGCATTTGGGGTGGGTGTGCATCTACTCTAGAGTCTCGAAAATGTTTGGTATTTGAATCCCTCCTCTCAAAGGGAATCACTTTCATACGTGCATATGTATTTTACTTTGACCCTATTTTTTTTACTTTAGTGGCTTGTCATGCCACTCTTCCCTATTAGGATTAGAATTGATCCACTTGGACATGTGGCCGTGGCAAGACGTGCACGTAGCAATGTCTAGGGGATCACTCGAACCACTGACTTGAGGCATTCGGATTGATGACCTTTTACCTTTTGGTCTGAAGATTTAGGAGCCTGTAACCTTTGTCGAGTCTAGATGCATTAGTGAGCTCAACTTCATGCATCCATGTTAGAATTGCCTAGGGTAGAGTCCACCTTACCCTATTAAGGATCACTAGACACGAGAGGAGGGATTCCACCCCTCTTTATTCTTGTGCAATTTGTTGCTCCAATGTGTTATATGATATCTGTTGATTAAACCAACCTTTTGTTATCTTCCCTTTTCTTGCATTTCACAAATTCTAGAAAATAAGAGTCCTGACACTTTTTTAAGACAAGCCATCCTTCTAGATAGGCTATTGCACGTTTGAATTTATATCTATTGCGTTTAAGTTGTAATTGCATATCACTTTTAGGCTTACCCCGGCATTCAAATGAGGCTCCTATAGGCCATGTTTCATTTTTGTACCCTTACTTGCGTTAATAAACTGGCATCATGCATAAGCCATAGAGGGAATGCCGCATAGGGAATCCCATGTTAGGAATAAACCATCCATTGTGTCTCGGATATATAATCCAATGAGACTTGCATGTTTATGTTTTCAGTAACGTCCAAAGGGGTAGTGCACAAGGTAAGGTATGGTCCGATCCCTTCTATGATGGCATCCAAAGATATGGAGTGACCTTCGCATGCTAGAATATAAACCTCTAATAATCATTTTTTGGCCATTTTATCAAAGTTGGTGAAATCCCATGCATAAGGACACTAAATCGGAAAAAAAATTCACAAACAATTTCTCATTGTTGAAATAATAATTTTATCAAGGCCAAATCTTGATTTTAGAAAGCTTATGAGTTAGTGTGTTGCAAATAAAATTGAGATGTGGAGTTACAGGTAAGCAATGAACCCAGTCGACTTTTGGGTAAACCATCAATCCCGTCCAATCCATTTGAATTAGATCAATGTTTCCCTTAAGACTAGTCAAGACACTATGATTAGTCCTTTTCATGCCAAATTAACCTTTAACCTCTCTTCACATATCAATTAAAGTAATAAATCCATTCGGACTTTGTCCTCGTGATGCATCAAGTATCACATATTCTTTTAGTCAATCTTCTAGATTGTTTTACTAACAGCATATCAGTGAAGTGATCGGATCCATCAGGTATTGTATGGTGCATACCCCAGAGGATTGCATTTTTCATACTAGGCGACCCTTGGCATAAAAGGGCTCCCCCATAGGACATGCATACCAGTTTTGTAATTCTACTTACTAACTCTAAGTTTTTTTTCTTTTCCTTTCCCCCTTCCCTTGCATTCATAAAAATGTGGACGTTGATAAGAAAGAAACATTTTCTTGAACTAATAAAGTTTTGAAGATTAGAAGTGCTATTTGATACTTGGGTAAATCCTGCAATGCAAACTATGGAGAATTCATTTGGGGAAACACAAGCTCAGAGCATCTATGAGAAAAATGGGTCAATATTTTAGAAAAAAAAAATCCATGGAGCATTTCTATGATGTATTTCTGGGCATACCCAAGGGTCAAATAACACATTTTTAAATTTGCCACCCAAAATTTGACTTTTGATAAGTTAGCATTCTTCTTGAGCACTAATTATTGCATCATTTTCAAAAAAAATATAATAAAGAAAGCAAATTGTTTGAGAATTCAACTGCATATCATATTCTTGCAAGTCCCCTACCGTATGCAGGTATTTATGGCCGAGATCCACAAGAAGCATAAGTCAAAATTTGCAGATTCAAAAGTCAAGCATGAATCAAAAATCAATAATGGCATGAGCACATTAATCTGTCCGATGGAAGAGTATGGAGACGTAGTTCGGAACTTTGAGCAATCGACTAGGTCGTATAGAGGCGCGCCTTGACATTCCGCCGCCTGAGCCGCCTATCCCAGAGGCCACCGAAGGCGATGGTGGAGCTGAGGGGGATGATAGATCCGTCCCCTGATTTGCAGTTTATTCCATTCTTGCTTTATTTCTCTTTTTATATTTGATCTTGTGTTCTGATTTTTAGACATAGGTTTAACTGTTAGAAATATTTTTAGTTAAATTGTTGCATCAGGATGTATATATTTGTTTAAATTTGGCTCTTATGTGCTTATATGTGCTGAAAAAAAAAACTTTATCTAAATTACACATTTGCCCCACAAATTGATTTGTTTTTCAAAATTTAATTCAAAAAGGGTGCAAATGTCCAATTTTGGTTGCAATTGTTTTCATCCTTCTGAAATAAAGCCTTTGCGATTTGAAAGACCCATTTTTCATTTTACCAGGAAATAATTGTTATGTGATTAAGACATTGGCATTTTAGAAAGTATGTTTTGTAAAATAGGGAAAATTATGCCTCAGTTTTTTTTCCTATTGAATGAGATTTCTTCTTTTATTGGATTTTACAAGAAAATGATTGACATAGTTGGCAAATGATCCTTTTCAATTGATATGCTAAAAACAAAAACAAAAAAAAAAGCAGCAAAGTGAGAATCAAAGTTCTACTCCAATGATTCTAGTACTAAGTAACCGGAGGTTTAGCATCTACAAATGTTAACTTTCGTAAAACGGTGCTTGAATTACAGTATGCAAAGCGGTTTGAACAAGTAAAATGTTGAGTAATCGGAATCTTCACCTAAAAGTGTTGGTTTTAGTGTCAAAAGACATTTTACTATTTGAGCAAGAAGGCATATGTCGAAGAGTCTTCACTAAAAGTGTTGATTTTCGTCAAAGGCATTATTGCAATTTGAATAAGAAGATGTGTTTGAAAATCCTTTTAGCGGTAAAATCTGAGAAAATCGTGGAAAAGGCAAGTTGAATTGACTATATGAGTCGCTTGATTGTAAAATTTGGTGAAAGTGAGAAATCAAGCCTGAATTGTTAAAATTGAGGTATAATTGTCTCTCTTTTACTTGATATTATGAGTACTTGATGCAAATTGAATAATTGCATAATAATGTTTTGCCTGGTTTATGAGGATTTGGATTTCCAAGTTTGCATGGTTTATTTCAATCCCATAGTTTGTTTTGATGAATACTTCCTACCATTTGAGAACAAGCAATGTTTCATGAATATCTCATAAATGTATTGCATGATTCTGATACGTTATAGTCATTTTAGTGGCTAACAGTTGTGATCTCAAAAGAATTTGCACTTTATGATTTAAAAAAAAAGAGAAGAGAAATTGAATTTCCATAGACTAATTGGTTAATATTCCATGACTTCTACAGGATTAACGATTCATTTGACACTGGGGCAATTTTGTTTTGAGAGAAGTGATCTCCAATTTTGGATAATGCATTCAAAATTAATTTTTACCGGAAAAGGTTTGCAGATCAAGAGGATAGCAACATATGTGTATTTGTTTCGATCCTGGAGAGGAAATGTTTCAGTTACACTCTTCAAATTTTTAAATCTATCAATTTTTTTTAAAAAAAAACAGAGAGAGAGAGAAGTCATTGTTCCTATCAATCACTTACTTTTCAAGACAAGAAAATCAAAAATCAGAAATGCAATATTTCACTGAGTGCATCATTACTTGCATTTTACATTTACCATATTTGAACAGCATGTGTTTTATTTTTTCAAAGTCTGGCAATCCAGAATTTATGTTTCCATCTCTCCCACTAGTGTCTAGATTTGGGTCCAATCCCACCAGCAATTTAGACCTAGGGCATATTTGCATTTTCCCATCTAGTCATTCAGGCTTGGGTCCAATCCCACTGAATAGTCTAAATTTGGAAAAGCAATTTAAATTTCTGTTGGTTCTTTGTCTCGACCTCAGCACTCTTCTATCTCCCTGCTTCAATTTAAATTTCTGTTGGTTCAGTCTCAGCCTCCAGAACACCCTTATCCCCCTTCAATTTAAATTTCTTTTGGATCTTTGTCTCGACCTCTGGTACCTTCTACCTCCCTTCTTGATAATTTAAATTTCTATTGGTGAGTCTCACCCTTTCTATCTCCCATTCTTGATCTTTTAAATTCCTGTTGGTGAGTCTCAACCTCCGCTGAGACCCTTCTATCCCTCTGCCAATTTAAATTCATTGGTGAATCTCAGCCTCACGGGTACCCTTCTATCTCTTCTTGATATTTTAAATTCCATTGGTGAGTCTACCTCAGCACACCCTTCTATCCCCTTCTTGATATTTTAAATTCACATTTGGTGAGTCTCGACCTCCTGCACCCTTCTATCCCCTTCTTGATATTTTAAATTCTTGGTGAGTCTCACCTCAGGGGACCCTTCTATCCCCCTTCTTGATATTTTAAATTCCTGTTGGTGAGTCTCAACCTCCGCCGGGCACCCTTCTATCTCCCCTTCTTGAATATTTAAATTCCTGTTGGTGAGTCTCAGCCTCCGCCGCGCACCCTTCTATATCCCGTTCTCGAATTTTACAAGATTCAGTACTCATTTCATCGTAGTTCATTTGCATTTGATTTACGTTTGACCTGATTCTCATGGCGAGATACGTAGGCAACTCTGTACGAGTTTGGTCACATTATGCTTTTTTAGTTTGAAAATTGGCAATCTAACATTCCTGTTGTTTACAATGGTTCAGATACAACCAGCGATACCAGGTAAGCATTTGGTGTCTACGTCTTTGTCTAGAGTTTCTTCGAAACTCAGATAAAGTTCGAAACTCAGACAAAGAGGGGCAACCTCTAGACACCAAATTTTGACTATTTCAATTGTTTTCTTATGTTTTTATCTATTAATATTTAGTTATTTATTTTTGAATATTCTAACATATCTTTCTTATTTTTGTAGGTTTTTCTTTAAAAAAAAAGTCAAAAATGCGGACCAATTACGCGGATCTGTCCACGTAACCAATCCGCGTAACCTGATGAGAAGCGAGAAAAATTACGCGCGCGTTTTTTCCAGCCTTTCCTTCCTCATTTCCAACTGTATTTTTTGTGTCTTTGGCATCAAGTAATCGTTTTAGTTAATGCCCAAATCACCCTTGATCCTTAAGACACAAATAAAACGCATCCAATGATCAAGATTAACCAACAAACCCTAAGTGCATCCAAGCCTTTGGTTGTAGATTTTAATGCCTATAAATCACCCATGTTAGGGTTTTCTGGAAAAGGGAAAGAAAAAAGAGAGAAGAGGGAGGCTGAGAGTGAGCAAAAAGAGAGAAAAACGATTGAGAATCAAAGAAAAAGAGGAAAGAGAGAAAAGATAAAAACTAGGGTTTCCTTTTCTTTAGTGAAGATTTCTTGAATTTTGGTAATTCCTTCTCGTTCTTTTCAATCCTCTAAATCAGGTAATCTTCCTTTACTCTATTTATTATTTTTCTGGTCGAAAATTGTTGAAAATCAGACCTTTTGGTGGAACCAAGGTCTTAAATGTGTTTTTTAAAGTTTTATGACATTTGATGATGATTATTGGTTGTTATATGAGCATGTTGTGTTTATAAAGCCTTGGTAAGGCTCATAGTCTTGTTCTAACGTTTAAAATCAGATGTTTGATGCTTCTGTGTTGATTTTGTTGTGATTTCTGAAAAATTTCTGGAAAAATGTTCTTCACATTTTGAAGATGTGAAGAAACGCGGGATACTTGCGTGGCTCACTTCGCGTAACGCTCCGCGTTTCCTCTTGAATGTTTGAAGATGTGAAGAAACGCGGATCTCTTGTGCGGCTTGGTTTGCGTAATGTTCCGCGTTTCTGTTTGAATATTTGAAGATGTGAAGAAACGCGGGGTTGTTACGTAGGACAGTCCGCGCAACTTTCCGCTTTTCTAGCCTGACAGTTCTTCCCTTCCCCCTTTTTGTCTATTTGATGATGTTGATGCTTAAGATTTGACCTTTTTCGGTTTTAGCTCGTTTTGTCATGATCTGAATGATGATGTTTAATGCTTTAAATAGATCCCCTTACCTCTGATGATTTTGTTTGTGTTATTGTCTGAAAAACTGGAAGCAATTTTCCTGATATTTTGAAGATGGAAAGAGACGCAGCCGTTACGCGGTTGAGTCCGCGTTTCCCCTCTGAACTTTACATTTTGCATGTAACGCGGACGTAGTTGCGTGACTCTATCCGCGTTTCTACTCCGCGTAACCTCTCTCTGTTCCTCAGTTTTGTTGCTATTTCCTACTCTTTTGTTCCAGAATCTTACTCCATTATTCGTATTTTCTAGTTTTGTCCATGTTGTTTGCAGAATCTGTTTTGATACCTTTTCTTTAAATTTTTTATTGATTTTTCCTTTAAATTGGTACCTTGATTCCTTTTGTTGACATTGAGTCTTAGATAACCATTCCCCTCATTGAAGGATTCAATTAAGGCATCACATCAAGGGATGTCTTAGATAACTATTCCCCTCATTCAAGGATTCAATTAAGGTATCACATCAAGGAATGGTAACTTCTTTCCCCTATTATGTGCTCTTATGTGTTTTTGCATGATCTTGCATGTTTTAAATTAAGTTTTCCTCTGCTTTTATTCATGTCGAGTCTTTATTCATATCATTTAATTTTTGGGTAAATCATTCGGAGGCCTTGGATGCCAAGTTGTAATAGATAGGTTTAATTTCGTAAAAAGTGTATTTATTCTAGAAAATGTAATAGTTAGATTATTATTCTGATTTTTTCCCTTAGAATGTATTTAGGTTCCCCAATGTAATAATTAGGTTTTATATGCTTATTTTGCATGCTTGCATGTTTATGTGTTTACTTGCTTTCCTAGGGTCTTGCATCTAGATATTATGCCTATGTGTTATGTGTTTATGTGTTTTATGTGTTTACTTGCTTTATTATCATGTTTATATGTTTATTGTGTAAATGTATTGACGTCACCACACTAGTCCAACGCTAGTTGTGGCCTTTCCTTCGATTTCTCACTAATCAATGTTAGTGAGAACTTTTTTGAGGGGCTAGTCAATGCTAGACCCTTAAGGCCGTCCATGCATTAGATACAAATTTCACACACTTTTCACTTTTAGAGTTTCTTTTCCATTTTGCATGTTACTATTCTCCCATCCATTATCACGAAACATGTCATTTAGTTTTCTTTTTTAGTCAAAAAATAGATTAGTGCATTTAAGGCATTACCCTTTGAATTAGGGAAAAGAGCGAGTATGGCTTCCTAGCCTTAGCACGCTTTTATTTCCTTCTATGAAAAGGAAGATTTAAAGTCACGAACTTAGTTCCCCGCACCCATTATGTTGCATTATTCCTTTTTAGGACATACATGTGCATTATTTTAAGTTCTATCAAAATCAATCTTTAAAAATCATGTTTAGCAATTCAAAGTAAAAATCCGTTTTTCTTAAAATTGCATCTTTTGAAAATTCAAGTTCCTCTTTGCACTTAAAATCGATCTTTTCAAAAATCCAATTTCTTTTCCCTTGAGATTTTAGAAAAATTGCATTTCTTTTGAAAACCCTAGTTTCTTTTTTTTTCCGAGTCTCATCATTTGCATTTTTTGTGACCTCCTCGAGGGATCAAATTTGGATGACACAACTAATGTGATCAATTCCAATCAAACCTCAATGAGACATTTTTGCCCCCTCTCGATCCAACATTAGATTTAGGTTTTTGCATCCATATAGATAACATCTAAATGTGATAAATTTTTAAGTTAGAATTAGGAAATTTTTAACTAAATCTTGCAACTAGCTTTGGTTAGGTTAGAAGGGTGCCTTAGAGACGAGTGACATCGAATCTTTGCCTTCCCTTCTTTCAACCGCGACCCCCCGAACCTTTTTCTCTAATTTTTCAAAGACCTGGAGTCGTCTAAAAAAGGGTTTTCTTAATTTATTTTCATTAATTAAAATTTTTTGGGTGACTTGGTACACCTAAACTCTATACCAAGTGGCGACTCCAAACTTTTCTAAAAATCCTTTTTTAGACTTTTGTTTTTGGATCCAAATCGTCGCATTTTTATAGTCCCATGACCCATTTCTTTTTTATTTTTCAAAAATCAATTTTCAACTAAAAACCCGAAACGACGAGGTTTCATTCCCTCTCCTTTTCCGAAAAATGGGGAGCGACAGACTCAGATGATGAGATCGACGCATATGGCTTCCAACATGATTACAGCAGTCAAACTGCCTTTGCCGATGACTCCGAACCATCTAACGAGCAATCTGGTGGCACTGGCCAGAATATTCATTTTGGTCAGTCTTATGTTCCAAGAGGCCTGGCATTTTTTCAGAACCTTGGAACCTATGATGCCGATAACCTTGGTGATGACCATGATTTCACTAGTATTCCTATATACAGCGAAGAGAATAGGAATATTTGTTTACACATGAGATTTGAAAGCAAGCAGCAGCTCGTGAAGGCCATCAGGTTATGGTCCATCGAGCCAAACAGAGAGTTTAGGGTTGTGGAGAGTAAGAGGGACACTTGGGTGGCAAGATGCAAGTCATGGTGTGACAGGGTGAGTACCCAAGAGTGCAACTGGTCCATCAGAGCACTTTGAAAGAAGACTCACGGACTCTGGCAGATTACTAGATGGACTAGGGATCACACTTGCTTTGGTACATTGTCCGGCAACAATAACAGAAACTTAACTTCCTCGGTTATTGCCTGTCACATAGTCCGCAGTGTTGAGGACGATCTTGGTTTCAAAGTTAAAAACATAATGTCAGTTATAAATACTGATTTGAAGGTTGACATCACCTACAAGAAGGCGTGGTACGGCAGGCAGAAGGCTATTGATATTGTATTCGGAACTTGGGATACAAATTTTGGTGAACTTTTCAAATACATGCATGCACTTGCGGTCAAATCGAGATTGATTATTACGTGGGTGCACCTTGAATGGTTGTGATCGGGTCAAGACATTTAGGTACGTGTTCTGGGCATTCGGACCTGCAATTATGGCATTTACCATGTGGCAGACCCGGTTTTGTGTTGGCACTCACCTGCATGGCGAGTACAGCGGCAAACTCTGATTGCTATCACGCAGATGCAAACAATCGAGATACTTCCACTTGCCTATGCTTTAGTGGATGAGGAGACAATCGAGTTGGGGCTGGTTCATGTACCGGTTCGCTATCATGTCTTTGAAAGACCGTTATCTTTGTATGTGTTATATCAGATCGGCACCAGGGTATCATCCGAGCAATGTCGACACACGACTACTAGATGGAGCCGGTGGCGTTCCACAGATTCTGCCTTCGACATGTCAGAAGCAATCTAATGACACGTCATAAAAGATTAATCTAAAGAGATTGTGCTGGGCATTAGGGAAAGCACGACAGATGCGCAAGTGGAGGGGATTAAAGCGTGAGATGCAGCGAAAATTTATCCGAAATTGAAGAGAAAAAATGGTGTCTTTCTCACGATGGAGGGCGTCGTTAAGGTATTCTTACCACCAATATGTCCGAGAGTTATAATAATGTCCTTAAAGGAGCACGCCATCTGCCAATTCGAGCATGCGTAGATATGAACATTCCACCAGACTGTCAAACTATTTAAGAGGAGAAGAACGGATGCCAGTCATTGTCGTCATAGATTTCCCCCGAGAATATGGTGATGTTTTAGTGCTGCTGAAAAGAAAGTAGGGACGCACAGGGTTGTGGAGTTTCATGCCACAACCGGTGTATACAAGGTTGTGACAGGGCGCCGCATGGATGGCAAGGGGGGAAATACGCAGACTATCAAGTACTTGGAGAAAGAATGCTCGTGCAAAATGGCAGATGTATAGATTTCAGTGCTCTCACGCTATAGCTGTTTGTAGACACCGAGGCGACAATCCGAACATGCATGTAGATCAGCTATTCACCAAAACTCGGTGGTTCCAGCAGTATTTTGGAATTTTTAGCCCTTTACCGCATCCGGATAATTGGTTGGATCTTGGGTGGGAACTACAAGGTGATAGCAGCAGATTCATTGCAAAGAAGGCAGGAAGGGTTCGAGCCAGAAGAATTCGTAATGAGATGAACGAGAGAGACCCGCAAGAACCGAGAAGGTGTACTAATTGTCATGAAATGGGGCATAACGAGCGGAATTGTCCTAATTTTAGGTTGTGATTTGTAATATGTGTAAAAAAGTATGACATTATTTACTTTTTTTTTTGGTATTGTGTCGTCTGTTCTTTATGTTTTTATTTGGAGGCATTGTCATGCAAATGGTTGATCTATTCGTTTATGTAACTGTATGGGAGCGCCGACTGTGTGATTATTGTGGTACTTTATATTTGTGCTATAGAAAGAAATATGTTTGTTGGTAGGGAGTTGAACTAATGTTATAGGGGAGGTTCTGTCGAAATTTTTTTAAATGTATTTACCAGATGAAAGCCCTTTCTAAATTCGTTACTGTATTTGACCCGCAGCCCTTTAAATGTATCGCGACCAGTTTAAATTGTAACGGGGGTGTGGATGGATGTAAATTGCTAACAATAGTTTTACATGATTTTATGCTTTTAAATTCAGTAATACTTATTCTGTAATTGTAAATTTAGAGATACTTTAAATGTTGATTGTAGAGGAGGAGGTAGTTATGGCCGATGCTCCACCGCAGTCTGATGTGCACCCTGGTCCATATATGACTGACATTATTGCGACGGGAACTGCCCACAGAGCTCATTCCATATTTCATGGCCATATACCAGGCGACCAGCTCGTTGTCCGCCGGTGTAATAAAGCATTCTAGGACCACAGACCGATACTTGAGCAAGTGCTCCACTACATCTGCATGGCGGGATTCGAGGGGGTACTTCTATGCGGCTATCAGCAGTTGGATCACACTTTGATCACCGCTTTAGTGGAGAGATGGCGTCCGGAGCCACACACCTTTTATCTCCCCGTCGGAGAGGCTACTCTGACCTTACAGGATGTCGAGGTTATATAGGGATTGTGCAGTGGACCCCGATTCTGGTGTGGATGTAGCACACACCGTAGAGGAGTGGAGTAGCATTTGTGGAGCTTTAGGATTTTCGAGCACGCTAACTTTGACTGGGCCATCGAGAGTTAGTTGTTTATGCAGGGTGTTGGATAAGAACTGCGGTTGATGCTACTGGATGAGACATTGAGCGGTAACGCGTGTCTACATCTTGTTACTGTTGGGCGGGTATTTATTCTCGGATAAGTCCAGGAATAAACTTTCCCTGATGTGGCTTCCACTTCTTCGAGATTTAGAGACAGTTGGGGATTACAGTTTGGGGAGTGCAGTCGACATTCCTCTACGGTCTCTACCGCGCCACCGCGACCTAAGGTTACGGATATTGCGGGGACCGTTCTGCTTGCAGGGTATGATGTTGCATTCCCGAAATGGATGTTGTTAGGAATTATTTTAATATGATACACGAAATAATATAACCCATTTTCAAGCTAGATATAGGTGTGAGGAGCGAATCGCGACATTGCATACGATGCGAGTGTAGCCACTTCTGACACTATTGCGGTCCCTTACGGAGTTAGGTCGAGTACCACATCCTTTCATCTTCGGAACCGTTGTTGCAAATGAGTAACTAACACTGTCTATTTTTTCATCGGTTTTGTAGGTGGGATGTTGGTCTGGACTTATATAGAGTTGTGCGCCATGTCTTGCCGACTCTTAGAGACCAGTTGGCCCGACTTACGAGCGATGAGGTACTTACAATATTTATACATACCTTATAATCTTGTATAAATTTTGTGTTGAGTTATTCATTTTTCAATACATGCGGTGAACATTGATTGGCTATCGGTCGATGGGTAGTTAGTATTCATGCCGACCTTGCAGACCTCTTTCCATGATTTCTTTGTACCACTAGTTTTGTACACTTTTATTCCGTTCGGCCGTAAAGTATGCATTTTTTTCAGTTAGATGCGGCTCCCGTGTCGGAGGACACTCTTGCATCTCTCACGAGTATTACCTTTGCGGAAGTGACATTTGGAGATCATCACATACATCATCTGTTGGGGAGGTTGTCGAGCCCATCGTCCCTCATCGAGTTATCGGCGGTTCGATTCTGATAACCCGTGCCCGACTCTCGGCTAGCTGAGAATATCACCACGATACATCGATTTAGTCGCCGTGGGAAGAAGAATCAGGATTGGGGCATGCCACATGTGTATTACATTGAGGTTTGGACACATCGCCATTCATTGGTGGCGGATGGAACAGCAGTTGATGATACTACGTATCCATCTGATGACTATTTCCGGTGATGTCATCAGCGGACAGTTCTGTATGTGCCAGATTCGAGCTGACATCCTCCTATTCCCAAGGGGTTTCAGGGCGATAGTGCCAGAGCAGAATATCTTGTAAGTTTCACAACTTAATAATAATGGACACAAATTTATCTGACCTGTATTATCAAACTCGTCTACAAATGACCGCACTTACACATTTCTTATCATGCCAAACTCTTAATAGGTTGATGTATTGTCGCCTTCATTACATAGCATTAGATTTGAGGCGATATCGAGGAGCGGGGCAGAGCATCATCTCCGTTCCATCAGAAGTTTATAGCTGAGTTTACTGACATGTTGGGGCAGAACGACATCTTGCAGTTCGCCCTCAACCTGTACCACATGACATTCCAGTTCATGTTGACCCGCGTCGTGTTGGCTCATAGAAATGTAGGTGGAGGCCCCACGGTGGTGGTGGCGTCGTGGGGTGCAATTCACGGAGCACATCTTCAGACGGGCTGGCGGCGGTGCACGAGCTACAACATCAGTGGTGAATCGGTACTCACCTCGATCCTTTGGGCATGCGGGAGGAATTTTCGCGTCGTCACGGTGGCGTTTCAACAGGTTACACCTATGGAGAACGTAGACGTTGGAACTTCCAGTCAACGTGAAGGAGGTCCTGAATAGTCGGGGACTCGGACTGAGGCATTACATGATCAGGAGGCCACACATGAGTCACACACAGCTCAAGTGACTCTGATTCTGACATATGTGCCACGTAGAGGAGTTAGGACGCGTAGGCGTCAAGAGTGTGGTACTGGTGTACATCTTGTGGGACATTGAACATTGTATTGATTGATTAGTTTTTTTTTTTCCCATTACTTCAATTGGCTAATGTATATATATATTTTTCGTTTGCAAGCCCCATGCATTAGTCGACAACGAATGTTAACTAACACGGCGAGGCTGTGTCGTCGGGAGCTCAACTTTCTCAACACCAAACTCTTTGAAAGTGCCACGAGGACCAACTTCGATAGCCCTCCCTGTCACCAAATCTAGGCCTATCCCCATCAAACTTGGGTTTGTCGCCACCGAGGCGATCACGGGGAGGTCCACCCTAGGGCGACAGGGGCTTGGCGGACTTTTTAAGAGTAGCAAGAACAATTTCAGCGGTAAGATTGAGGTAAGTGCTGAGAAACTCGATATCGTCGTTGGTAAGGTACCTATAATAATGCATCCAAGCGAAGGTTTCCTGAACGTACTCCTTGGACTTTAAACACTGCATCAGCTTATTCACCCACATGACACTACTTTTCCTCTTCTTGGCGGTGCAACTAATATGAAGACTCTGTGAGTTTTCTGGTGCTACATTACTCTCTCAAGGAAAATGACTATAAGTGGCATTGACTTGTTTTTCAATTGATGGTGTGGGTATTAAGGAGTTGCAATATAGTTGGGCAGTTACCAGACTATCTTGGCTCACTGACAAAATTGAAAGTCTTGTGAGTAGAATTAGATATTTACTTCTTCCTTGTTCAATATCAGACATTCAGATGCCCTTTTGTTGGGATATTTATATTTCCTCAAAACTGGTTACTGATGACTGCCCTTTGTTGGATATAATATCAGACGTTCAGATGCAATTAGTTGCATGCTATTCTGTGTTTGTTTTTTAACCTTAAATTTTGATGCATCACAAAGTAAAGCTTACAGCATTGTGATACTTTCCAAAAGGAAGTTTTTTAAGGCATGTGTAAGGCTAATGACTCATATTGTGCAGAGTAGCATCTCAGTCCTATCAATGTGATATCCAAATATGGAGTAGGAATGTATGAATGCAACAGTAAGTTATTCACGGATGATACTAGCTGTATTCAATGTTAATCAACATTACAAGAGAGATCAGGTGGATTATTTATTTGGTTTCCTTACATCTTGAAAAGACTTTAGCTCTATTATTCCGTAACCCTAAAAACCTCCATTCAATATTGGTTTTCTGCACTTGGCAAAATGCTTGATTTTGAAAATGGTAGAATTATCAGTCTGTCCATGTCTATGATTAGGAAGTTTGTACCCGCGTTTTACAAACTTGATCCCCTAATAGGAAACACAAAGCTGAAACAGATGCAAATGATACTTGGGTATAGTTAGAAAAGCGGTTGAGTAGATGAGAATCCTCCCAAGGTTCTTGAAAAATGCTCGACCTTTGCATGTGGTCCTTTTGATGGTGAAGCGAAATAATTTCTGTAAGATTGCCTACTTTTAAATTACAATAGCTTCTAGCTCTTTTGTCACAGTTATTTTCCATGTAAAAGGAATTGGATTTGGAAGGATAAAAGCTGATGGCAGAGCCAGCATAATTCACCAAAAGCATCGAACTAGACATATATAAAGAGAATTAAGGAAACAGAATATATAGGTGACTACTGGTATTTGGATACAAGGTCTTAGGCACTTGTTTTAGGTTTGAGGGCATTTTTTATGAACAAATGGTGCTATTGGCAGAGCAATATGAACAATATCTAATCTATTACTCTTTATGATTCTCTTGCGGGACCTTAGTTTTAACAAAATTGATGGACAGATAGCTAAAGCTCTCCACATTCAAAGCATTTCCTACACTAATTCATGGTTGACATTGAGAAACTCTAGCATTTTGTTTGATGGATTTGGTGCGGTTGAGTGAGGAACATACGAAGAAGAAGATCGCAAGCTTAATTTTGGTTAAGTGTTCGGGACTTAGGAGTGTAGAGAGATTGGCTATTGAAACAACGTAGTTTCATTAAAATTCCACCCGCGCGCGCCTTTTGAAATTTTCAGTTTGCGTTTGAGTTTTCACCCACAATAATCACGCCTTCCAACTATTTAGAATCACGAATTTCACGCTTTCTTTGCCCTTTCTCCTATTTCTCTCTTTTTCCTTTTCACGTATTCATGTAATTAGTTTTTTCTATTATTTTAATTTTCCTTATTTCTTTTGCTCTCAAGTTGAATTGAAGTTTTAGAATGAAATAATTTTGTATGTTTCGACAAATGTTCTTTTCACTTTTTTTACCAAATATGTAACCTTTTTATTTATTTAAAAATAAAATTGTTTACGAAAATATAAAAGCTGTTGCAAAATATGTTTATGATTAAAAACCTAATTATGTGGCGATGGTCCTATCTATTATGAAAATTATGTGGCGTTGGTACTAATGGCGATGGTCCTATCTATTATGTGTTGTTACAATTTGATGTGGGTTTGCAACCAATTTAATTATTTCATTAATGCCAAATGTTGTGGGTAAAAAAATAGTAAAGTAAAAGATGTTGTTTACTGCCAACTTAGATTTGACCATTAAGGTTATTGGATTTATGGCTACACGACAATTTTAGGGTGAATTTTATTTCGACCTTAGTCGTGCAGAATTTTTTTTAATAATATATTTGGTGATTTTCTAGAACTCGCATTCTATGAATATGCTAGTTACAAAAAAAAAATTCATAGAACTCGCATGGTAAACGCGAGTTTCTTATAACTCGCATTTACAGAATGGGATTTTCGAATAACTCGCATTCTGTAAATGCGACTTATAAGAAACTCGCATTTAACAAATGCGAGTTCATGATGAATTTTAAATAAAAAAAAAGTGAAGAACTCACATTTCGTCAATGCAAGTTTTTTATAACTCGCATTTTATTACATCCTGAACTTGCATTCGGTGAATGCGAGTTCTATGAAACTTTCATTTACTAAATGCGAGTTTCAAGAATTTTGATTTTTTTTAAATCTCTTTTTTTAGTGAACTCGCATTTGCGAAATGCGAGTTTACTGAAACTCGCATGCGAACATCACTAGCAGGAAACCTAACCCCAAATCACCCTATTTGCAGAAAAATTTTAAAAATAATCATATTTGTAGAAATTTCTCCCCAGGTACTTGCTCAAATCCCTTGTGATTGGAACACCTGAAACTCTGCTTATTTTCCTTGCTTCCATACTTGGCACATTTTTTGAGCAATACAGCTTCGACTTCTCTACATTGACTTTCTGTCCTGAGATACTACAAAAACTGTTGAGTACTTCCTCCACCACCTTTGCTTGTTGTACGGAGGCTTCTGCAAATAGATCATCAGCAAAAAATAAGTGGGAGAGCTTTGGACCACGCTTTGGCTTGGACCGCTTCCATATCGACTTTCTCAACTTCTTCATCAATGAGGTGGGACATTCCATGCACACAAACGGTCACGGGGGAAAGTGGATCTTGTCTTATCCATCTCCACGGCCGGATGGGACTTAGTTTCTCTCCATTCCATAAGATTTCTATGCATGGCACTCTTACACAACTCATTATCGGGCTCTTACCATCTCATCAGGGAGCCCCACCATAAGAAGTGTTTTTCTAGAAAATCTAGTTGATGTGGTCATATGCTTTCTCGGGTCTACTTTCACTAGCATCATTCCTTTTCTTTTCCTCCATTTCTTGCCGTATGCATCATCTCCTATACAATTGCAATATTGTCTCCTATCTGTCTTCCCAGGATAAAACTTGCCTGTGCTAGTCCCACCAAATCTCCTATAAGTGGTCTTAATCTCTGCACCAAAACTTTAGTTACAATCTTATATGCAACATTATTTGCAATGAGATTGGTAGAATGGGTAACTCTTATTGGGTGTTCAACCTAGGTATGAAAAAAATTAATGTCCATTCATTTCTCCGGCATTCTTTTGCTCGAAAGGTCTTTGTAACAAAGTTCACAATTCTCTGTACAACATTCCATCCCTTTTAAAGCAGGCATGGATCCCATCCGTCTCCGGTGCCTTTGAGCTTTTAATATCAATGCTGTCTTTATTTTCTTCATATTCTGTTAATTGACCTTAAGATGCCTAGGCAGAGCTGGAAACCTTCCACACACCGAAGCTTTGGTCTATCTAGTACTCTCGATATAGCCTCCCATAATACTCTAAAACTATCTGCTTTAGCTTTTCCTTGGTTTGTTTACCATGTACTATCATCTCTTAAAGACATAATTCTATTTTGCCTTCTTCCCGATGATGGTTGAGTTATGGTAGAATTTCGTATTTCTCTCACCATGTTGAATCCATTCTACCCTTGACTTCTGAAACCAGTGAATTTCTTCTTGTTCAAAGATGTCATTATACTCTTTCATTAGTTTTCTCTCCAGGGGTTGCAAATACATGTTTGGCCGAGATAAAGTTTTTGAATGCCCTCCAGTCCTTGCAATGCACCTCTATTTCCTTCTAAAATATTTCCAAACATCTCTCTCTATTCCAGGTTGATATTTTCATTTTGAAATTATTTATTTTATCCCACAGATTACTACTTCTTCCTTCCACTTTTACATCAAACTCTTTCCAAAACTCTTTGTGTGTAGCAGACCATAGCTACTCTAAAATGGCCCAACCCCTCTACTGTTCATACTTCCATTTAGCTCCACATGGATGGGGTGGTGGTCGAATCGTTCTCACGGATGTTGTACATATGCAGGAACAATCTTCGAGTTGTCATTACAAGTGCTCGATCAAGTCTTTTCGACATTGCTTTTCCTTTTAGGAGTTCGACCGTCCAGTCGATTACGGTCGACCTAAGAATCCCAGTCAATAAGATTGCACGTAGGCATTCTAAGAGCCCATGGGAGGTCTTACTCGAGAAAGAGTCCATCGCTTTCAGCGCTTCTTGTGACTTCATTTAGATCTCACGATTATGGATAGTTAAAGGTTCCCAATTTTCTTTTAGATAATCCCACAGAGGCCTTACGGTCTGCTCAGCGTCGGTGAGGCGTGACAGGCCGAGGTAACAACCACTCCTTGTTGTCTTGTCCTTTCACAACCACATTGAGTATACGTTCTCAGTGACCAATTCAATATCAACTTCACCTTTTCTCCAAAGAGCCATATTCTCCAGTATCCTTAACTTCCCACACAAATTTTTTGTCAAAACCATTCCTTTGAAACCCTTAGCTTTTGCACTAGTTGTTCTTGGTTCAACTATAATAAACACATCGGGACTTGTTTCCTTTTACACATTCCTTCAAATGTCTTCAACTTGTTTATTTGCAACTCCGCAATTCCAATGAGTTTATCTTCATGGAGATAGGAATTTTAATTATAAGGGGCTTACTATCTCCATCTCATGCTCACTCCTCCTAGAGCTGCACCGCAACCCCTCTCCTCTTGCTATTCCTTCGCCGAGGAGTTCAGGGGCCATGTATATAGGTATCCCGGTCTCTTATCCCCATTTATCATATTCGTCTCTCTCTCCGGTGTATTTCTTCTTCACCATTGGAATTTGGTTGAAACCCAGCGGCCAAGACCAGCTTGAGGGTTTCCTAGTTCTCCTTTTCTTCCTTACTCACTTTCTAGATGTTCATACCTTCTAGCTTTCTTGAAGATTTTCCTTTTGTCATGAAAATCACCGCTCGAGAGCTTTCCTCTTTGTCTGAGACCTTACTTTTCCTTTTCTTGGCTACCTTCTTTTAGAGTGTCCTCTCTCCATTGAATTTTGTTGGGGATACCATGTCTTCCTCTTTCCTTCTCCATCTTGATTTTTTTGGTTTGTTGTTCTCCTTAAGCATGAAAAGATCATCTCTTGAGGGGACCTAGAATAATACACTACTTTGCATCATTCCAACTCTCGGGGTCTTCTTCTCCTCTTTCCCTTATCCCATCTTGTATCTTATTCACTCTTACGTGGTTTGTTAGGGATAGTGAACCAGATCTAGCCGCCCCTCTCTTTATTTACTCGCAACTCAGCCTCCCCTGGAAACCCACTGCCATTGTCCCTCTTGTGGTACTACTTTCCCCTTGTTTCTATTCCCCAGCTAACCTCCTAGGTGGGTTATTCATTTTGTGCTGCGTTCCATATTATTTTCCTCCCGGTCTGAACTTCCACCTCTTTCAGCCCGTATTTGTACTCCAAATTTCATTCCTTTCCTCCAAATTGGGCATATTCACTTTCCTATTAGCTCCATTATTTCATTTCTGGTTTACCACCATCCAGGCCGAAAGGGTTGTCCTTTCGAGATCCTCCTTATTCCTCAGCTTCTTTGTCCCTCTCTCTCTCCCAGTTTCCCACTTTAACCACGGTCGCATTTTATACCACACTTAAAAGCAGGATATGGTTCAGGCCTTCATATTCAACTACCTGTAGTTCATGATCTACCCAGATAAACGGCACGGGCTTCTCCAGGTCTACTTCCACACAAATTCTAGCAAATTTCCCCCTTGTTGCTCGTAGTGTTTGATCATTGATCTTACTACCCTACCTAACACTCCCTATCCAGCGATCAAGACTCTCAGGTGCGTAGCATTCTATTGGCAATCCTAGCAATCTAGCCCATCCCAGTGTGGTTTTTATATCAACTTTATCAACTCTAAACTTGGGTCTCCATTTGGCCACTGTTATGTAGTAACCTGTATCAGCCATGGTCCTTCGTCAAGTACAGTGAGATAGTCTTCCTTTGTTTTGAACCTCACTATGAAATAACCTTTGTCTAGGTCCGTGACTTCAAATCCATACTGCAGACCCACATTTCCCGGAGTTTCTATTCAAGGACCTTGTATCCGATAGTTTTCCCCAAAACTTTGATGATCAAGGCTTTCTTCCATGGCCTCAAACCCATTTCTTTTTCCTCCAGCGTTGAATCTTCTCTCGGGAACTTAGAGTTTTACTTTTCAGCCTTTTCTTTGTAGGATATTCTTCTTTCTTGTTCCAGATCCATCCATAAGTCTCCGCCTCATCATCGATCCCTCATTAGAAAGCTCCATCCTTCCCTTTTGGAGATTTCCACAAATGATCTTCTTCCCAGTATCCAGGGCTAGCCCCTTCCATTCCCTTCTGATCCTCTCTCCTTGGACTTGGGTTAGGGACAAATTTCCTAGACGACCTCCTTTGAATTTCTTGGGATCCTCCGGGATAGCATCTCGGTGTTGGATCACATTTTCCTGCTCCATCGAGAATTCCAACACCTCTCAAGGGGGGGAAAATTAGGCTCAAGATTCTAATGTTTGTGTTTTCCCGCTCTTTCTCTTTCTATCTCTAGAACTCTCTAGAAATGAAATTCTATGCCTCTAGTTCCTATGATTCCGCTGAACCTAACCACTCATTGTCCGAGATGATTCCTCAAGAGTCCACTAACACCTGCTTTTCCTAAATTACCCAATGAGGCTCCATCTATATTTAGTTTAGTGAATGGGGTAGGAGGAAAAGACCAACAGACAAGAATTTCCATCTTCAACCATCTAGGAAGTTTAGAGGGTCCGATATAATAGAATTCAGATGCAGTGGAAAAACAAAAATTTAAGAGATCTTTGGGCCTCTTTTGAGGTTTGATGGTGTCGAGCCTATTCAATAATAATACTAATAAACCTAATTGCCAACAAAAGTAGCCATAACCCAATTTTAAGTACTGGAGTAGGGACTTTGGATGTACAATGGATTACTGAATTCACCCTAACTCCGAAGAGTTTGCTTAATCCAATATACCAGAATTTACTCACGAGAAATTATTAATTTGTATACAGGGCAAGTAGGGTCGTATCCTCAAGAACTGGAGAAAATTCGCTCCTTTTCAAGTTAAAGAGAAACAGGGGAGTTTTGAGAATTAAAGACTAACAAAATAATATCAAGGTAATAAGATGTGAAAAATAATTAAAAGAGACAAATAGTGGGAAAAACTCTAGCCAAAGATACACTTCAGAGATGGTTCAGGCAACTGATTATTGATACAAATATAATCCCAACATTCGTTAATAAACAGGTTTTTAACCACCGATACGATCTGACAATTAATTTCTCCTTACTTTTTCGAGGTAATCAAGGTACAATTAATCGACTATTTTCCTAATCTAGAAATTACCCTAGGTACCACCGTAGGATTTAATTTCCTGATTGCATTAAAAATTAGAGAAACCCTATTGTAATTAATAAACACGCTACGAGGGTTTATTTAAATTAGATTGTACGTTTCCCTGATACAAACCCAATTATGCCAGTTACTACCGGGATTAGAATAATCAAACAATTACAGATTCAACTATTCTAATTAGCAAATAGATTACGTGAATAATTAAATATTGCACACTTATTCAATCACACACAATAATCATCACCAATGAAAGTAGAAAACTTATAAATACCAACAAATAGAAGAAATAAATAAAATCAATTAGATCTCATAGTGATAGATGAACCAAATCCTCAGTTATCCCTTGACTAGAAATATGAAATTAGTTCTCCATTAATGGAGAAAAGTCCATGCCGGAAGAAGTTGAAAGCTTTCAATAATTGTTCTCCTAATTGTGGAGGAAACGAAGACAAAAAACCTTTAGCTTGTGTTTTTTCATTTTCTTCTCCGCCCCAAAAATAGTGAAAAGACAATGAAAAAAAGAAATCATGTGCCTTCCCTTCCTATTCTCTTGGACTTATCAACTAGAGAATCTTACGCTCCCTATTACCAATCAACTTCCTAAAACTAAAGTCCTATTCCTATTCCTTCGGGAAAGCAATAAGGAAAAATACAAAACAAGGAAATCTCACTAGTTATCAACTTCGAATTCGACTTGAATTGGGAAACTGCTCGATGTCTATCTTGAGTTTCGGGTTTTGAACCCTGAACTTAGGCGCGCCCACGTGCAAACCACTAGAAAATCTTCATTTAACCACTTTTGGTTCCAATTCCTAAAATTAACACAAAATATCAATTGTAAATACAACTAATCAAATAAGGTGATATTTGGTATGAATAAAAAGGAAAATATAAACAAATATACCAACAAAATGCATCCTATCAACTCCCCCACACCTAAATTATGCTTGTCCTTAAGCATGACCAAGCTCAGAAGTATAATCAAGAATTCAAGTAATTCGCAGCAACCCATACTAGCACAAATAACTTATTCTTCCAACAACTTTATTAGAATCAAAATATACCAAGTTCAACAATCTCACAAGTTACAAGCGCTCATCACTCAAAAGTGTATAGGGTGGAATTTTAACTCTCAATTCGACATCATGGAGTGACATTACCATATGCTAGCTCATCTATCATATCTCCGCCACTAAGAGTGAATTTAACGCAAAAATCAAAGGGATTTTAAAAGGGTTGTAATGGGACTTGAGATAAGGACAGGACAAAAGTAAATGAGAAGGTGAAAATATGTCAAGGAAACGTCAAAAGTCACTACGTGAAAGAAATTCCAAATTCACAATAACAAGGCACAACTCCCTCCATCTACTTAGCAAGTGCAAGACATTATTTTTTTTTCAGCTTTCATCACTACTCCATAGCACTTATGCATCAAGGAAAATTCATGGCATGCTAGGCAGGAGCTTCTCCTTTTTTTTCTTCTTCTTTTTCTTTTTCTTTTTCTTTGAACCTTATTTTTTTCACTTTTTCCACCATTTTTCTGCATATACAAATATTGTAAAACAAGTTACTCACCAACACTTGCTACGACACTTTATTGCCCTCAATGAAAACTTGGGAGTTTCACGTAGTTGAACTAAGACATTGCCTTAACAGAAGGCTCCAAAGAAAGTCTAAAGAGAGATAGTGGGTGGTAATTACATTTTGAAAATAAAGAAAAGGGTTAAGGCTCAAAAGGAATCTTCTAGTGACAAACTAAATAAGGAAAAAAAATTTTTAGAAGAAAGTCAAAAATGACTAAATCCTAGGTGCCCTTATCATTTCAATGTATCAAATTCAAAAGACGTGGCCTTGACATGCATAACAGAGCAAGTTCTAGAATGACAAACCATGCACGTTAACCACACAACAAACGAAATAGTAGAATGTGGATAAAGATATGAGTGAAATGCTCATCACAAAACTCAAAAACTCACAAGGTGGTTTAAATTTGTCAAACTCAGCACATTTATCACCCATATTTATTGTTAAGAAAAATAAGAAATTTAACTAGCATAGATTTATCACTCAAACTCGCATCTGGATTGTACATTTCATCATAGCCAATAATAGCCAACAAAGAAAAATAAAAATTATGCAAATATACTAACCAATCAAATCCAAAATAAAAATTATGTAAACATACTAGCTAATTGAATCCCTCCCCCACACCTAAACATTACATTATTCTCAATGTAACAAGTAAAGAACAAGAGAAAAAGCAGGACAAGGGCACTTCCCTGAACACGGGCCTTAGCAAGCTAAGGCACGGGAGGAAAAGGCAGAGGAAATCCCACATGATGAAGGTATTGCGCCAAGTTCTGTGCCATATGAGACACCTAGAGCTCCAGTTGGGAAAGGCAATCATCCATGTTGCCTATCTGGTGGTGAAGATGCTACAGCTGCACCTCCCAAGAAGGAGGCAGCAGTGTAGAAGTAGAGGGCCAGGGTAGATCGCTAGGAGATCCGACAAAGCGAGAAAGGCCACCAGGAGCCTTAGACTGTGTGGCCAAAATGTGTATGGGACCCATTAGAGTAAAGCAATATTCACTATTAACTTTCTCCACAACCCCCATTTTTTCCGAACAAGCCAAATCCAATGGCTCCATAGGACAAGTCTTATGCAAATCATGATTAGAAAGATCAAGTACACCTAGATTCACAGCTAAATGAGTGATATAAGAACCGAGAATCAAAAGTTTACTTTTCCTAAAAAGCACAAACTTGAACTGTTGAACCAACCAACAACCCAAATTAACTTTTATATTGTTCGTCATACACCACAAAAAGAAAAATTCAGCCTTGGCAAATGTACCGAAGCTATCCTTCTGACCCGAATAGCTATAAGTTAGAAAATGCTGAATATAGCGCCAAACTGGGTCCGTGAGGTACGAGTTCTTAGACAAGCTCGGGTCATAATGCTACTTATCAACAGATAATTCTTGCCAAAGACCAACATTGGTAGAGTAAAAAGGCTCAACATATTCACAGACACTTTCCATACACTCCCTGGACTCAGAATAAGCTTGATCAATAAACTCAAAGGCAAGATTGAACTACAAAAGATTTGCTTTAAACTCCCTACCTAACAAACGAAATCTAATCACATTGGGAGTTATAACAGTGAACTCATGAGGCAAGTCAAATTCAAAAATAGCATAAAATTCACGAGTTAACTCGACAAAAGCAGGACATTAAATAGTAATGTAGTTTGATCATCCAATTGTAGCAAATATATCCCGAATGGCATCAATAATTTTCAAAGCATCAAGGGTCGGGGGGTGAATGAATTTACAAGAGATTATGGGACGCTCATAATAATTCTCATATCGTTTCTTATCTGCATCCCTTAAAAAGGTTAGATCACCACCAAAGTGAAAGAAGGATGAAATATGGATGCCTCGATCCTTACCCAACCTAGTCCATTGACCTAGAGTAGAGGATGGACCAGTTTTGCGAATAGTGGGCTGGGGGAAAGAAGTGCTGGCTTTAGATTTCTTTTTTACTTGCTTTTTCACCATGAGGTTACAAGAAGATTAGAACAGCAAGAATCAAGGTCACGCGTCCAAATCAAAATTCAAATTGTACTATTTAAATGCCCCCAAATGTCAGGTAGCCAACTCAACTAGCCAATTCACATAAGAGGACTCCCTCAAGTCGGAATTTACCCCAAATTATGGAATCCAATGTGAAACAAGAAATCCACAGCAAAATTCCCATATCTCAGACAATCCCAATTAAACAGATCAAATATCACAAAGAGGTGCAAATCATGGAATCAAATTAACACAAATAGTCACTAAAACATCTGTCATCAGCTACTAAAATTAAATATCTGGCATCAGCTGCTCAAATGAAATTTCTGTCGTCAGCTACTAAGATGAATGAAATTTAGAACAGAAAACAGAACCTGGAATCCACCAAGCGAGGATGGTAGAGATGAAGTGGTGTCAACCTTGGACCTTCGACAGAAACAGCAAGTGACGTCGATTGCGGAGAGTCGTAACGGGACCTTAGAGCTTTAACAGCAGCAGCGTCGAGAGCAGCGAGCTACAGTTGCTTGGCTTTGGTGAGTAGCGAGAGAGCGGTAACAGTAGGGGCAGCAAGCAATAGAGGTGGAACATGGTGCGCTGACCTATGGCGTAGCAAGCAGGTGAGATTCGAAACAAATGAGCATATGCGGAGAAACATGATGATAAGCATGACAAGTTACTATCGACCGCCAGCATAACAACAACTTGAAGAAGGAATATTTAGCAACAAAAAGGAAAGTTTTAATATGAACAGCGTAGGCCGCTAAGCAAATCGGTGTTGACTCCATTATGAGAAGCAATGGAGATGACATTGGGTGGAGTGCACAAATGAGATCAGTGAACAATGACAACATGGGGCAAGCAACTGACGGCGTAATCGAGGGGAAAGAAAAAAGAGAAAGAAAAAGAAGAGGAAAAAAAGAGAATTAGGGTCTTTGGCCCTTTTTTCTCTTTTTTTTTTTTTTTGAATTGCTAAAAGTCGGAGGGTTTTTTTTTTTAGCCCATAGTTGTACCCGATGTGGGCACGTCCAAAATAGGTAGAGTCTTCTGGTCGGGGCCTTGAAAAATCTTTAATGGCAATGTGACTTGTGACGCGGGCACGTCCTGACTAGGTGAAGTCTTCTAGTTGGCCTAACTAATCTTCAAAAATTGCATCAGTTATCGTGATGTGGGCACGTCCCGACTAGGTGAAATCTTTTGGTCGTTGCTTTGAAAAATCTTGAATGGCAATGTGACTCGTGACACGGGTACATCCTGACTAGATGAAATCTTCTGGTCGGCCTAACTCATCTTTCAAAACTACATCAGTCATCATGACGCGGGCATGTCCCGACGACTAAGAGTCTTCTGCCCAGCAGATTGCATCGAAGTCAAGACCAAGAGTGACCACAACTTTGTACTTGCAATCAAGTGTCTCTTACCAAAAGAAAGTTATTTAAACGACACTTAACAATTTAAACTAAAAACTCAAATAATTAACAACATAAAAATAATTCTTGGGTTTCCTCCCAAGTAGCGCCTTTCTTTAATGTCTTTGACTAGACATAGTGATATCTCTTCATTCCAAATAGGTAGGGTCCTCCATGTACATTGTTTCAACTGCTTCCACTTGAAAACCTTCGTAATGGGGCTTGAGACGATGGCACAAACATTGCTTTCGTTTTCAAGCTCTGAATTTCAATTGCACCATAGTGGAAAACATTAGTAATTACAAATGGACCTATCCAACGGGAACGTAATTTACTTGGGAAGTGTTTAAGCTTGGAATGATAAAGGAGGACTTTTTATCCAATTTCAAAAGTTTTCCGTGAAATTTTTTGGTCATAAAAAACCCTATTTTTCTTTTTGTAGATCATTACGTTCTCATACGCGTCATTTCTTAACTCTTCCAACTCTTGCAATTGAAGCTTCCTCTGCACTTTTGCATTATCCAAATCCATATTACATTGTTTAATGGCCCAGAATGCCTTGTGTTCCAATTCAACAGGAAAATGGCACGGCTTCCCAAACACCAACCTATAGGGAGACATCCCAATAGGCGTCTTGTATGCAGTTCTATAAGCCCAAAGTGCATCCTCCAATCTTAAACTCCAATCCTTCCTATCAGGCGAACCATTTTCTCCAAGATGGACTTAAATTCTTTATTCGAAATTTCAGCTTGCCCATTTGTTTGAGGGCGATACGACGTAGAAATTTTGTGAATAACATCATACTTGCAAAATAGAGCAGAAATCACCCTATTACAAAAATGCTTTCCCCTATCACTGACCATGGCTCTCGGCATGCCAAAGTGAACAAAAATGTGAGATTTTACAAAGTCTGCAACTACTTTGGAATGGTTAGTCCGGGTGGCTTTTGCTTCCACCCACTTTGAAACATAGTCAATAGCCAATAAAATATACATAAAACCATAGAAGGATAGAAATAGACCTATAAAGTCAATAACCCATATATCAAAAATTTTTAAAAAAAATATGGGGGTTTGAGGTATTTGGTCTCGACAAGAAATATTAACTACCCTCTGACATCTATCACAAGACTTGCAGAAAGTATGCATCTTTGAATAGAATAGGCCAATAAAAACCACTCTCTAACACCTTATGGGCTGTTCTTTTCGGTCCAAAATGACCCTCACATGCATAAGAATGACAAAAAGTTAAAATAGAAGTAAATTCACTTTCACTTATGCATCTTCTCATTACTTGATCTGCACAATGCTTTCAAATATATGGGTCGTCCCATATGTAGTGCTTAGCATCACTCTTGAGTTTGTCCTTTTTCACCTTTGACCAACCTACAGGAAACTGATTAGTGACCAAATAATTGACCATATCTGCATACAAAGGAAGAGATGATTGAACAAAAAATAAATGCTCATAGGAAAGTCATCCTTTGCAATAGGCAATCTGCTCAGATGATCAGCAACTAGATTTTCTACCCCTTTTTTATCTTGAATTTCTAGATCGAACTCTTGTAGCAGTAATATCCACCGGATCAACCTTGGCTTTGCTTCTTTCTTGGTCATCAAATACCGCAACGTTGCCTGATCAAAATATACAATCACTTTAGCTCCTAACAAATAAGACCTAAATTTTTTCAAGGCAAAAACAATGGCTAAAAGCTCCTTTTCTGTGGTGGAATAGTTCAATTGAGCTCCATTCAATGCCTTCAATGTGTAATAGATTGCATGAGCAGCTTTTCCAACTTTCTGCCCCAAGATCGCTCCCACTGCCATGTCACTTACATCACACATGATCTCGAATGGGAGACTCCAATCTGGAGGTTGGATAATCGATGGTGAGGTCAATAACTCTTTCAACTTATTAAACGCCTGCTTGCAATCATCATTGAATTCAAATGTCACATCTTTTTGTAAGAGTTTGAATAGGGGAGTTCCAATTTTTGAGAAATCTTTAATGAACCTGCGATAGAAACCTGCACGTCCCAAAAAAGAATTCATTTCGTACACGCTTGCGGGGTAAGATAGGGAAGATACAAGATCTATCTTGGCTTTGTCTACTTCAATGCTCTTAGATGACACCACGTGACCCAAAACTATCCTATACTCAACCATGAAATGACGGGTTTGTTTGGATAAAGAGTTTTGAAATAATTTTTTGAAATAAAACACTGTAGCACTTTTTTGATGTGATGTGTGTGAGATAAAAAGGTGGTTAGAAAATGTATTGATGATGCAAACAAGTAAATTTTGGTCAAAAACTCTCTGTCCAAACAAACCCGACATTTTTTCCAATTAAGCACTAGGTTAGTTTTAATACATATTCTTAAAATTAGGGTTAAATTATCAAGACACTCATCAAAACTGTCACCATAGACACTAAAGTCATCCATGAATACTTCTATTATTTTCTCCACGTACTCAGAACAGATGCTTACCATACACCTTTGGAAAGTTGAGGTAGCATTACATAGTCCAAAGGCATTCTTCCACGAGGAGGCGGTACCCAAGCCCGTGAATGCTGTTTTCTCTTGGTCCTCCTATGTTATGGCAATCTAGAAGTAACCTGGTCTAGAAGTAACCTGAAAAACCATCTAAAATGCAATAGTAAGCTTGACAGGCCAATCTTTCAACCATTTGATCAATAAAGGGAAAAGGGTAGTAGTCCTTTTTAGTTACTGCATTAAGCTTGCAGTAGTCTATGCATTGACGCCATCCGGTAGGCTTGTGAACTGGAACAAGTTCACCCTACTGGTTTGCTTCTACCGTTATTCCACCTTTCTTTGAAACCACTTGTATCAGCCTTACCCATTGACTATCGGATATAGTAAAAATTATCTCCACATCGAGAATTCTGAGTATTTCATTTTTCAGCACCTCTATCATCATAGGGTTAAGCCTTCTTTGTGCTTGTCACACTGGCTTAACATTCTCTTCAAACCTAATTCGAGGCATACACAAGGAGGGACTTAGCCTTTGATATCATCAATGGACCATCCTATTGCCTCCTTGTGTTCTTGCAGTACCCGTATCAACTTTTTCTCTTGAATATTTGATAACTTGGCCAAAATTATGACAGGAGGAGTCCTCCTATCACCAAGATATGCATATTTGAGATGACCAGGTAGAGACTTTAATTCTACTGCTGATGCCTACACCACAGAAGGTAACAACTTTTGATGAGATTCGGGTATAAATAAGGGTGCAAGGTCATACCTACTTGTAGTAGATGCCAGTGATTGCAATGCTCCAACTATGTGCCTCAACTCTGCACTTAACTCCACATCATACATTGCTTCCAACTCAAGATGTTTGGTTAAATCAACTTCTAACTCATCCCTACCAATTAACTCAAAAACTTCCTGGACCAAAGGGTTAATTACACTTGCAACAAAAACAAGGTGGGATTCAGATGGATATTTCATAACATCAAATATATTAAAGTGAACCACCTCCCCATCAAATTCCATTGTTTCACATCGATTTTTGTTTCGCCACTACTCAAAAAGGGTCTCCCTAATATAAGAGGTGATGGATTAGAGGAGTGTTCATCATGTATGTCAAGTACGTAGAAATCAGCAGGGAACACTAAGTCATTCATTTGGACCAAAACATCTTCAATCAACCCATCAGGGTAACCATTAGTACGGTTTGTTAACTGAATTATTATTCTACTTTCCTTTAATGGTCCTAAATTTAGAGAGGTATAAATACTCTTTGACATCACATTAATTGACGCGACTAAATCTAGCATCGCATCTCTAATCTTAGTACTCCCTATTCCACATGAGATAGAGAACATCCCTGGATCTCCACATTTTGGTGGTAGCTTCCTTTGCAGCACTGCCGATACGTTCTCTTCCATCACAACTCATTCATCTCCTCTCAACTTTCTTTTATTAATGCACAAGTCCTTCAAGAACTTTGCGTACTTGGCACCTACTTGATTGCATCCAGTAAATAGACGTTTATTTGCACTTTATGAAACACCTCTAGGATCTCTTTTTCCTTGTCTTGCTTTCTTGGCTTCTCCAACCTACTAGGGAAAGGTGGTGGATTAGTCTTAACGTTAATCACCAAATCAAAGATTATCTCAGGAGTCGTCTTGCCCATTCTTTCTTCTTCCAACTCCCTCTCAATTTGATCCCTATTTTGTCCTTGAAAATCACTGGCTTGGGACTTTCAATCTCTTCCCACTTCCAAGGGTCATAGCACTCATGTTCTTTAGGTTCACCTCAGGTTGTGAAGGTAATCTCCCATCCACCTTAGCTTCTAGACAATTCACTGCAGTTGCTAATTGACCCATTTGCATTTGCAGATTCTGTATGTTGGAGTTTTCTTTTGCTAGAACTGCAGGGTGTTAGAAGCCAAGTTTTTAACTATATTTTCGAGTGATGTACCTGATGAACTAGAGGAGGTAGGCTAAAACTTAGGTTGGTATGATTGCTGAAATCTTGGAAAGGGATTTGGAAAAGAATTTTGCTGCCTGTTCCTATAACTGAAGTTGGGATGATCTCACCAACTTGGGTTATACGTGTTTGAGTAGGGGTCATACTATCTTCGGGGCGGGAGTACGCCACCAGCCGTATTCACATGCTCAGTTCCGTCCTCTTGCAGTATTGGACACGTGTCAGTGGAATGACCTACATTTGTACAAATCCCACACACATTGGCTAGACTAGTTGTCGAACAAAAGATGTCAGTTCAGACAACTGTTGTTGAATAGATGATACATCCACCTCATTCACTCTATGGATAGGGGTATTCTCGCGGAAGCCAAACTATTGCGAATTCTCTGTCATTTCCTCGATTAGCTCCCATACCTCTCTAAGGGTCTTATTTGCTAATGCTCCACCACTAGCAGCATCAATGATGTTTCGGTCGGACAAATGAAGTTACTCATAAAAATATTGGATCAATAATTATTTACTAATTTGATGTTGTAGACATCTAGTGCACAATTTATTGAACCTCTCCCAATACTCATACAGGGATTTCTCGGGGTGCTGTTTAATGCCACATATCTCCTTTCGTAAACTTGCAGCTTGGGAAGTAGGGAAATATTTTTCTAGAAATTTCTTTTTCAACTGCACCCACGTGATGATACTACCTACCGGTAGGTAGTATAACCAGTCTTTTGCTGCATCCTTAAATGAGAAAGGAAATGCTCTAAACTTTATTTATTCCTCAATAATCCCGGGCGGCTTCATACTTGGGCAAACCACGTCAAATTCTTGGAGGTATTTGTGGGGTTTCTCACCTGAAAGACCATGAAAAGAGGGTAAGAGGTGGATCAAGCCAGATTTTAACTCAAAAGAAATATTTTCAATAAGATTTGGAAAAGTAATGCATAAGGGTTGTTGGGTTAAATCAGAAGCAGCCTACTCCCTTAGCATCCTATTATTGGCCATAGTGTACTATTCTCGTTCCAAGTCACTTGAGCAGTCAGTTAAAGATTTTGCCAACCTAATTGCCAAGTTAAGTCTGGAGGATGCAGTGGATGACTGTCCTTGTTTGTGTTTCTTGGTCACTTTTCTTAGTTTACGCGTGGTCTTTTCAATCTCAGGATATTATATTAATTCACTTGTGCGGGAAAAACGAGGCATAAACTAGTAAAAATACCAAAAACAAAATAAGAACAAAATAAGAATAAAATAAAATAAACTTGAAAATAGACGAATAATTAGGCACCAGTCCCCAATAACGACGCCAAAAATTGACAGGTGTCAAGTCTGTTCAATAATAATAATAATAATAAACCTAGTTGCCAACAAAAGTAGCCATAAACCAATTCTGAATATTGGAGTAGGGACTCTGGGTGTGTAATGGGTTACTGAATTCACCCTAACTCCGAAACGTTTGCTTAATCCGATATACCAGAATTTACTTACGAGAAATTATTAATTTTTATATAGGGCAAGTAGGGTCATATCCTCAGAGATTGGAGAAAATTTGCTCCTTTTCAAGTTAAAGGGAAAGGGGGGAGTTTTGAGAATTAAAAACTAACAAACTAATATCAAGGTAATAAGATGTGAAAAATAATTAAAAGAGACAAATAGTGGGAAAAACTCTAACCAAGGATACATTTCAGAGATGGTTCAGGCAACTAATCATTGATACAAATATAATCCCAACAGTCGTTAATAAACAGGTTTTTAACTGCCGATACAATCTGACAATTAATTTCTCCTTACTGTTTGGATAGTTAATGTACGACCATTGACTATTTCTCTAATCTAAAAATAACCCTGCATATGACCGTAGGATTTAATTTCCTGATTGGATTAAAAATTAGAGAAACCATGTTCTAATTAATAAACATGCTACTTGAGTTTATTTAACTTAAATTGTACGTTTCCGAAACATAAACCCAATTATGCCAGTTACTACCGGGATTAGAATAATCAAACAATTACAAATTCAACTATTCTAATTAACAAATAGATTACGTGAATAATTAAATATTGTGCACCTATTCAATCACACACAATAATCATCACCAATAAAAGTAGAAAACTTACAAATATCAACGAATAGAAGAAATAAATAAAATCAATTAGATCTCACAATAATAGATGAACCAAATCCTCAGTTGTCCCTTGACTAGAAATACGAAATTAGTTCTTCATTAATGGAGAAAAATCCATGCCAGAAGAAGTTGAAAGCTTCCAATGAATGTTCTCCTAATTGTCGAGGAAACAAAGACAAAAAACCTTCGGCTTGCATTTTTTCTTTTTCTTCCCCACCCCAAAAACAGTGAAAAGACAATGAAAAAAAAAAAGAAATCACGTGCCTTCCCTTCCTATTCTCTTGGACTTGTGACGACCCCACCTCCCCCTAAGGCAAACCAGAGGGTTCGGTGGACCGCCTGCCCAACTCTCGCCAGGATTCACTCGCTCGAATTCTATCAAAAACCACTAGTTATACTTACAAGAGTACAACTCCAATAATTTCATCAAAATTACAATAGTTTTACTCCAAGTACAATAATCTATCAAGTTCACAAATCAAAACCAATCTTATACAAAAGTGCGAAAATCCTACAAAAGAAACTAAGTTTCTCGATTAGCGAACTCCGCTTCAAAACCTGTTAAGGAAAAACAAATCTTATGGGGTAAGCAAAACTCAATGAGGCTAAGAAAAGTAAGCAAGCAAGCACAAAGCAATTAACAAAGTAAATATCACACTTAATAAGAATGTCACATAAACGAACAAGTGGAAAATAAAACACAAGTAGAAATGATACAGGGGCTCTCAGGAGCCAAGTTCCATGAAGCTTGATCATGTTCCAAATAGTTGACACTCCATCAACTTTCATAATTACCATGTAGAACTCCACTTGTCAACCATCTCCGTCTACCGTTTCAACCCCCCAACCGGGCCCACTTGTCAAACATGTAAAGTTGGTAATACTCTAGTATACCCAAACAAGGAGTCGGCGAACGCATTTCAACTGACGAAGCAGGTAAAGAACCATGGCTTACCAATCCCTCAACCAAGCCCTTGTCGGCCTGAAGTGAAAGGTTTACCGATGAGTTTTGGGCATCCCTAGCATGTTTATGTATCAAGTAGGATGATGAGACAATGCTCAATCATCAATCAAGTACAAGTGCAGGTTTAGGAAAGTCATTACAAGTATAAGCAAGTACAAGCAAGCAAGTTCAAGTCAAGTAAAAGAGGTCGGATGAGATAAAGTACACACCCGCCTCGACAAGGCCAATAATACGTAAAATTCAAGCATGTAACAAGTTTAAGCAAGTAACAAATCATGTAACAAGTTCAAGCATGTAACAAATCATACATTTGACACTCACCAATAATCGAGAGCAAGCGAGAGCAATTCAGGAGATCAAACAAATTTCTCGGTGTCCACGTGATCACCTGAGATGCATAATCAAAAATTACCTAGGTATTCAACCAAGGCCAACTTTCAATCAACCAAACTCTAGGGGTTAAGTTAAAAGAAATCTTAAGTTCTTGATGAAATCCAAATATTAAGTATGAAATAGGGTGCAAATAATCAAGAAAGTTAGGTTTAAAAAGCGGAAAATGCTTCCAAAGTCATTCTAGACTTTCGTCACTTAACTCGAGAATTTCAGTTTTTGCGACTATTTTTAAAAAATCATAACTTGAGTTCTATAAATAAAAAGTTTATGAATCTTATACCATTGAAAAATAGATTCAGTGAACTAAAACTCTCAAGAAGATATTATTTTAGGATTCAAATCAAAAACTAGTTAAATTTTAGGTCAAAAATGCTGCTATAGTGACACAAGACAGTAACAGTCTTGATTTTTACTAAAATTTGAAAATTTGCCAAATTTCATAGAAATTGAACTAGCCTCTGAAATTTTTACCACTTAAAGAACTTCAAGTCTAGTTGCTAAAAAAATAAACAGAACTCAATTTGGATCTTTCTACACCAAGTTACAACAGTTTTAAGAAGGCTATTTCATCAACCTTGCTACACGAAATTCCAGATTGCAGGGTTGAAAAGAATGATTCATTTGGCCAATGAAAAATCATGATAAAATCATCAAATTCTCTACACTAAAACTTCAGTATATAAGCTAGGTTTGTACCAAAATTCCGTCCAAAATTTGCAGGAAAAGTCAGTGTTCAAAGCGACAAAAGTTCACTCCCTGTTTTGAAAACAAACTGCCAGCTTATCATTCTTTTCTTTTTGGAAGCTTACAACCAACAAAAACACTTCTATTGATTTTCATAATTGACCCCAAGTTGATAACAATATTTCTTGTGCAATTGGTGACCAAAACATATCAAAATTCTCGGACCTAAAAGCACTAAAATAGCAGCAACAGCCGACAGCAGAAAACAGTGAAAATTTCCAGATTTTGGCTTCTTCTTTTCATGTGATTTTACCACATCAAACAGAATGATTTTTGCAACGAAATTTACACACATATATCCCAACATTTTAGCATCCAAACCAGCAATCAAATCATGAAAAATCAAAGGAAAAATAGAGAAGGAAATTGGTCAAGAAAGCATCAATCAACCTCCCTTCTCTACTAAATCCTTCCCTCATTTTCTTCTAGCCTTCTAACATCAAAAATCAACTAAAATCACCACCATATCATCTCATCAACATCAAAATAGCCACACATTCAAGTCTTGTGGGAATCCAAGAGCCCACTTCAACAACCCAAATCCAACAAGAATAATATGGGAAAATCGCCAATTTAGTCCCTAAAAGTTTTCACTAACAATGATATAGTCCTCAAACCTTTTTTTGCCTGAAATTAGTCCCTCAACTAAAACCATTATACCAATTAAGGACCTACACGGCGGCGCCTCCCCAAACTTGTATCTCCACAGCAAATGAACAACCATTGCGGGGGCATTTTTGGAAGTTCATGTCGGGATTGGATAATTAAATGATGTAAACTAGAAAACGAGCATGAACATCTTAGAATAGGGGGACGGGAGAACAAAATTAGGGCTCCGGAGAATTCCATTGGCAAAGCTCGTCAATAGCGGCTACAAATTCATCTCTCCAAATGTAAGATGGCAAGAGGAAATATGGTGAGGGGTCATCAAGTTCACCCACAAATCAAGATTCAAGGAATTATTGCAGCCAAAATGTGAATGTGCAGAGTTATAGTCAAGAACATTCTGATTACCACAATAGAGATGCAATCGTGAAATGTCATTGCCAAGAAGTATGCAAAATATTTACTTCGTGGACACAAGTGAACCCATTGAGACGATTCCATGGGTGTAGAAATTATGGGGTAATCTTACATTTTTTTAAATACGAGATATTTCCTTTGCCTTTGTATGCTGTTGATCATGGATTAATTTCCCTTGCAGACACCACATGCTTGTAAGTACTTTCTATGGTATGATTCGCCGATGCCGGAAAGCACAAAGAACGTGATGGCTAAATTGATAAGAGACCTAAGGAAAGCTGAAACAGAGAACAAGGATTTGAAAATGGAATTTTGAAGGTTAAAAGAAAAAGCCAGGATGTTACTATTAGCTCTGGTTGGCTGCTGTGTTGTATTAGTTTCAATATTGCTCAGTAATGGGGGAAAAAATGCTGCTATTGTGGATGTTAGAATGCTGCAGTAGAATTTGTGCGTAGTTGGGAAAATTAGCATTTTAGATCCATCTTTTGGTTTAGTATAGTTGTAGCATATTTCAAACTTTTGTTGTACTGTATTTAAAATTATGTAATTGAACTGAGAGAGTGTTGATGGTATGAAAATGTGACAATTGCTGGAAATTCATCCATTGTGAAAATGTGACAATTGCTTCAAACTTGTAATCTGTATTGTAGCAGATTTCAAACCTTGTCAAGATCGAACCTAGTCCTTGTTGTTAATTTTACAGGGTTGTCTTCACTTACAAAAGTAATATATACAATGTCATTTCAAGTTATGGGCAAAAAAATGTATATGTTAACAGCTAATTCCAACCACTAGCCAAAAAATGCCAATTACATGGCACCAAAATATAAAGCCAACTACAGCTCAATTACATGAACTGTAGGAAAGCATTGAGCCAAAACATACAAACTTTCCAAATTTTCACTACGACAAAACCAAAAATTCCACTTCCTTCTTGACATTGAGCATCCCAAAAATTTGAACTGTCCAGATTATCACCCGTGGCTTGTACCAAGGTCTTCATCTTCCTCATCCGGCTCATCTATGATCTTGTGTGCCTGATATAATGCTCGTGAATTAGTTTATAAAGAAATTGTAAAATGTAAACAAGATTAATAAGTATCCGAAACTGACCCTCTTCTTTGTCCTTGGTTTTCCCAACCAACTCAACATATGGCCATAAGTATCCATTGCTGCCTTTCTCATGTAAACCTTGTGCTTGCTTTAAGGGACATGTTTTTCTGTTATGTCCTAAGGCTCGACAAAAAGAGCACTTCACACTCTTCTTTGGGTTTGACAGTTGTTCAGGGCCTAATAGTCCTATATCAATAATGTCAACTTCTATCTCAGCTTGCACATTGACACTTGAATCTGTGAAAATAGAAAATATGACAAACATGTGAGTAGAAATTGTGAAAATGAATTCATGGACCTAAAGTGCAATACAACCATTTTGCTAGGGGTCACGATTCAACACTTGACAACATTATCTTGATTAGGTGAAGTACGTCACGGAGTCTCTTGATGGGCTGCCTCATCTGAAGAAAGTTAAGAAATATGACCTCAAGGTATTGTTGTGTGAAAAGTGAAAACAATAAAGCTCTCATATGAGTAATTAGGATACCACAATGTGCCGCACGTTCATCAGCTACACTCCGGTTCAACTCATCTGTTGCTGCACCAGTTTGCCTTTCCGAAGTAGATTGTGGACATGTTCTTTTGTTGTGACCAAGTCCACCAAACTTAGTGTCGCGCCCCATTTTTGATTGAATGGAAAAAGAGGAAAGATTTCGATTTTTGAAAAAAGGAAAGGGAAAGGGGTCATGGGACTATGAAAATGCGACGATTTGGACCCAAAAACAAAAGTCTAGAAAAGGGTTTTTAGAAAAAGTTTGGAGTCGCCACTTGGTATGGAATTTAGGTGTACCAAGTGACCCAAAGATTTTAATTAATGAAAATAAACAAAGAAAACCACTTTTAGGCGACTCGGGTCTTTGAAAACTAGAGAAAAGGTTAGGGGTCCACGGTTGAAAGAAGGGAAGGCAAAGATTGATGTTACTGCGTCTCTAAGGCACCCTTCTAATCTAGCCAAAGCTAGTTGCAAGATTTAGTTGAAAATTTCCTAATTTCTAACTTTAAAATTTATCACATTTGGATGTTGTCTATATGGATGCAAAACCTAGACCTAATGTTGGATCGAGAGGGACAAATGTCTCCTTGAGGTGTGATTGGAATTGATCACATTAGTTGTGTCATCCAATTTTGATCCCTCGAGGAAGTCATGAATAATGCAAATTATGAGACTCGAACAAACGGAAAGTAGGGTTTTCAAAATGCAATCTTTATAAAATATCAAGAGAAGAGAAATTGGATTTTTGAAAAGATCAATTCTAAATGCAAAAAGGAACTTGAATTTCCAAAAAAGATGCAATTTTTAAGAAAAGTGGCTTTTTAACTTTAAATTGCTAAAACATGAAGAAGCAAAGTTGATTTTTAAAGAATGGTTTTGATAGCATTTAAAATAATGCACATGCATGTCCTAAGGAGGAATAATGCAACATAATGGGTGCGGGGGACTAAATTCGTGACTTTAATTCTTCCTTTTCATAGAAGGAAATAAAAGCGTGCTAAGACTAGGAAGCCATACTCGCTCTTTTCCCTAATTCAAAGGGTAATGCCTTAAATGCACTAATCTAATAAAAAGAAAAACTAAATGAGATGTTTCGCATACGGGATGGGAGAATAGTGACATGCAAAATGGGAAAGAAACTCTAAAAGTGAAAAGTGTGTGAAATTTGTATCTAATGCATGAACGGCGTTTAAGGGTCTAGCATTGGACTAACCCTCCTCAAAAGGTTCTCACTAACATTGGATTAGTGAGAAATCGAAAGGGAAGGCCACAACTAGCGTTGGACTAGTGTGGTGACGTCAATATATTTACACAATAAACATGTAGACATGATAATAAAGCAAGTAAACACATAAAACACATAAACACATAACACATAGGCATAATGTCTAGATGCAAGGCCCTAGGAAAGCAAATAAACACATAATCATGCAAGCATGCAAAATAAGCATATAAAAATTAATTATTACATTGGGGGAAACCTAAATACATCCTAAGGGAAGAAAATTAAGAATAATAATCTAACTATTACATTTTCTAGACTAAATACACTTTTTGCCAAATTAAACCTATCTATTACAACTTGGCATCCAAGGCCTCCAAATGATTTACTCAAAATTAAATGACATAAATAAAGACTAGACATGAATAAAAGCAAAAGGAAAACTTAATTTAAAACATGCAAAATCATGCAAAAAACACATAATGAGCACATAATAGGGGAAAGAAGTTACCATCCCTTGATGTGAGGCCTTAATTGAATCCTTAGATGATAGGAATGATTATCTAAGACTCAATGTCAACAAAAGAGATCAATGTACCAATTTAAAGGAAAAATCAATCAAAAATACAAAGAAAGGGTATCTAAACAGATTCTGCAAGCAAACAGATAATACTAGGGAGTAGAGTAAGATTCTGGAACAAAAGAGCAGGAAATATCAACAGAATACAAAAACAGAGAGGTTACGCGGATCAGAAACGCGGCATGAGCACAGTCCGCGTTACAGACAAAAATCAAAGACTAGAGGGGAAATGCGGACTGGAAACGCGGACTCAGCCGCGTAACCAGCCGCGTTTCTTCCCATCTTCAAGTATTCAACTTGAAGCCTTGGCGTTCTGGTAACCACGCAGTGGTCGCGTTTCTTCACAACTTCAAACATTCAAGAGAAAGCTTGGACCGTTACAGTTGTCAGCAAAGTAGTCGCGTTTCTTCACATCTTCAAACGCGAAGAACATTTTTCCAGAAATTTCTCGGGAATCACAACATATCACCAGAAGCATCAAGCGTCTAATTTTAAGCGTAAAACAAGTCTACTAGCCTTACCAAGGCTTTATAAACCTAACATGCTCATATAACAGTGATAATCATCATCAAATATCCCAAACTATAAGAAAAAACTATTCAAGACCTTGGTTCCACCAAAGGTCCAAATCTCACATAATTTTATGATCAAAACGGTAAATAGAGTAGAAGGATGTTACCTGAATCGGAAGCTTTGAATCTAAACAAGATAGGAGGACAGAAATTCCAAGAACAATCTCCTCAAGTGTGAAACCCTAGCTTTTCTTTTCTTCTTTCTTTTCCTTTTTTTCTCTCTAATTCCCAGCCGTTTTTCTCTACTTTTTTCTCTCTCAAAGCTCTCCTAATTGCCTCTTTTCTCTCTCAGATTTCCAACCTCTTGCTAAACCCTAATCTAGGCTATTTATAGCCACCAAACCTAGAACTAAGGGTTTTGATGTTCTTGGGATGAGGTGAGCTAATCTTGAACGTTAGATCAGTTGTTAGGGTATAGGGGTGAGTTGGGGAATGTTTAAATAGGTTTCTTATCGTTCAAGCATCGGAAAATACAAATTTGGAAAAGGATGATCCAAGCTTACGGAAAAAATCCAGCGTCATTTTTTTTTTCGATCCGATTCTGCGGACTAGTTCAGCTGGACTGATCCAGTAACAGTCCGTTTTTGACTTTTCTCCTTTTTTTTTTTAAGAAAAAACCTACAAAATGAGAAAAATATGTTAAAAATTCAAAATAAATAACTAAACATTAACAGATAGAAACATAGGAAAACAAAGAAATAGTCAAAATTTGGTGTCTACAACTTGCCCTCTTTATGCGAGTTTGAAGAAACTCTAGACAAAAACGTAGACATAAATGCTTACCTATTTCTTTGGTTGCATCGAACCATTGTAAACAGCAGGAATATTAGATTGCCAAATTTTCAAACTAAACAAGCATAATGTGACCGAACTCGTGTAGAGTTGCTTACGTATCTCGACATGAGAATCAGGTCAAACGTAGTTCCAAGCAAATAAACCATGATGAAATGAATCTGAATCTTGTAAAATTCGAAACAGGGGATAGAAGGGTGTGGAGGCTGAGACTCCTGAAATTTAAATTTGAAGAAGGGGATAGAAGGTGCAGGTGAGACTCAGAAATTTAAATTTGAAGAAGTAGGTAGAAGGGTGCAGAGACTCACGGGAACTTAAATATCAAGAACGGAGGTAGAAGGGTGTCCGTGGAGGTTGAGACTCCTATGAAATTTAAATTTGAAGAAGTAGGTAGAAGGTGCCGTGAGGCTGAGACTCACCAACAAATATCAAAACAGGAGGTAGAAGGGTGCCAGGCTGAGACTCATGAATTTAAGAAAACGGGGATAGAAGGTGTGTGAGAGACAATGAAATTTAAATGTGAAGCGGATAAAGGGTGCAAGCGAGGTGAGACAACAATAACAGAGTGAAACAAGAGGGATAGAAGGACTGGCGAGTCAGAGACAATATGAAGATAAATGAAGGATAGAAAGGTGAGACAACAAAATATGCATGAGACCTCCAATGAAATTTAAGGTTAAGAAAGGTGAGAAGGGTGGTGGAGAATTCATGGAACTCAAATATCAAGAAGCGGAGAAAGGTGCCCAGGCTGAACTCTCAGAGACATTTAAATTTGAAAGAAGGGGTAGAAGGGTGCCAGTGAGACTCCAGAACTTAAATATCAAACAGGGAGGTAGAAAGGGTGCTGGGCTGAGACTCACCAACAGAAATTTAAATTTGAAGAAGGGAGGTAGAAGGGTGCAGGGAGGTTGAGACTCACCAACTAAATTTGAAGAATGGGAGGTAGAAGGGTGCCAGCGGAGGTTGAGAACTCCTGTGAGAAATTTAAATTTGAAGAAGCAGGGGATAGAAGGGTGCTCGAGGGAGTAGAATTGAAGCGAGGGGATAGAAGGGTGTCTAAATTCTTTCAAATTTAGACTATTGATCAGGATTGGACCCAAGCTCGAATGACTAGATGAGAAAATGCAAATATGCTATTGATGGGATTGGACCCGAGCACGAATGACTAAAAAAACTATTGATGGGATTGGACCGGAGCTGAGTGACTAAACATAATTAGGTGGGATTGGACCCAAGCACGAATGACTAAATAAACTATTGATGGGATTGGACCCGAGCACGAATGACTAAACATACTGATTGATTGATTGGACCCGAGCACGAATGACTAGATATACTATAAATGCTGGATTGCCAGACTTTGAAAAATAAAACACAAGTTGTTTAAACATGATAAATGTAAAATGCCAGTAATGATGCACTCGATGAAATGGTGCAATTCTGATTTTTTATTTTCTTCATTTGAAAAGCAAGTGATTGATGGGAACAATGACTTTTCTTTTCTTTTTTTTCTTTCTTTTCTCTTTTTTTTTTCAAGAATTGATGGATTTTGAAAAATTGAAGAGCGTAACTAAAACCCTTCCTCTGCAGGGTTGGAACAAATCCGCATATGTTGCCATCGTCTTGATCTGCAAATCTTTTCCGGCAAAAATTAATCTTGAATGCATTATCCAAAAATGGAGAGCACTTCTCTCAAAACAAAATTGCCCCAGTGTCAACTGAATCGTTAACCCTGCAGAAGTCATGAAATATTAACCAATTAGTCCATGGCAATTCAAACTCCTCTCTCTTTTTTTTTTTAATATTATTTTATATAAAATGTAAAAAACTCTTGTGATGCTAGCTGTTGGCCATTAAAATGACTAAAACGTATCCGAATCATGCGACAAAACACATTTATCAGATATTCGTGCTTGTGAAAAATTGCTTGTTTTCAAGTGATAGGAAATGTTCATCAAAAACAAGTTATGGGATTGAAATAAACCATGTAATCTTGGAAATCCGAATCCTCATAAACTAGGCAAAATATTGTTTTGCAATTATTCAATTTGCATCAAGTACTCATAATGTCAAGTAAAAGAGAGACAATTATACCTCAATTTTAACAATTCAAACTTGATTTCTCACTTTCACCAAATTTTGCAATCAAACGACTCATATAGTCAATTCAAGCTTGCCTTTTCCATATTTTCTCGATTTTACTGATAAAAGGATTTACTAAAACACTTCCTCTTATTCAAATTGCAAAAATGTCTTTTTGGCCGAAAATCAACACTTTTAGGTGAAGACTCCCGGTTACTCGACATATGCCTTCTTGCTCAAATAGTAAAGATGTCTTTTGACGCGAAAATCAACACTTTTAGGTGAAGATTCCCGGTTACTCAACATTTTACTTGTTCAAACTGCTTTGCATACTCATAATTCAAGCACCGTTTTACGCGAAAGTTAACATTTGTAGATGCTAAACCTCCGGTTACTTAGTACTAGAATCATTGGAGTAGAATTTTGGTTCTCATTTTGTTGCTTTTCTTGCTTTTTCTTTCTTTCTTTCTTTTTCTCCTTTCTTTTTTTTTCATCAATTGAAAAGGATCATTTGCCAACAAATATCAATCATTTTCTTGTAAAATCCAATAAAAGAAGAAATCTCATTCAATAGGAAAATACTGAGGCATAATTTTCTCTATTTTACAAAACATACTTTCTAAAATGCCAATGTCTTAATCACATAACAATTATTTCGGTAAGATGGAAAAGGATTTTCACATCACATGAGCTTTATTTGAAGGATGAAAGCAATTGCAACCAAAATTGGACATTCGCACCCTTTTTGAATCAAATTTTGAAAAACAAATCAATTTGTGGGGAAAATGTGCAATTCAGACAAAGTTTTTTTTTTCATAACATAAATAAGCACATAAGAGCCAAAATTATACACATTCTGATGCAAGCAAATGAATCAAAAGTGTTTCTAACAGTTAAACCTATGTCTAAAAAAACAGAACACAAGATCAAACACAAAAGAGAAATAAAGCAAGAATGGAATGAAGCGCAAATTAGGGGAGGCGGTCTATCGACCCCCTCATCCATCGCCTCCGGTGGCCTCTTGGACAGTGCTTTCAGAATGTCGTGCTACATTTGAGAAGAAAGGAATTTTGAAAAGAGCGTGGTTATAACACCTAGTAGTGTCGTTATGAAAACCCGTTTCCCAAATTTTCGAAAAAGCACTTGTCCTTCCTCAATTTTGCAATTAACCAATCTTCAAAATGATTTAATCATACAGTCTAAACATGACTTCAAAATGAAGTTGGTCTCCTCGAGTTGACCGATCAGGTCACTTGTCCCCTCGCAAAGAAAAGAAATGGTGAAAAGTACTAATAGCATACCGTTTGACCCTTTTATCTCAAAATAGCCAGTAAACATGAGTTCTTGGGCGTCGATGAGCGGTGTCAACTGAATTCTGTGTTCGACCGTGGATCTGTACGTGTTCAGCTTATACGAATCCATATCACCCATACCTTCATGGTAATCTAAGAGGATTGTCCTTTGATGAAAGTGCCCCTTTTATGAAAATATGTGCAAAAATTTGTGCAAAGCAACAGTTTTATTTTAAAATGACATCATGACCATAGAATGAATGATAAACATGACATTTTAAATCAATAAAAGCCAAATGCTAGGAAAATTATTTAACACAAAAAGCGTCGCACTTGACTCTTTTGGATATCATCTCCTTGGAGTTTACTGACGGCAAGGGAGTGCTTGATATGAGGTAAACTCTGATAAACGTAATCATCGATTTCCCTTGTCCCATGAACCTTTCCTTTCTACTTGCACTGTTGCTTTTCAAAGTTTGCCTTAGTACCCTTTGATTTTGAAGTTGGTGATAGTGAAATGACGATTTAAACTAATTTCGTCAATTTAAACATGTTTGTTAAAATGGTGGCATCAGTGAGACAATCCCTTCTGACAAAAAATTCAGATAGAATGTATTGCATCATTTGCCTTTTGATTGAGAAAGTTCCTTTCAGAAATTTTTGCAAAAAGGTGGGGGTCTATAACACTAGGCTTTTGCAAGGGGTTTGAGGGTGGTGTAGAAGCAGGTTTAAACTTGAATGCAAAAAATTTCTCTTTGTAGAAAATTTGCCCAGTTTGGTCTTCTTCTTCCTTTTCTTTCTCTCCCTCTTTTCTTTTTTTCAAAATACCAAAGTACTTTGGTCTTCTTTTTTTTATTTTTTTATTTTCAAAATACAAAAATTGCCCCAGTGTGGGGTTTGTGATTCTCAAAGGGGGTTTGCTAAATAATTAATCATTCTTTTATAGGCTCAAATGGGAGAATTGGGGGATTGAAGTTTTTAAACGAAAGGGAAAAGAAGGTCGGCTTTTCAGACCACTTTTATGCAAAAAATTTCCGAAGAAACCTTGTTCAATCATATGAAAAATCTTTTACACATGTCTGAATTGATTGGTTGAGGAAAGATCCGTCCATCCATCTCTATGAGAACCAATGCTCCTCCAGGTAACACCTTTTGAATAATGAACGACCCTTGCCAATTGAACAAATTTCCCTTAGCCTCTTCTTGTATCCGGGATTCGTTTCAAAACCTTGTCCCCACTTCAAACCTGCGAGGGTCTAACTTTCTTGTTATAAGTCCGAGAACCATCCTCTGCTGGTAACATTGCTCATGACAAATGGTGTTCAACCTTGCTTTCATCGATCAAAGACGGTTGCTTTCGTGACATTGTTTGATCCATTCGACTTCTTCCAGAGCTTCCATTAGAATGCCAAGATGGGGTTTCAATTTCAGCGGTAATACTATTTCCATCCCATACATGAGAGTGAGGTGTTTCCCAGAAATCTGATTGCAATTCTCCATGCCAAAAGGGTAGTTTCTCATGCCAATCTCGGTGTGTTTCAATCATCTTGCAAATGATGATATCCAAGTTCATGAGATATCAGAATTTTCATCCATCAAATTCAAAGGATGATGTCCAAGGGTCAAGGTTTTATTCATGATCATCAAGAGCAAATAAAATAAATATCACGAAAATTAAAATGAGTGGACCATAGCGAAGGGCAAAAGGAGAAATTCCATTTCATTTGGCAAGAGAGCAAGATAGCAAGATAATACCATGGAAGCATAATTAAAAGCATAATTTTAAACAAGCAAAAGGTGAAATAACAAGTGCATTGTTTTGAAGAAATGATTGACATCAAAGCATGATTCATTTTCAAGGACAACCTATTTACGAAACCTTTTCCAAGCAGGCAGACAATCGGTAGCCCAATTTTGCATGGCCTTCAAAGGAAACTTCCATATTCTCCGCAAGACCGGTGTTAAGGATGGCTCCGACAAACAGCTGAGATAACCCGTCTCTATGTCATCATCAGACCTTTCCTTAAATGGTTCACCATCACCTCATCTTCTTCCTTAATGAACTGAGTAGGGTCAAAAAATTCCTCCTCCACACTGATCATTCCAACGACGTTTTATGTTCAGGGAAAGAGTTTCTATTGACGTTCGGCCCTTGCTCATTCTTTCTTTTCGGGACTATATCCCCGGCATCCACCATGTCTTGAATTCTATGCTTCAAGGCCCAACAATTAATCGTCGGATGACCAGACTTCCAGAATGGTAGCAGATGGCATGGGGATCATACCCAGGGGGTCCCTGGGGATACTGATTTGGGAGGGGCATTGCCAATTTTCCCGCCTTTAGCTACTCATACAGCTGGTCAATGAAGGCGCCTGTGATCGGTGAAAGTTCAGGTTTTCACGATTTTGCATTTCATTAGGCGGAAAAGAATTTTGAGCAGTATTTTGTGGAGCAGGTCTAGGAGCATAGTTTTGACGGGGGTAGGAGATAGGTTGGGAAGTTGAAAGCAAAGATGGGGAATTCAAATAAATAGGTCGGGGGTGAGGCCTCTGGGCGGCAGTGTGATAGACAGGCTGATGGTAGGGATAAGGTAAGTATGAGTGTGAATTGGTGGGGTGACTCCGAGCTCTGGGCCTGAAAGGTGGGTTCTGATCCCACACAAAAACAGTTTCTCCTTCATTCTTTCTAAACGGGAGTTTCCTCCCGCCATTTTGCCCTTCAATGTTTCCAATTGTTTCAGGAGGTCACATTGACAATTTTCCAGCTTTAACAAATTCATCATACTCTTCCAGCTTATTGACGATTGTAGCAAAAGAACTCCGGTCATTGAAAAATCTCTTCAAAATATGGTGGGTCATGTGCCTTGATGAAAGTCTGAACAATCTCTTCTTCCATGTGGGAGGCTCAACTTTAGCAGCCAACTTTCTCCATCTCTTGGCATATGACTTGTGATCTTACGAGGGTCTCCTTTGACTCCTTCCAATGTTGTTCGTGTGGTTGCCAACTCACAATTTGAATTCATCTTGCTTCACAAAAGTCGCATTGACAAATCAACCAAGTTTTGATCTCTTGAGATTTCGGGTTGAGTACCAATCAAAGCATCTCCTTCTAGGCTCTGGGGATCGACGCCAGGCAAGTTCTCATCATCCATTGGTTTACCAAGCTTGTTGGCAAACATTTTAAGGTGTATCTTAGGATTCCCGGTACCATCATACTTGCTGAATTTGGGGGTATTGAAACCCATAGGTAGCTGGACGTCAGGAAATAAGCACAGATCATTATAATCCAATCCACCATGTCGGTTCAGACCTTGGTTCTTCCTTATGAATTCATCAAATTTATCCAATCTTTTCAGCAAATCTTTGTCGACTGGCGCAACAAGGTCATCCACCGGTTTTCCTTGGGAAGTCAGATCCCACACAAAAGGTTCAGTGGTATGGTATTGAGGCTCTGGAGCATGAGGGAGGCATGTTTAGAGTGATCGGGGTTGAGTATGAGGGTTTGTTCTTTTGGTTGGGCTTAGTAGGATGTGATTAGGATGGGATTGTGAAAAATTGGTATTGTGATGAGAAAAGGTAACATCATATGGGTTGGAAGTAGGAGGGACAAAAGTAGTTTGAATATTGGTCAGAAAAGGGAATTGATTATCTGTTACAGGGGGGTTGCTAACAACGGGTCCATGCTCATTCGAGACACTTCCTCTATTGTTATTTGCCACCAACTGATCAATTACACACCTTTGTGCAGCCATCTCGGTGCTCATCTCATTAAACCTTCCCAATACTTCACTTAATTGAGCTCCCAAAGCAGCAAAATCGGGCGAAGTGACCAAAGCATTCCTATCTGAGCCTTCTGGTGCAGAACTCATGCTTACGGGCTGCTTTGAGTTTTTGCTTTTAGAACGGGTAACGATGGGGCTTCTGCGTGAAGCTATTTTTAAAAGTACCTGAATGGAAAGAGGAACACACTTTAGGAGCTTATTTCCAAAGGGGATCTGTAGAGATTTATTTGAAAAAAAAAAAGGAGAAAGAACGAAGTTAGTGATTGCTTACATAATTCGGATGCATGTCCTAGAGGGGGGGGCCCTTTCTATGCCAAGGGTAGGCCTAGCATGAAAATGCAATCCTCTGGGGTATCCACCATACAATACCTGATGGGTCCGATCACTTCACTGATATGTGATTAGTAAAACAATCTAGAGGATCGACCAAAAGAATATGTGATACTTCATGCATCACGAGGACAAAGTCCGAATGGATTTATTACTTTAATTGATATGTGAAGAGAGGCTAAAGGTTAATTTGGCATGAAAAGGTTATTCTGAAGGAATTGTAGTGCAGCTAGTCTTGGGGAAATATGGATTTAGATGGATTGGACGGGATCGATAGTTTACCCAAAAGTCGACTGGGTTCATTGCTTACCTGTAACTCCACATCTCAATTTTTATTTGCAACACACTAGCCCATAAGCCCTCTAAAATCAAGATTTGGCCTTGATAAAATCATTATCTCAACAATGAGAAATTATTTGTGACCCTTTTTGATTTAGTGTCCTTATGCATGGGATTTTACCAATTTTGATAAAATGGCCAAAAAATGATTACTAGAGGTTTATATTCTAGCATGTGAAGGTCACTCCATATCTTTGGTGCCATCATGGAAGGATCGGGCCCTACCTTACCTTGTGCACTACCCCTTTGGATGTTACTAAAACATAAACATACGCAAGTCTCATTGGATTATATATCCAGACACAAGGATGGTTTATTCCTAACATGGATTCCCTATGCGGCATTCCCTCTATGGTTTATGCATGATGCCGTTTATTAAAGCAAGTAAAGATGCACAATGAAACATGGCCTATAGGAGCCCCATTTGAATGTCGGGTAAGCCTCAAAAGTGATATGCAATTACAACTTGAATGCAATGAACATAAATTCAAGCGTGTAATAGCCTATCTAGAAGGATGGCTTTGTCTTAAAAGAGCCAAGACTCTTATTTTCTATAGTTTGTGAAATGCAAGAAAAGGGAAGACAACAAAAAGTTAGTTTAATCAACAGATATCACATAACACGTTGGAGCAACAAATTGCACGAAATAAAGAGGGGTGGAATCCCTCCTCTCGTGTCTAGTGATCCTTAATAGGGTAAGGTAGACTCTCCCCTAGGCAATTCTAACATGGATGCATGAGGTTGAGCTCACTAATGCATCTAGACTTCGATAAAGGTTACAGGCTCCCAAACCTTCGCACCAAAAGGCAAAAGGTCATCAATCCAAATGCCTCAAGTCGGTGGTTGAGTGATCCCCAAACATTGCTACGTGCACGTACACCCACATGTCCAAGTGGATCGATCCTAATCCTAATAGGGAAGAGTGGTGACAAACCACTAAAAAGTAAAAAAAAGTAGGGTCAAAGTAAAATACATATGCACGATGAAAGTGATTCCTTTGAGAGGAGGGATTCAAACATCAAACATTTTCAGAGGCTCTAGGGTAGATGCACACCCACCCCCAAATGCAAGGCGCGGTACAAGTAAATAAATAAACAATAATTCATTCATCATGTACGCGATGTGTAAGGAGTGATTTGCACGGGAAAACCCTAGAAAAGAAAAAGGAATGCAACCTAAAACATCCAAATGTGATATATAAGAAAGTTAGAAAAAAGAAATAATCAACTAAATCAAGTGCTCGGACCGTCTTAGGAAAATCCCTGGAGTTTTGCTGCCCATTTTGATTGAATGGAAAAAGAGGAAAGATTTCGATTTTTGAAAAAAGGAAAGGGAAAGGGGTCATGGGACTATGAAAATGCGACGATTTGAACCCAAAAACAAAAGTCTAGAAAAGGGTTTCTAGAAAAAGTTTGGAGTCGCCACTTGGTATGGAGTTTAGGTGTACCAAGTCACCCAAAAGATTTTAATTAATGAAAATAAACAAAGAAAACCCTTTTAGGCGACTCGTGTCTTTGAAAACTAGAGAAAAGGTTAGGGTCACTGGTTGAAAGAAGGGAAGGCAAAGATTCGATGTTACTCGGCTCTAAGGCACCCTTCTAACCTAACCAAAGCTAGTTGCAAGATTTAGTTGAAAATTTCCTAATTTCTAACTTTAAAATTTATCACATTTGGATGTTGTCTATATGGATGCAAAACCTAGACCTAATGTTGGATCGAGAGGGACAAATGTCTCCTTGAGGTGTAATTGGAATTGATCACATTAGTTGTGTCATCCAATTTTGATCCCTCGAGGAAGTCACGAATAATGCAAATTATGAGACTCAACAAGCGGAAAGTAGGGTTTTCAAAATGCAATCTTTATAAAATATCAAGAGAAGAGAAATTGGATTTTTGAAAAGATCAATTCTAAATGCAAAAAGGAACTTGAATTTCCAAAAAAGATGCAATTTTTAAGAAAAGTGGCTTTTTAACTTTGAATTGCTAAAACATGAAGAAGAAAGTTGATTTTAAAGAATGGTTTGATAGCATTTAAAATAATGCACATGCATGTCCTAAGGAGGAATAATGCAACATAATGGGTGCGGGGACTAAATTATTGACTTTAATTCTTCCTTTTCATAGAAGGAAATAAAGCGTGCTAAGGCTAGGAAGCCATACTCTTTCCCTAATTCAAAGGGTAATGCCTTAAATGCACTAATCTAATAAAAGAAAAACTAAATGAGATGTTTCGCATACGGGATGGGAGAATAGTGACATGCAAAATGGGAAAGAAACTCTAAAAGTGAAAAGTGTGTGAAATTTGTATCTAATGCATGAGCGTTTAAGGGTCTAGCATTGGACTAACCCTCCAAAAGGTTCTCACTAACATTGGATTAGTGAGAAATCGAAAGGGAAGGCCACAACTAGCGTTGGACTAGTGTGGTGGCGATCAATATATTTACACAATAAAGATGTAGACATGATAATAAAGCAAGTAAACACATAAAACACATAAACACATAACACATAGGCATAATGTCTAGATGCAAGGCCCTAGGAAAGCAAATAAACACATAATCATGCAAGCATGCAAAATAAGCATATAAAAACTAATTATTACATTGGGGGAAACCTAAATACATCCTAAGGGAAGAAAATTAAGAATAATAATCTAACTATTACATTTTCTAGACTAAATACACTTTTTGCCAAATTAAACCTATCTATTACAACTTGGCATCCAAGGCCTCCAAATGATTTACTCAAAATTAAATGACATAAATAAAGACTAGACATGAATAAAAAGCAAAGGAAAACTTAATTTAAAACATGCAAAATCATGCAAAAAACACATAATGAGCACATAATAGGGGAAAGAAGTTACCATCCCTTGATGTGAGGCCTTAATTGAATCCTTAGATGATAGGAATGATTATCTAAGACTCAATGTCAACAAAAGAGATCAATGTACCAATTTAAAGGAAAAATCAATCAAAATACAAAGAAAGGGTATCTAAAGCAGATTACGCAAGGAAAGATAATACTAGGGAATAGAGTAAGATTCTGAAAAAAAAGAGCAGGAAATATCAAGGAATACAAAAAGCGAGAGGTTACAGCGGATCGAAGCGGACTGAGCAGCATAACAGTCGGCGTTCTGACAAAATCAAAGACAGAGGGAACGCGGATGAGCGGACTCAGCCGCTGCGAGCGTCTCCATCTTCAAAATACCAGAAGATTGCTTCCGTTTTCAATCCACAATCGCAAATGAGATCATCATAGACAGCGGTTCCATTTCAAGGAATAAAATCACCATCGGATCATATCGAAACAAGCTAAACCCACAAAGATCAAATCGCATTAGCATCATCAAATGGACAACAAGGGGAAGGAAAAGAGCGGGGTTAGGCGGGGTTATTCATGGGGTGGCTGCGTAACAAGCCAGCGTTTCTTCATATCTTCAAGTATTCAACCGAAGCGAGCGTTCTGCAAGTAACCGCAGTGGTCAGCGTTCTTCACAACTTCAAACATTCAAGAGGAAAGCCCGTTACGCGAAGTTGTCATAAGTAGTCAGCGTTTCTTCACATCTTCAAGCGTGAAGAACATTTTCAGAAATTTCGGGAATCACAAATCAGAAGCATCAAACGTCTAATTTTAAGCGTAAAAACAAGTCTACTAGCCTTACCAAGGTTTTATAAACACAACATGCTCATATAACAGTGATAATCATCATCAAATATCCCAAACTAAAGAAAACTATTCAAGACCTTGGTTCCACCAAAGGTCCAAATCTCATAATTTTACGATCAAAAGCGGTAAATAGAGTAGAAGGATGTTACACGAATCAGGGCTTTGAATCTAAACAAGATAGGAGGACAGAAATTCCAAGAACAATCTCTCAAGTGTGAAACCCTAGCTTTTCTTTTCTTCTTTCTTTCCTTTTTTTCTCTAATTCCCAGTTTTCTCTGCTTTTTTCTCTCTCAAAGCTCTCCTAATTGCCTCTTTTCTCTCTCAGATTTCCAACCTCTTGCTAAACCCTAATCTAGGCTATTTATAGCCACCAAACCTAGAACTAAGGGTTTTGATGTTCTTGGGATGAGGTGAGCTAATCTTGAGCGTTAGATGTTGTTGGTATAGGGGTGAGTTGGGGAATGTTTAAATAGGTTTCTTATCGTTCAAGCATCGGAAAATACAGTGGAAAAGGATGATCCAAGCGGAAAAATCAGCGTCATTTTTTTTTTTCCGATCCGATTCAAGCGGACTAGTTACACGGTGATCCGTACTGCAGTTTTGACTTTTCTCCTTTTTTTTTTTTTAAGAAAAACCTACAAAATGAGAAAAATATGTTAAAAAATTCAAAAATAAATAACTAAACATTAACAGATAGAAACATAGGAAAACAAAAGAAATAGTCAAAATTTGGTGTCTACACTTAGAGCACTTGTTAGTGTTGAAAGAAGGGCCCCTTCCATTGCCATGATTTAACAAATCATCTGAAGGTATAACCAGTGGACATTTTCTAACAGTATGCCCCTTTTCATGACATTTTGAGCTTAGTCTAGTAATTCCTACTCACAGGACAGGTTTGGTAACTCCACTGGAGTTGGGCCTAGACTTCATCGGTTCCTCCTCTGCATTTTTGTCGCGGTCTTAACTTCTTAGGTAGCAGTAGAGGAATTTTTTGGAGACTATCCAAGCATTAGGTCCATTTATTGGACTTATAGCAGGCTCGTAGGCATCCAAATATGTCTCTCTTGAGTGACACCTATGCACATATTGTTCTGGTGTTTTTCCTGTCATTGAAATGCAGCATATAGCATGGCAACATGGTATTCCGGTGAGCTCACATCTTCTACAGCTACAGGTGCAATTCTCCAAATCCACAACATATGTTCCCCCATATATGTGAGTAACCTCATATCTCTTATCATCCAAAGGCCTCGCATAATATTGGCGGCCTTCATTTGGCCTTTTAGAGCTTTTTTTTTGAATTTTTGGGCAAATGGCATGATCCTTTTTTCATCCATTCCCTTTTGTCCGCATCCTTTCCATGAGGTAAATTCTAATATTCTCAAGCATTAGAGATTGGTTTTCTCTAGCATCTAGTATCAATGGAGTTGAAACTCTCACATAGATTATTCAGTAGCATATCACACTTTGGTTCTATCCTAAAGTGTGATCTTGACCAATGTCTTGGATTTGTATTGTCTATGAGCCAATTATGTGCATTCGATCATACACTCTTAGAGCCTCCATCTCATTTTACGTGCCTTCTAATGTATGAAGACCTTGCACGCCAAAATCTATCCTTTATTGTTTGGCCAGGATGTAACTTCTTCATGTTGTTGTGAAGATGCCGCACACAATGTCTATGCTCCACCCCCGGAATCACCTCTTGAATAGCAAATTCCAAACCCTGTCACAAAACAACATCACAAACAAACAAAAAATCAGTTTTTGAGCATAAACCATATATTGTATTTAAGTGACTAAAAATTACCTTTTGTCTATCACTAATCAAGGTCCAATTCATCTGATCATAAATTTGCAAGTCGTACTTCAAGAATTCTATAAACCATTTCCATGTTTTTTTATTTTCTACCTCCACTACAGCATAGGCAATTGGGTATATGCAGTCATTTCCATCAATGCCGACAGCCGTTAACAAAACTCCCTGAAGCGGGCCCCTCAGATGACAACCATCTACCCCAACTACGCATCTACAGCCTGCCTTGAACCCTCTCTTCAAAGCCTCAAAGCAAATGTAAAGTCTTTCAAATCTTTCCTTGCCACTTTCATCATTAGTACATGTCTCCATATGGACTGTTGAGCCTGGATTATGTTTGAGCAACTCTTCACAATAGTCCCACAATTTACGATATTGCTCGCTTGTATCTCCGCCATGTATCAAGATCTTGGACTTCATGAATGTCTTGTACACTTGATCTTTTGTGATATTCACATTCAACTCTAAGTGTACCTTATCCTTGAACTCATTAACAGTCACCTTCTTGTTCATCCTAAGGAAGTCCACATAGTGTCTAGCTAGGAAACCTGAATTGGCCTTCTTGTGATAGAAGGTCCTGCCACATTGGTGCTCCGGTCCCATTGTCTTGATGACAAAAGCATTGCTGTTTGGTTCTTTTGAAGCATATACAAACCAACCACAACTTTCAACCTTGCATTTTGATCTCATCCTACAAATATCATTTTTCACCCAACCTAACTCTTTGCCCCATTTCACCATAGAAATGATAGCTGTCTTGAATATTGTTTTATCATCAAACAATAACCCAACAAACAATTTTGGGTCTTGCATATCTACTTTCGGATTGAACCTTACATATCTTGCCTTCTTCTTCCTTGAGCTACCTTCATCCGAGGAGTCACAATTACTATTCAGCTCTTTCGAGTTCATTGAATCTGATTCTTCATGCACAGGAATCTGGTCTTCATCATAGATGCTAAAGGCAACACATTCATCAACATGATCATCACTATTTTTGTGGTTCGATGCCTTCTTTCTTGCTGTTTGTGTGTTATCCTTGGTAGGTACGCTTGAACCAACCATACCAGGTGCTCCATCTTTTTCCACTAAAGCTTCCAGATTCGGATCAGCAGCAGCAATAGAATTTCTGAAAATTGCAGCATCTTCATCCTTGCTTAAGTCATAGTCATTGTCATTAAAACTTTCAGCTTCTGAAGATTCAGATTGTGAATCATGGTCAACTTCACATTCCTCCACCTCTCCTATTACATCCACTAGTATTTGAGTATCTTGGAATGTAGTTGAATCATCAAAGGTGATGTCAACATAAAACACATCATCTTTTGCTACACCAACCTCACTTATGTTATCCTTAGATGATTTATTGCTGCCATCCACGAATGATATGAAATTCTTGGATCACATTATATTTCAACTTCACCCATTTTACACCTATGGCGCCATTTTTTGCAACATCATCCCGGTTCTATTTTCCAAAATTTCATCTCACAATCTTCAAGGAACTCCATATGCTAATTTACCTTTTCGTATATCCAAGATAACTTCACGTAAATCATAAAGATGTGATTTTTTAATTGCACTTGCAATAACACCTTCGAAGTTCTTCAATGCGCCTCTTACATATTTTTTTTCTTCTCACTGGTCCAGTATACCCCACCATGATGGATTTTAGGTTAAAAAAGCCATCCTCCCCTATTTTTTTTAACCAAAAAAATTTTTTTTACTCTTTCACATTCTTCTGTCTCTCTTCCGGGGAACATGAAAACAACACCACATAGCAAATTCTAAGATAAAGGGACCACCACAAGAGTGAATAATGCATTACAAAATCCTTCTACAGCTAATCTTTCATGAAAACGACACCACATGTGCATAAAAATCCTTTCTTTTTAACCCATTACATGGACATTATACGTAAAAATCCATATTCCACTACATTAATCGAGCAACCAGCAGCTTATTTTAACACAAACACCAACTCGATACAAAAAACAACTAAAATTATAAGTTCAAGTCAGTAAAACTTACGGGAAACATTTGCTGCTTTTCCCAGTTTGTGGTCCAGTGCTCTTTCTCACTCGGTTGCGTCATCATTGAAGCTCTGACCCATTCACTTCATTTTCTATCATCTAATTGCCCAGCGATTTAGATGATTTTGGTAGAAAGAAAAGCCCTAATTTGCCTCTCCCCGCTTCATCAAATCCTTTTTGTTGGTAATGTCTAATTATCCAATCCCAACATGAACTTTCAAAATGCCCCAAATGGTTGTTAGTTTCTTTGTGGAGATACAAGTTTGGGAGGCCGCCATGTAGGTCCTCAATTGGCATAATGGTTTTAGTTGAGGGACTAATTTCAGGCAAAAAAAGGTTTGAGGACTACATCATTGTTAGTGAAAACTTTTAGGGACTAAATTGGTGATTTTCCCGAATAATATCAAGGAGCTACAAAGCTTAAAGCTGCAAAAATGAAACCAAAAGAAAAGATTTTGAAGAAACTAAAATACCTCTTCTTATCAAGTGAAACCCTAGGATGATGTGGTCTAGAAATGCTCCAAAGCCCCCTTCTTTTAACCTCTCCTAAGCTTGGCTCCCTCAAGACAAGATGATCTTCAAGTTTCAAGTGAAGAAATGGAAGTTTTCTCAAGCTTTTCTTGGCCAATCTTTGCAAGAATTGAAGTTGAAATTTTATAGAAAGAAGAAGGAAGAAGTTCGGGTGAGAGAGAGAGAAAAGTGAGAGTTCTTATTGTGATTTTGATGGATAAATTGGGGAAAGCAAGAAGGCATAAGAACCACTAGTTTGGGGTACAAAAGTCAACAAGAGAATAGTGATCCCTTAATGCTCTTAATTGAGTTTAACTCTAATACCTCACTTCTAATCCCTCATTTACTTTTCTTAAGCTACAAATGATCATCCTTATTTTCCAAAATTACCTCACTCTCAGACCAATTGTTTGCCTCAAAAAATGTGTTTTCTTAAATTTTCACTAACGGCAATAGAAAATTTTAATTTAAGAATAAATGTGTTTTTTTAAAAATGAAATGAGGTAATGTTCTATGCAATTGCAGTTAAAATGAATAAAATAAATTAACCAGGTCAGATGAAGAAATAAATAATTAAATAGGCTATTAAAATAATTTTCGAGTCCTCACAGGACTCATCAACTAGAGAATCTTACACTCCCTATTACCAATCAACTTCCTAAAACAAAAGTCCTATTCCTATTCCCTCGGGAAAACAATAAGGAAAAATACAAAATAAGGAAATCTCAGCATCTATCAACTTGGAATTCGATTTGAATTGGGAAACTGCTCGATGTCTATCCCAACTTTCTGAATTTGAACCCTTACCTTAGGCACGCCCACGTGCAAACGACTAGAAAATCTTCATTTAAGCACTTTTCTTTCCAATTCCTGAAATTAACACAATATATCAATTTTAAGTAGAACTAATCAAATAAGGCGATATTTGGTATAAATAAAAAGAAAAATATAAACAAATATACCAACAAAATGCACCCTATCAAGGTTCAAAAAGGAACTTATTACAATCATACCATAAACTCCAACAAGCAAATGTAAATAAAGTCTCCCACGGAATAGGATACGCACCTGCTATTGAGTTAATGGAGTAGCCTGCTCTTAACCAATCAGAAAAATGAAGGTTAGTCACATCAGCACTTCGAAAATTAAGTCCAAAGGAGTTTCAAAATTAAGATGCTTTAGGACAGAGATGAATAACATGTTCAGAGATTTCAACATTACCATAGAAAGGGCATGAGTTATCTGTCATAATGTGTCTCAAATGAAACATGTACCTAGTCGATAGTTTATCAAGGCAATACAGCCAAATAAAATGTTTAATTGGAGAAGAAGCTTGAATATTCCAAGCACAAGAAGTGTTAGGGGAGTGGTTAGAGTGTAACGATCCCACATCGATTAGGGAGGAGGATATTGGCCGTCATATCACCAGACGTAGGTGAACTCCCACCAGACCGAGACCTTTTGGAGGGGTGTTGGGTTTCTTGACCTGCAGGTTTGGCCTCTTCACTTGTTGTGGGCTATAACCCCACCTCCAAGAACAAAACTTACGATCTTCAAGGTGGTTAACTGTAGGACAATATTGGTCAGGAGTGTTACAGTTGATATCGAGGCAGACTCCGACTTCTGGTGTGCCAGCGAGGACCTTTGGGTCCCTAGGAGGGAATGGTGTAATGATCCCACATCGGTTGGGAAGAGGATCACCAGCTATATCACTAGACATGGGTGAACCCTGGGGACCTAGAGCCTTTTGGAGGGTCTGAGTTTCTTGACTGCGGGTTGGCTCTTCACTTGTTGTGGGCTATAACCCCACCTCCAAAAATAAAACTGACGACCTTCAGGGTGGCTAACTGTAATACCCCTGACCAATATTGTCCCATAACTAGCCACCCTGAAAGTCGTAGGTTTTGTTCTTGGAGGTGGAGTTATACCCCACAACAAGTGAAGAGCCCAAACCCACAAGTCAAGAAGGCCAGCACCCCTCCAAAAGGTCTCGGTCAGGTCGGGACTTACCCATGGCTGGTGATATAGTGGCCAGAATCCTCCTCCCTAACCGATATAAGATCATTACAATCTACTCCTCTAGGGACCCTTCACGGCACACCAAAGTCGGTCGACCAACTATAACACCACTAATATTGTCCCACGGTTAACCACGAAAGTCATAGGTTTTGTTCTTGAAGGTGAGTTATAACCTGACAAGTGAAGAAAACCCAGAGTCAAGAAGCTCAAGCACCCTTTAAAAGGCCTCGTTCACCTATCTGTGATATAGTGGCAAGATCCTCTCTAATCGATGTGGGATCATTACATCCACCCCTTAGGGGACCAGTCCCGGCGCTTTTGAGTGAGTGAGTCGATTACGATACCAGCCTGTAACACCCCTGACCAATATTGTTCTATAGTTAGCCACCCTGAAGGTCGTAAGTTTTGTTCCTGAAGGTAGGGTTATAGCCCACAACAAGTGAAGAGTCTAAACCCGCAGGTCAAGAAGCCCAACACCCCTCTAAAAGGTCTCAATTTGGTGGGAGTTCACCCACGTCTGGTGATATAGCGGTCAGGATCTTTCTCTCTAATTGATATGGAATCGTTACATAGAGCCCGAGTAGGTTCTAGTGGAAAGAGCAAGTCTATAAGCTTGCTTTGAACAAAATTTGCCAGTAGAATCTGCAACCTAGACAATAGCATCTGAGGTAGTACCACTTCTTTGTCTAGGAATTGCCTTGATGTTCTGAATGATAGAGTCAGGGAGATGGAAGGAGATAGCCTGCAAATTCAAGGTTTGATTTGGGCCAAACAATCGCTAACACGTAGGTCATCTTCCCTTTGAGTTAAGGGACCTTGAATGAGATTCCTTAGAGGTCCAATGCCAATCCATTTGTCATGCTAGAATCTAGTATTAAGACCATTTTTGACAATTCACTGGCTACCTATGTTGAAGAGGTCAACCCCTTTGGAGAGAGCCTTTTTATTTATGGAAGCAGGGCCTTTTTTAAGGAAAAGTTTTCTATGTGCATAGCCCAGATACTACTGTCTTCATTATAAAGCCTCCAATTGAGTTTAGCTAAGGCAGCCTAGTTAGAGGCCTTCATCTTCCTGAATTTGAAATTGAAATTGAACTATTGGCTAATATATGATTGCTACTGTATCGTCTGATGAAGCTTGATTCTTTTTGCAAGTGCGTTTGGATTCCTTATATTTAGTTAAAAAATTTTGCTTACATCATCGACACAAATTCCAATCACCTTTTTATCTCAGATACATCACGTCAAAAAAGTGCTACAGTAGTGCTACAGTATTCTTTTCAACAAATTATCCCAAAAAAACTACTATCCAAACGTACAATGAAGAACTGTTTGTTGGTCTATGATTACGAGCTTGATTTTCGTGTGATGTTTACTGGAGAAGTTGTCACAGTAGCCTCTGACGTCTTCGAGGGGGTTGCTCATGCTAGGAGTCTACGACATAAGGACGCTATCAAGGAAAGACTTCCAAGTCCACTCTAGTCTTCCCAATTTTTCCAGACACAGGGTCCTAACGGTTGTCAAGAAAAATCATGCTGGTTTTGTACAAAATACATAAAATGTAACTCTATTTGCACAAAATGTAATTTATTTTCAACAACATATAATTATAGAACAAAATTTTACGAGTCTCACACATAATGTAAAAAACAATGTACAAGATGTATTTTGGACCTTACATTTTTTTTTTATCAAATCTTTGTCATGAACTTTCAGGAACGATTGCGTCCTGCCCTTCCTCACGCCCCCACTTTGATGCCTTCGAGGGGGTTGCTCATGCTACAAGTCTACGACATAAGGACGCTGTCAAGGAAAGACTTCCAAGTCCACTCAGGTCTTCCCATTTTTTCGCCCTCCCCACTCTGGTCTTCCATCCTATTTATTCATGTTTTATACAAAAAAATCATAATTTTTTTTATGCAACATATTTCATGAAAGTAATTAAGATATATGTTTGTAATGCGCTTCTTCTAATATTTTGTCTGTGGAAACTAATATTTAAGTAATTGCGTGTTAGTGTATTTCTCCCTAAAATTCATTTCTGTTCCTTCTCTTTAATGCTCCTCTAACCGAAATCGCTTTCAGATATGATCTTTCTCTCTGAGAGGTACTTTCTTTATGCCTTTTAATTTTATTTGCTTTTTTTAAATAAATTCCTCTTAGGGTTTCTTAACGAGAAATTTTCTTTGTTAGCATTTCCTAATAAGTGTTTCTTCTCTCCTAATTTTTTCTAGTGAAAATTTTATTCTCTCCCAGGATTTCTCATGTAAAGACTTTTTGACTTTTTGACTTTATTTTTTTGTGAGATTTTGAGATTTCATATGGTTTCCTAGATTTGAAAATTTTCACGTCTACTATGTTAGCTGAATTTCTCAGTGGGCTTCAATCATTTTTAATAAATGTAATTGTTAAAAACATGCATAAATCTTTTGGGTTATAGTGATTCATCTTTTGGGTTAAAAACATGCATAAATCTTTTGGGTTATATTAATAAATTCAAGTTGGAAGGAAATTTAAAAAAATACTCTAATATTTTATATGAATAAAGCAATCTAAAATGGAAAAAAAATTGGAGTGAATTGATAAATTGGAAAAAGCAAAAATGTTTTAAACTCATGTAGAAAATTTTTAGTTCCATTAGAGAAAAGTTTTTGGTGCTGCATATATGACCAATAAAATTTTCAAAAAAAGTACAAAGCCTGAAAGAAATTGTTAGTGTTATGTTTAGGATTAGGGTTAAAGTAGGTTTAGGGTTTAGAGTTTAGGGTTTAAAAAACCACTCTATACTAAAAAATCCATAAGGAAATTAAAAAAAAGGGATAATTTTAGAAACCTCTCTTGAGGTTTCTAACAATTTCACTCACCTCCCCTGAGCTTTACAAAATTACACAAACCTCCACTAAGTTTTAGATTTTGTAATAAGGCCTTGTTTGGCAGCAAAGTTTTTTGAGAGTTTGTATAAAACTCTACTATAGGTTACTGTAGAAGTTGTAGAAAAAATTTTTAGAAATGAAGTTTTTTATGTGTTTTAGGGGTGTTATATTAAAAACTTTAGAAGTTTTTGGAGGATTCTTGCAGATAATGTAGGAAAAAAACAAGTTTTATACAAATTTGCTAAAAATTTGCATTAAAACTTTGGAAGTTTTTTAAGGTTCCTGTAGTAAAAACAGGTAAAAAACTAACAGCATACAAACATGGCAAAAAACTCAGCTACCAAACAAGGCCAAAGTTAGTCTAAATCAAAAAAGTAACATTAAAAAAATATTTTGAAGAGAGAGATGAAACTTTATTCCACAAATGCCCTTTATGCTTGTGTAAAATTTGTATTGTAAATGAATGAATTAATAAAATAGGGAAGGCGAATGCAAATAATAAAGAACCAAAAATGAGTAGCAACTGATATTTTTTATAAATTTAGATTAATGACTAATGCACTGAATTAGCAATGGATATCTTTGATCTTTGTCATTTTGCATAAAAAGGCAACAAAAAACATTAAGTTGGATCTTATTTTCAATTGAAACAACAAAATTTAAGGTACCAAAATAGTGATTTTGTGTTGATTTCGCAAGTTGAATGTGAAATATAGGTGCAAAAACTATAGCCTTTTCAAGATATTGGGCAAAATCATGAAATTCAGGAATATCCTTTAACATCAATAACAAATATTGCAAGTGTAATCACAAGGAAATTGTGAATATTTTTAGAAAAAATTCAAATAAATTGCTATTTGCTATATCAATGTCTAAAAGCGAACAGATATTTGGTATATCAATTAGTACCATTTTGTAATTATAAATAATTTTTCATCATTAAGAAATCCTCAACAACTATTTTCATTGATTAATTACTAATAATTAATTAGTGTCCTAAATAATTAATCACCTATATTAGTTTTCAACAGGGATAATTTTAGAAACCTCCCCTTAAATATCCTAACCACTATTTTCCCACCTTAAATTTTATTGTTTCAAATGAAAATGACAAATTAATGTTTCTTGTTGCCTTTATATGCAAAATGGTAAGAATCTAAAAAAATGGCCATTATAATTCAGTACCAGTTATTGAACTAGTTTTATAAAAAAATTAGTTGCTACTTATTTTTTGGTTCTTTATTATTTGTGCTTATTTTTCATCACTTTTATTAATATATTTTTCATTCCATTACAATATAACTTTTATATAAGTATAAAGGGTATTTACGGAATAAAAGTTGTATCTCTCTCTCTTCAAAGTACTTTTTTTAATATTATTTTTTTGATTTGGACTGATTTTGTTACAAAACCTTAATCTTAGAGGAGGTTTGTATAATTTTGTAAACCTCAAGCGAGGTGAGCGATATTGTCAGAAATCTTAAGGGAGGTTTCTGAAATTATCCCTAAAAAAATACTTTGTAGTAATAAATCAAGCAGAAATGTGGCATGTAATTAATAGTGAATTGATAAAGTCAAAAATTTTGAATTTGTTGAAATATACATGTAATTAATTAAATAGACATGTATGCATGTAATCAATTAAATATACATATAATAATTAAATAGATGTGCATTGCACTTAAGTAGACATGTAAGTATGTAAGTATTGAATTAAACATACATGTAATAATTAAATAGAAGTGCATTGCAATTAGTTATTTACTTAAAACAAATTGGCAAAGTTAATAATTAAATAGACACTTGCATAAGCCTCGCCGCAAATCGAATGTGTGGAACCACTCAAGTTTGGGCAAATTCCTCAATCTATTGACCGTTGAGAAAAAAATCCCAAATCTGTTGCTGAATTTTTTTTTTACGAGATCTATAGGTCATGCGTGCGATCACCAAAACTTTTTTTTTTCCCTCCAATTTGCAGAGGAGGGGGGCTTTTGTGCAATTTTTTTTTTTTTTTACTAATTCTCACAGGTGCACTGCACACCGTGCATGCGGTAATAAAATCCATGTTTTGAGGTACCGTAGGCCATATCGGCACCTCAAACATGGAATTTTATCTTGACACCTCAAAAAAAAAACAAAATTTTTTTGTTATATTACACGTGTGTGCGGCGGTTAAAAAAAAATTTGTTAATTTAGTTTGCAAAATATCGAGTTGGGTTTTTTTTTTTTTGGTGTGAAAATTGATATTGGGTTTTGTGTGTTTAAATTTTGAAAGAGTAGAAATTTAAAAACTTTTGATTAAGAGAAAATTGAACAGCCCAAACTGAAACTTAAATAACGCAAATGTAGTAATTATCTGGGAGTGGTAAGTAATGATTTAAAAAAAGTGTCGCCCCGGTTTGAATACATTAGGGGTTGGGGTAATAGGGTTTAAGGTTTAACGTTACGGGTTAAGGAGTAAATCAAATTATACCTCCAAAATATTATTAATGTGATGAATCTTGAGAGTAAAGCGTTGAAATGTGGTATTAAAAAATAATAGTTATATCAGGGGAAACGTTTATCATATGGGGACAAAAATAGAAGTGGGATATATATAAATCAATTAGAGAAAATTAAGTATTTGGTGCATGGCGGGAGTTATAGTTAGGACGTTTAAAAAAAATTGCGACGCGGGTTTAGAGTTGTTGGGTTTGGGGTTTTATGGTTTATGTGTTTAGGGATACATAAGCTTTAGGGTTTATGGTGTAGGGTTGTAGGGTTTTGACTTTATTTTCTTGTACAATTTTAAGGTTTAGGTTATTAGGGTTTACGGTTTATGTCTAGGTTTTAGGTATTACAAGATTTTTAGGGTTCCCGTTTTTTAGGGTTTAGGGGTCTAGGGGTTTAGGGTTTATGGTTAGTAGGGTTTTCTAGATTTTTAGAGTTTAAGGTTTTTTAGGGTTTACGGTTTAGGTTGTAGGATTTTTGGGGTTTAGGGTTATTAAGGTTTTCAAGTTTTTTGGGTTTAGGGTTTATAGTTTCACAGTTTAGGGTTTTGGGGCTTAGGGTTTTATGGTGTTTAAAGGGGTCAGGGTTTAGGGTTTAGGGTTAGCGTTTAGGGTTTAGGGTTAGTAGTGTTTTCAATACTTTTAGGGTTTAGGGTTTAGGGTTTAGGTTTTTATGGTGTAGGGTTTAGGTTTAGTGATATTAAGGTTTTCAAGATTTTTAGGGTTTAGGGGTTTATGGTTTAGGGTTTTTAGAGTTTGCAAGCTTTTTAGGGCTTAGGGTTTAGGGTTTGATGGTGTAGGGTTTAGGGTTTATGGTTTTTAAGGTTTTCAAGATTTTTAGGGTTTAGGTTTTTATGGTGTAGGGTTTAGGTTTAGTGATATTAAGGTTTTCAAGATTTTTAGGGTTTAGGGGTTTATGGTTTAGGGTTTTAGAGCCTTTGCCTTTTAGGGTTTAGGGTTTTACAGGGTTTAGGGTTTATGGTTTTTAAGATTTTTAGGGTTTGAGGGGTTTTAGGGTTTAGGGTTTGGCCCAGGGCCTAGGGTTTAGGGTTTAGGGCTTTAGGGCAGGGTTTATGGTTTAGGGTTTGGGGTTGTAAGGTTGAGGGCCTTTAGGGTTTTAGGCTTTAGGGTTTTAAGTGTTTCAAGATTTGTAGGTGGCCTTAGGGTCACGGGAGAATCGTCTTAGGGTTTAGGTATATTACGTGCTACGGACAATGGTTAAAGATTAGGGTTTAGGGTTATTAGTGTTTTCAAGATTTTTAGGGTTTAGGATTTAGGGTTTACGGGAGAATCGTCTTAGGGTTTAGGTATAGTACGTTTAGGGTTTAGGGTTTAGGGGTTTTAGGGTTTAGGGTTTTTAGTGTTTTCAAGATTTTTAGGGTTTAGGGTTTACGGGTGAATCGTCCTAGGGTTTAGGTATATTACGTGCTACGGACAATGGTTAAAGATTAGGGTATGTTATTATATCGCTTAACGGATTAGGGTTTAGGGTTTAGGAGTTAGCACGAATTACAAATCGCAATAGGCACGTCATCCAAAATGAAATGTAAAAGATGTCGATAAGTAATAGAAGACAGTAAGCCGGTCACAATATAGAAAGCAGCCTAAGCTTCACCAATGTACTTTCTGCTTGCCCTTGTCCCTAGGTGTAGTAGAGCAGCTGCATTTCCAGTGACGACGCCTATTCTGGCCATAGGTCTCAGCCTGTTGCCGAAAAGACCTTCGGAGGAGTTGGCCAAGGCCGAGATCCGGTTGCTCGTCATGTGCGACCTCATTCACAGGCGAAGGACTCATGGAGAGTCGAGCCATCTCATGTAAACCGTAGTATCAATTTCAAGAAGGTCACCAACATATGTGCTGGTTGCACACAAGGCTCGACGGCGATGCAGCCTTGGGGTCGCTCCATAAGCATTTTCGTGCCAACAAGCAAGCTGCTGCGCACAATATGCTCACCGATGCGAGAGATATATTCTCTACTTCTACATACACCTCACGGAACATGTGGATCAGCTACTTTCATATACGTAGGGACTTCTCCACGTCCCGTCCGTCAACAATTGGAAAGCCGGTAAAACACCGCTTTCCACACTCCTTAGCGACTAAGTCTGGCAGCTTCGATCTACGCATGAGCTTGTAGATTCTATCAACCAACCGATCGAATCCGATAGGATGTTTTATAAACATCGCCTTTTGCACATCGGAGGTGCGTATGACATTGATCCTCCGAGAATGTACAATGGTTCCACCGGTACAAGACAGAATTAATAGGCGTGGGTGGCGCCATTTGAAAAATCTTCTTAACGTGTCCGCGTTCATTAGTCAAATGATATATTCAATTAATGGTTATCGTCCATAAATGGGGACCGATACATTACAGGTCTAATTCTTTCACTAAATACTACCTTTCCAATATATTACATTATTCAATTCACAGCGGTAGATTAAACACATAAATTATAACATCTAAGGTCGAGATATGTCGTACACATGTTATGGTTCAATGAAACATATAAATTATAACATCCCCAAGGTCGAATGTCTAATAACATGAGTTTGCAAGTTAACAAAATTCAATGTACGCGTGCATATACCACAAGTAGTACACATATTATTAAGCAACCATGAACAAATTATAAGCACTTCAACTAATCATTCAAAGTCGTTTTCAATTAGTATGGCATGAAAATCTCTCGAAATACAAGCTGCAGCTATTTAATATTTAAAGACTCCAAAACATTTACTTTTGTATATTAGACGATTACACATTAAATCAAAGTAAACTATAAAATAATAACTTACCTTTAATGTCGGGAAACTGAAACGTGCTCAACCACTTAACCCACACCGCCCGCGAAAAAATCCTCCCAAACTAGAGCACGAACTTCTGATGGCTTTCACTCCTGTACACACACTTCATTAACCAATTATATACTTCACAAACAATTATGTTACAGGTATTTTCAAGCACATTTATTATTTATGCATTACTTTCTTCACAATTGATGAGATGCTTGCGCAATTAAATGTGACTACTAATGTAGACATGCATATGTATTACCGATTTACATGTTATGCCTCCAGATCTAAAACACCGACACAATGTATTTAAATTCTCATTTCCAGGGCTCCAAATTTAATCGCAATAAATTTAGTTCCACTAGTTTGTATGCACTACGCGCGTAAACTACATTAATACAATCAAAACGCGTAAATTTGATTAATCGGTTCAAAAGCACGTAAACTAATTTAATACAATCAATTAGGGGCGTGAAAAGTAAATTTACACATTCAAGCGCATTAAAAAATGAAAGCCAACTACACATCTTTAATAAAGTCCAATTCAAATATTATGCCAAATTAGTTAAACTTAAATATAAGCCTAAAGTAAATTCATTAAACCCTATCACTTAGGTTATACTAATACCGTCAATTTCAAATTCGAGTCAAATATAACATCCTTCGACTTTGACTAAATTATGTCAAGTCCAAACTAAAATCACTACATATAACTAAATTATAAGATTGAGCGACTGTGCCAAATAAATAATACATCACAATATTCCTTTTCACTGTAATTATTTTTCAATGTCAAACCATTTAAACTAAATTAATTTATCCAAATCATATTTAACATTCCAAAAACTAATTATACTATTAAAATCGAATAGTTAGACTAAATCAAGCGACAAGGAAATAAAATTAATTAACGTTTAGCTAGAGTTATAAGGTCAAAGCGTTAATATTAAAATCTAGTGTCAAAGTATATATATCAATTAAATAAATTAATTTCTAAATTCTATTATCATTACCTATAATGATCAGCAAAGATTCGTATGCGGTGGCACCAGAATCAACTTTGTTAGTCGTAAAGCCCTCCCGAACTTGTTGACTTTTGTACGGCGAATAGCAAACTTCGTTTTCAGAAGGAGACGAACCCTCTTTTCTTAAAGAGACGAATGAAACTGGAAATTTTATGAAAGTGACGAATGAATGAAGTTTAGGATGAAAGGCATTCGGAAGGGACGATCCATCCATATTTATAGGCGAACAAAGGATCACCCTAACCGATTGATTTATCAAAATTAATCCGATTAGGGGATAGAAATTTATAACCACTGGGTTGGCTGCGCTCTGCATATCGTTGCAGACCAGTCTATTATCAAGTCTCACTGCGCGCACTTGGAGTCGCGGCAGTGGATGCTACTCTCAAGTCTGTAGCGGAACTGGCGCTGCTTGACAGCAGACTTGCAACATTGCTGTTGGTAACTTAGTCCTGTCTTCGCCATGCAGCGTGGCGGTCTTCTACGCTGTCACTTTTTTTTTTTCAAAAGCAGATATAAGGTAAAGCTTTTGAGATTTTTGCACAACAGCCCCTCGCAAATTGGTGAAAAAAAAATAAAAATCAACCATGTCGGCGTTAGCGGCCTACTAAATCAGAAAAAAAAATCCATCAATACTTGGCGGATTTTTTTCTCAACGGTCAATAGATTGAGGAATTTGCCCTCAAGTTTGACTCTTGCCGCCCTAGCCTCCACTGCTCCTGCCCACAATGAATTATACATGTAATTAAATTGACACATATTCTAATTAATTTAAATACATATGTACTTCATTTAATCAAACATGCATGTAACTAATTAATTAAATAGACATGCATTTCAATAATATACACAATAAATGTTTAAATATTCATGTAATTAATAAAATAGACACGTATTACAATTACATAAACATGTAATTAATTAAATAGACAGCATGTAATCAATTAAATATACATGTAATAAAATTGAATATTGCATTGCAAGTAAGTAGACATGTAAGCATGTAAGTGTTTAATTAAACATACACATAACAATTAAATAGAATGTAATTTGTTATTTGCTTAAAATAAATTGGCAAAAATCTTTTTTTTTTTTTTTGTTACCGGTGCCGCACTTCATTTGTGTGGCACCAATAAGAGAAAATTCCCTTTCTCTAGTACCGCACTTTGGATGTGCAGTATCGAACACATAAATTGTTCTCAAATTGCATCCAAATCCTTGTTAGTGTTTATTCCAAAAACGAAAAAAAAAAATTGAAATACCGCTAGAGGCGGAAACAAAAAAAATCCATCACCAATTTGCGGATAATTTGCTGTTTTAACATTATTCAGAGGAATTTGCCAATGAGTGTCACCGTAGCACTTGTTAATCAAGCTGACCAAGTACTGCTATTTGTCTTTTTTTTTAATATAAAATCAAATCAGGAAATTGACAAATCAGGCTTAGTTTACGCATCAAAATGTTGAATTCTGTTGTCCACAAGGTCAACAAAATCCGTCAAACATGTTGAGAAATGTAGCAAGTCAGTAACTTTCATGAAATTACTAGTCTTCTATACAAAATCTTCAGGCATAGCTATTAAAGAAAGAGGACAACGAAACACGTGTTTTAAACTTCGGATCGGCGGTTCGAGGTTGAACGAAACCGGCCAGGCATCCCGTCCGAGTCAACCCTCAAAACTGGAAAATTCAAAAACCGGTCAAAATCGGTCAAAACCCGGGTTTGACCGGGTCTGACCGGGTGAACCGGTTGACCGGGTTTGACTATTTGATTAGTTTTTTTTTTTTTACCCATTATATCCTTTCAAACTCACTTTTTAAGTTTTAGTAAATATGCTTTAACCTCTCATTATTTTAATAAAGTGTAAAATTAATCCAATACATTTTTAAGTTACATTTCTACTATATATATATATATATATATTCTTTAAGTCAATTTATTTATTAAATATAAAATTCTCTAATTTATATATAAATTCATAAATCACCAATTTAAGAAAAATTTTTATATACATAAAGTTAAAACTACCAATTTGAGAGGAATTTTATATATTATTTTTAAGAAAATTTTTATATACTATTTTGATTATATATTATTAATATATATATTTATGACATATTATGACAGCGTCTCGGATTCACCCCCATCGAACCATCGATCGACCCAGAGTTCATAGGTTCGATGCAGGTCAGTCCGAAAATATAGCGTGTGAAAAGATAAATAAATAAAAAAATCAACTTAAGTTTTTTGTGGACAACAAATATGTTGATATTGGCAAGCATTCTCATCTACCATCATTTATCGGAAAATGCAGAAATTTCCAAATTTGTGATGAATTTGAAAAAGTTTACGCAAAAGGGTGTTTTTGTGTGGAATTCCGTCAAGTGATTTTAGCATTTGTGAAATCTGAATTAAGAGAGTTCAGCATTCAACAAATCGATTTCATTCAATTCTACAAAAAAAAGGAAAATTGCACCATACCTCGCATTTAGTAAATGCGAGTACTACTACCACGCATTTGGGATTTGCAACGCCAAGTGACCTCACACATGCGAGGTCCATCACCCTTTTTTTTTAAATTTTTTTATTTTTTTAAATAAATTTGAGTAGGCCATTTTTGTCTTTCTTTTGAGGATGGATTTTGTCTTTTTCTTTATAAAATTTTGAAGAATGTCACACATAATATGACTGGCAATCACCGGAAAAGTTATTGCTTTTTTAACACTTTTCACTAAACTATTTTCTTTTTCACAATTAAACAAAAAGACACACACACACTTTTTTTTTTAAATGAATCTTGAGGTAGGGATATCAGCTTTATTTTATTAAACCATAAAATAAATAAACATTACAAAGTTCAAATGGTCATACTGGACTTGAATACTGAGCTTATGACTATTACCACTACAAAATGTCTAGTTCACAATAGGTCTCTACACCAAGCTAAGGACCTTGTCCAAGAGAAAATCATTCGGTCTATTGGGATAGGTATAATTTGGAAAAGAAAAGTTAGCACTTTTTTTGATATGATATATATGAGATAAAAAATGATTGAAAGATGCAAAGAAAGTTGGTAAGCGATGTATATGATGTAATCAAATAAATTTTTGCAAATAATATGCTGTCCAAACATACTTTTCTGGGAATGATTTGAAAAAGAAATATAATATTTGTAGACACACTTTCTATTGGTCCCAAGATTATGCAAATAACACTTTATGAATTTTATACTGCTATTTTTCCGTTTGAATATGTATTGCATATTTCTATTGAATCACATTTAACACTTAGGTAGCTTAAATCTAGTTTCCACCACCTTAAAAAAAAAATTGGTAGCTTAAATCTAGTTTCTACCACCTTAAAAAAAAAATTTTTGGTCGACAGTAGGTAGCATTTTTAGTCATACGATCAATTAGGAAACATAATATATGATGAAACGGGAAAAAAAGCCCCAAATCCAATGTTAGCCATCACTAATGGCAAGAAGTAGACAACAGTTTCAATTGACAAGAGATTCTATGTTGAAATTCACAAATTTATTCATCTTTGAATTATCAGCCATGGCCTGAATCCACGAATAAGCCAACCAATGGCAAATGATTACCATAAGGTGCTTGCTTACTGGACTGACGGTAATTTCAATACAAATTCCAACTTTCCCAATCCTCAGATAAATAGGGAAAATGGCAACTTTTTTAGATATACCATCTTCATTCCAAGCAGAGGTAAAATCCTTGACCCCACACCCTTCTGTTTAGCAGTTTTGTAGGAAGGCCATGATCTTATGTATGTGAAGAAGCCATCTAAATCCATCACAGTCTCTGCTTTGAATTGGAACGGTCCCGTATGATCAAGGCCAGCCACAGGTTCAAATGGGAAATCAATGGTTTCGTATTTACTGTCCACCAATTTACGCTCTCGTTCCTAGTAAGGATCAGAATCAACTTTGTAGAATCTTTGGAAGACAGCATCAAAACTGGGGTTAAATTCGTACGGTGTAGCACCAAGCAGCAATCACTCCATTGGGTTTTTTCAGTACCCACTTCACTTGTTGGTAGAAGGTAGGAAAATCAAACCAATGTAAAGCGAGCAATGATAACTAAATCAAGGTGGACTCTGCTGCAATGTTTTCTTCAAGCTCGCAATGGACAACTTTGGAGGAGTACATTGGTATCGAATATTCGAAGCTTTGGTGCAAATTCCAGCTGTTTTGGGCTTGTTCTTTCTAACAATTCAATATAAGTCACCCAAATATTATTGCAGGTACCAGGGGTTTTACTTTCATGAAAGGATGATAGAGGAACAACAACAAAGGAACATGAAGATTCATCCCACAATTAAGCTTACAAAAATTTTAATATAACTAAATTCTAGCATTTGTATAAACACGACAAATTTAATTCATCAGAAGTACAGAGTTGGTGGCTTCCATAAATACATAGTAACAACTATGTCTGTAAAACGAAGGACATGCCCCAAAAAAAAAAAATCTTATAATAGTGAAGGCCAGAAGACTTCATGGCCTTCATGTAACAAGTTAGACACCATGACATATTCATCTTTCACCACAAGCAGCATTTTTTTCAGCATTTCTTCAATAGGTGATTTCAAACCATGTAGACACAAAAAAATGATAGTCATGGAAGGCTTTTTCTACCATAAGATAGTGCAAACAGCCTAGTACATACAGTCAATTCCCTTTAGCAATCAGGACACCCGCTTTGTGCTCAACTATAATCGAGAGGGTTTCCCATGTTCAAAACTCTCACACTCTTTTCTACAAGATCACCTAACTTATATTGGCAATCCATCCACATCATACATTATATCTCATAAACTTATATCTCAAGACACAAACTTTAATAGTCCAAGACACAAACTTAAAGTGATATATTGATAGTAAGAATTCACCAAAAGAAATTCACATACCTTCTACCAGAGCATGAATAAGAAAAGAAAGAACATCTTAAAGCTCAAAACCCAAATCAGAAATCTTAGTTCGGAAATTGAAGGAAAATTAAATTGAGAAGACTAATATCCTCTAATGTTCTAGAAAATGATAAGACAACTGTTAAAGGATCGATATAATACACAACAATCATAGTCACAACAATAGAAAGCTAAATATTAACCACAACCACAGTAAAGAAAACTAACAAACTAACAGATGTCTTATATCAAAACGAGATTTTGTTGAAGAATGCTTCTCTAAGGTAGCAAGCTATCAAATCTTTCTCAAGCTTTCACATTGATAGGAATACTATTTCTTGGTCCCAACGCTTCACACTGGTGCCTCGTTTTGGTTGTAATGAGTAATGTGATTGGTTACCATGATTGTTCACAAAACTAGTACACGCTCACTAGAAATTGAATGCACAAAGTCTACAAATAAACAAAAACAGCTACCACCAACATATAAGATAATAAATCAGCTGCTAAGTTTCTCAAATGTGTTTCATTGTAGTTTAATAAAAGATCACCCCAACATTTACAGACAAAGTAGTCAAGAACAAAAGCATGAAACTGAAAGTCATATGGAGAATTCATATTTTCTACAAACATAAGCCAACATTGATGCACCTATGAGTGGCAATGAGAAGTTTCTTTAATAATAATGGTAGCTATACCAAAACTTGGACCATCAACCATATAAAGAAATACAAAATTTCAGATCCTTCAGCCTTTGTTAGAAAAACTACTTAAAATCACATCCCATTGAAGGGTAGAAGAGTTAGAAAATGAAAGATTGTTACATTTATCATATTATTGTGAAGGCCTAGGTATAACCCCGATGCACAAAGCAGCATTAATAAAGACATGAACTAATTTTGATAAAGGGACACCTATTATCCAACTTAAATCATGATTCATAGTGACTTAAATGCTACTTGTCCAAAGAACAAGAATGTATACAATAAACCAGCCTAATACCCAACTCATACACAAGCACACTAACAAACACCTAGGGCACAACTAGGAATTGTTATCAAAACAAGAAAAACTGAAATACAACCTTGTACTGAACCCTATGTTTGGCATTGGTAAACATTCAATTGCAAAGTGAAATATAATACAAAATACATAAACCTACACTTCCTTCCGAAAACAAGGCTAAGCACAAGAGCCACCAATAATTCCCAATGGCACATTTCCACCTGCACCTCCAAGAGAACGAGAGATTCGCCGTTGATACACAGTTTGAAATTAACCAAAGAGACAAAATACAGATGAATGTAATAAGTCGAAGGAGCAAACACAAGCTAATCTAACAGCTTATGGAGTTCTTGAAACATCAGTAAATAAGCAATTATATCAGAAGAATCCATGTACTTACCGAGAACAAATTACCAAATACTGCAAAAGAGCACGGGAACCACAAAATCAACGTCAACGTAAGTACAATATCTTAAGAGGGTCGAAGGTTGGGTTAATCCACTTTACTTTTGACTTTACCCAATAATTGGAAAATGAATTCATCACAGATTTTTAGCACCAGCAAGCAAATCTTCCAAATGCTAAATCAAACCACCGATTCATCACAATTTGCTACACGGACACATTAAACAATTTCTTAATCAATTTTCTTAAAACAAACAATTATGCCGATTCAGCAACCAAACTAAACAAACGGACAGCGAAGAGAGCTTCTAACAAACAATTTGTAGCTAACTCGTGAACAATCTCGAACTTTAGGTCACTTTAAATAAATAAATAAATTACACAATTTGCTGCATTTCGATGTTCGAGAGCGTAATGGAGCTGAAATCCCACTCAGCCGCTGTTTGATGGCTCGCTGCCGTTGCCGACGCTTCTGGGTGTCCGACGGTAAACTTGAACAACGGCAACGACCGTAACTACGAGCTGCTCGTCCGATGTTTCGATCTAGCTTCATGGAATGCCTCTTCCTCATGTTTATGCTCAAGCTGACTTCCGTGGATCGATTCAACAATTCTCCTTGTTTGGGGCTCACTGGTGTTCCCATTCTTAGGGTTTCTGATTTCTATAATGTTGGAGTCACGAGGCGAGGAGGTGACGTAAGGGAAGCATCTTTGATTCAGCAAAACTTGCATTTTGAGAATGCGAAGTTATGGAAAATCAATTTTCCTTCTTCTTTTCTTTTTTGCTGCAAAAAAGCATTGTTCGCATTTGTAAAATGTGAGTTTATTTGAACCGTGATTCTACAAATGCGAACTACCTAGTTATAAAATGTTCTTCACAAACAACCCTCATGTAGAAACTTTTTTTTTCCATCACAAATTTGGAATTTTCTCCAAAACATGTTTTTTCGGGCTAAGAATGATTGTAACATCACTAAGAAGGGATTCCATCTCCTCTAAAACTGTTGCGGGATGTTGAACCCACGAGTGGCTCGTTGCTAGACTCATTCCCTCTAATTCCAGTGCTACTTCTTTCATGGTTGGCCTGTCATCTCCCTTCACACTTAAGCATCTTTTCGCCAGCATAGCAACTTCTTTCAGCTGCTCAGCATTTCTTTCATTGTCGATACTATCATCCAGAACTTCAAACAAATTGTTATCCTTTATTGAAGAAAGGAAATAATTCACGAGACTCCTCTCCCTCTCGGATCTATCAAAGCACAGTACCTTCTTTCCTGTCAATAGCTCCACGAGAACAACGCCAAAGCTATAGACATCGCTCTTCTCTGTTAATTGGCTTGTTTGCAAGTACTCCGGGTCTAAGTAACCAATTGTTCCTTGCACCATTGTTGGTATCTCAGATTCAATCATGGGTACCAATCTTGATGTTCCAAAGTCCGATATTTTGGCTGTGTAATTATTTTCTAGGAGTATGTTGACGGACTTTATGTCTCGATGGATAATAGGAGGAGAAGCAGCAGAATGTAAATATGAAAGCGCCCCTGCAGCTTCTGTGGCTATCCTCAAACGAGTATCCCAGCATAGAGCCGAGGCCTTGGCTTTGTCCTGCGTATGATCAAAAAGTGTTCCATTATTGATGAATTCATAAACAAGCAAAGGGACTTCCATTTCCAAGCAGCATCCCAGGAGCTTGACCACATTTTTGTGATTGATCTGGGAGAGAACTATAACTTCATTGATGAAGTGGTCAATTTGAGATCTATCAACTACTCTAGATTTCTTGATTGCTACCACAGTAGAGTCTGTCAAGTATCCTTTGTAAACTGTGCCATAGCTTCCTTGGCCAATGACCCTTTTTTCATCAAAGTTGTTGGTTGCTTTTTCGAGTTCTTTAGCTGTGAATATCTTGGCAATATTTGTGCAGTCTTTTTGTCTGATTAGCTCCTGTTGCAGGAGCAAACCACCATTTTCTTGGAAGAATTTTTGCTTTTCGAGGATTAGCTTTCTTCTCTTGAACTCAAAGTATAACCAAGAGCCAAATGCAAGTAGAGCTGCTGTGACAAGCGCAATACCTGCAGGTAAGTTGTTTCCATAAAGCAAAAGGGAAATGAGGCTAACAATGACAACATAATCCTGGAAAGCATAGTTGAATGATCATAAAAATATGGCTATTCATCAAAGTCAGAAAGAAGGATTTGAGTTGTTCAGACTTCAGTACATGATGCACGAGTTGATATACAATTTTAATGTGAATAATTTCAGCTTCCCTGGAAATAGTTTGGTTAATGACAGTGTTTACTTTCAAGAATGACATTTCAGAACATTCAATTTTCCAAAGTTCAACTGGAAGTTAACCCCTGTACAAATGTTTAAGAGCCAGTAATCCTTTGTACATTGAAGATCTTTATGGTTTAATATATATCAGATTTTTCATTACCACATCATCACTAGAAAACATACGATAGGAAAGTCAATCAAATCAGAGGTAAACTCAAATCAACATTGGTGATGGGAGTTCTGCTCATAATTGTTGAAGTATGGTATTTTCCTTCCAAAACTGTTATGAGTACTTAATAACACAAAACCAGAACAGTAGACACAGTTCTGACCTGCAACAATCCTAGTGACAAGTAACTGCTGGTTTTTCCTTTTGGGGAGGCAAGGTGATATCCTCCCATCACCAAGATATCCATCTGGGCAAGAACATCGATAGCCACCTATTTCATTTTTGCAGAGGCTTTTGAACGTACAGGTATTAAGATTTTCATCTTGGCACTCATCAATATCTGCAAAAAGTATGTGTCAATAAGAGACGAAGGCACCAATAGCAAAACAAAATAACATGAATGGCATTTGGCATCCCAATTAGCCAATTATGTACCTTGGCAACCAATGTAAGGGTTGCCTTCATAGCCCTCAAGGCAAGAACATCTATATCCAGAATAACTACCAGGTTCAGAATCGTTTATACACTTGCTGTTTTTCTGGCAGGCATAGGTATCCAAGTTCGTTTGAGCAATTTCACAAGTCTCATTCCCAATAGTCCAATCAAGCGCTACAGGGAGTTTGTTCACATTTTCCATATCCCTCAATTGATCCATAGAGAAGTTGAACCCACCTTGCTCAACAACAAAGACTGAGCTGCAGGGTTAAGTTCTCAACAACTGAGTGGTTGGAAGCTCCCCACCAACAAACTAAACTCTGATGTCCCTTTTTGGATGTCTGGCACCTCCACCTGAACATATCCCATCAACAACTTCCATGCTGTAGCAGATAGACATACATCCAGTAGTATACCTCTGAACACCATGAAAACCATTGATAAAACCGTATGTGTCACAACCTACTGCTGTAAACTTGTTGAGGGTATGGTTTACGGTAAATTTTGCGAGTGAAAATGTGGTTAGCATTTGTTTGCCAGGCACTACACTGGATTGACTAAAACATTTGCGTGCAACAAATTGCAGGATATGTATTTGACCTTCAAGGGATATTTTTGTAGATTGATTTCACTCAATTGCAAAATGAGTGGAGGACTGAAGGAGGTGTTACAGATGACCTGGAAAGGCTCATCATGATAACATCCTTCAGTCATGCCAAAAGGGTAGGGGATTTCAACATCCCCACAGCTCCTATTGCAGCCTGGTTTGGCTATTGGAAACGCTGCAGCTGATGCAACCATTGCTCTTGAAAACAGGATTGCAATAATTACTACAAGCTATGAGCTACATAACAGCATAATCAAAGAATGGATGAGACCCTGTACCAAAATTGTGAGACTGCCAGTTTCTTGAACATTTTATTTGGCTTGCAGGCCATGGAGACTTGGTCCATTGACAGGAACCAATTAGAAAAGTTAACTAAAAGTTTGAGACAAAAACTAACGACGTTTTACGAGAAGTATATGATTGGTCAGACTGAGCCCATATGAATACTGGCCGGCTGAAAATTCTACTTGCTTTAGACACAAACCAATTCTAAATTAATTCTGGGATCGCAAGCGAAGAAACATATGTAGTTACGCGATAAATCCAGATTTTACATATTATCTGTACCTGCCAGTTGTTCTTTTTTATTCGTCAGATTATATAGCAAGAATGTTCGGCATAGAATTATTGGTTGCTCTTCATTATCTTTAGGAAAATGGGCTCAGTAGACTGATTAACATAACAAACAAAAGATAAACCACACTAATCTCCACACATGATTGTCACGTTTCCAAACATAACCTTACTAAGCTGTGCAACCAAATAACCTGATAAAAGCACTTTCACAATTTTTTTACCATATATTGCTTGCATTTGAATTCTACAAACCTTCCCTCAGGATGGACTACTTTTGGACTTGTGATAAGCGTATAATTACTAATGTTGCTTTAATTTATACAAGTGGAAGAGCCGTCCCCCAAACCATTACAAATGTCAAGGCTGGTAAAGTTGATTCTCATAAGAAGAAGAACTGCAACGGATTAAAGCAATAGTACACAGTATTATATATAGTTTGGGGCGAAGTTAACTACTTGAAAGGCCAGCTAGTTCTTGTACTGTATATCTCATGCCTGTGAATAAAATTGAATCTCTCATTACAGCTAATATGTGAGATTTCAAAGCGTTCTTATACAGGTTTTGTTTTATATATGAAGGTACATTAATTGAATTTTTCGTTATATAAATATTGATGAAATAAATTATAGGAAAAAGAGATATTTTTCCACCATTTTTTTGTTCTGTACAGAAGGAAGCTAACTCTCTCAGAGTAGTGCAGTGAGTTTGGGATTTCAACTTATTTTGCAAAAGATAATGTACTAATTTGGTGTCAAACCAGAATTCTGACTACTTTTTAGCCTAAATCATGCTCATAATATAACTATTCCAAGTTCATTTTAGCTTTATGGAATTGTTTTGCCTCTTCTTCTCTTCCGCCAATTCAATGTATGTAATTGCTCTTTCCCTTCTTCACTTTCTTTCAGAGTCTATTTTCTTCTACAAGGAAGCATAATAATCACTGCCAAGTGCTGACTCAACAGAGCTCCTTTCTTTACACTTTTTTCTATTTTCATGGTGTTCCCAGTTTGGGCCATTGTAAGAGCATGCAAATGCAATAGTCCGTCTCCCCAGATACACCAGTTTGAGCAGTTCGTTCTGGTTACAGATTCAGGCTAACGTTTGATATTAACAGGCATGGTTCCATAGAATGTACGCACTTTTGGTTTCATGACAACAAGTGATTCCAACACAATCTTTGGCATAATGAGTTTAGAGTCGCTTGAGTTCTGACAGAGATGAGTACTCCTGCTAGAAACTCATAAGTCAAACATGATCGAAAAATGCCCATAACTAAAATTCTAATCACGTGCTGCTTAGCAAGTAGATCTGCTCTGAATATTCTCTGATCTTCTTCTTCAGAATGTAGCTTCAGAAAAAATCTGAACTGTGAATAGTCAACTGGATTGATCCCAAAATTGCAATGAGCTCAACCAGCATCAGATTTCACAAAAGCTTTTCTAAGCCAAATACCAGATTCTGCGCAGGGAAGCACAAAAAACATACTCAGGGCAGGCAGGGGAAAGTAAACAAGCATAGACAACAAAGATAATGCAAGTTAATTTCAGCTACCTTAAGGCGCACAACTCTTCTAATGGCTAGGATTAAGCCTGGCATGAGAGATTGCACATCTGTAATATCATGTTTGATCGTATAGACCTGAATTCAGAGATACAGAGATGACATTATCACAACTGAAGAAGAGTCTAATATTCTGCTTTGCCTAGGGCAGTTTAGAAAATGGATATTCTGCTAACCTCTCCAGGCCTAGAAAAATACACTGTGGTACTAGACGGTAGCCCTGGAACAACTAAGCTGTGTACTCGCACTCCATCTTCTCTCCAAGAACCTGACCTCGTGCCTTACATGATAACAGAGCCAAGAGGTTTTATGCTGTCAAGTATGTAACAGGATCGGAATGCTTGTAGTAGTAAATACTAAACAAATGGTAATTGATTCTTACCTGGACATCAGTTGAGATATCTTGTCTGTTGTATAACTGACCGAGATTGGAGATGTTGTTTGCAATTTGTATTGCATCTTGTGTTGGAAAATCCTGTCCAGCAACAACATCAAATCAAGATAAGCTGGATATATTTCTCCCAAAACAGATGCTCAGAGTCAGAAATCAGAATGGCTTAGTTATTTAGCTAGCTGCAGAACAGAGCATCTCTGAACTTACACCAGCATTTGCCCTGGATTCAACTATTTCTACATTGCTGTAATGGAAAGAAGCTGAAATCGCAGCTTGCTGAAGGAGTATCGATCCTATTGATAATGTTGGAGCCACCAGACATCCCTGAACATTACACCCCATTACCATGAGCATACTACTTAATTTATTTCGATTACATAATTGAATTAATCAGTTCTTGCCTATGTACGTATCCTTGTACAAATTACAGGTGACTTTTTTATGTAACTATGTATGTTTCTTAGAGGAGTTCAGGATACACAGAATTGATAGCTAAAGCATAGACATGCAATGATTCAATAACATGAATCTCACCCTGAGCTCACCATGCTGGCCTTTTCACAGAATGATGACAACGCCATCACTGTGTCCTGTTTGATGTGGGCACATAAACCACACTATTCATGCCAAATGCTGTTGCCTATTTTGTAACACAGGCAAGAACACAACAAAAGACTTGTTAATTTCCAGGCATATGTAATGCACTGACTGTAACAGAATTGAAACTTATCACTTTGCCAATCTGTTATAATGTTGGAGTTTATCCAGAATGGACCTGTTTAACGTTGTCATAGACTGTTGTTGGATCTGTAAAATCAACAACAACTCCCGTTCCTTTAGACTGCAATCAAGGTCCCAACCATGTAAATAACTGATTTTGTTACCAAAGAAATGCATTTTCCTTAATTTCTGTGTTGTTACCTGAGATATGGAACCCAAGACCATGGTAAGGTCGTTCATTATGGAATTTCCAAAGCCTCTTCCATGTCACAGACCTGAAAATGTAATTAATGAGGATCACCAACCAGAATAAAATAAACCAGAAAAGTTGTAGAGAAAAAAAATGAGGATTCAGTATAAGTGGAAAGAAGATAACCTTTCCAATATCTCTCCAAGGTAGGAAAGAATCCACTGCACCTGCCACTTCAATCCCTCTTGCTTTTGTAACAGCAACTACAGCTGCCCTTCCTATTTCCTTGGCTGCTCCATTTATGATTACCTCTTCCCCGTGATACAAAATGTTATTTAAAAAAACTCTTAGCTTCTGTTTATTACTCTAATGCATGCAAATTAATTACACCCTATAAATTTCTGTAATTGTAAATAAATTTCTACCTTGATGTTGCTTTGTCCTCCAGGCTGCATTGAACAAGAGATGGACGGTGCCGTGATTTTCTTGGCATTTTGGAGAGTGGTCATAGAGCTTATGGGATGAAAATTGCAGCTCAAGGCTGCCATAGATGATGCTAAAAACCTCTCTCACTGTAAAGAAGAGGGTGTGGTTATAGAAACGGATAGGTTCATTTATATCTATGTTTTGTGCTGTTTCTCAAGATAAGGTTTCTGTACTTTATTGGCTTCCTTGGTCCTTTAATTATCAGGGCCAATTTCAGGAATACTTAATACTAATAACATTCGTACTTTGCCCTGTGATCATCAATTCATCACCACAACGCCATTTGAGCTTTGATGACCACCAAGTTCTCATGTAATTCCAACTTTATGGAGTGCTCCCTCCCTTTTTTTTTTTTAATTGACGTTTAAGGTTTTGCACACCAATTAAGAAAATTTTTTCATTGCTTAAATCTGTACACTACTTTCCTTTTGTACCCCATTAATTGTTCAACTCACCCAGATGTTTTCTCTCAAGGGGTTCCACATACCGCGGGAAAGAGAAAGAACTGGGCAAGAAAGTGATAATTACTAGGTTGTTGTTAAACAGAGAGAGCGCGAATTACTAGTAATTAAGAACCCTATATTGGAAATGAGAGATAAAGGGTAAAATTGTGAAAAATAATTAATTGTATGGGCTTATAAAGCCACAAATAAAATACACTAGATCAAATTTCTTAAACGTCAATTAAAAAAAAGGAGGGAGTAATTGATAGGAACAAATAAAGGACTAACTCCACTTTGCACCTCTAAACTTGTACTATATTTTCATTTTACACACTAAACTTTAATTTTGATACTTTATATCCTCGAACTCGTAATTTTAAACAAAATTAACGAGGTAAAAGATTATGTAAATTAATAACAACATATTGTTTTATTTTGATAGGATACCTTGGCATCTTTTGAGCACTTTTGATATATTGTCATTGATTTAGTGGATATTCTATGATATTAATTTTTCTAATGTTATCATTTATTAGATTTAAATACGACAAATTTAAAAATTTAGAATGTAAAGTGTCCAGAATTAAGAGTTTCGAGTGCAAAATATTTAAAATTGAAGTTCAAGGTAGCAAGTTAAGAAATGTTACGAGTTTGAGAGAGCAAAGTGAGGTTAGTCTACAAATAATTGGCTTTGTAAGCAGTGTTCATTAAACTTTTTCTTTTTTCTTTACTTTTCTTGTACAATTGAAATATTGACTTTCCCAATGTAAAAGTATGATACTTTATAATTTAAGGCAGAGAAAGAATTTTTTTTTCTTTTTTCTTTTTTCTTTTCTGAATGCTAGGGGTTAAACTTGAATAAACTTTAGAAAAGGAAAAAGAAATTAGGGCTGTCAATAGAGGTTTCCTGGCCCAATCCCGCACCATCTAGCCGAACAACTTATGGGCTAACTTTCTAAAATATGAGTTGGGTAGTGTATGGTTTTCTAAAATAAGCCCACATTTTAAATGAGTTTAGTTTGAGCAACATTAAGCCTAGCCCATACATATATACATTTAGATATTAAACTTAACATAACATGTTAATTAACTAAAATTAATACTTGTATCATACCCGCTCATTATTTAAAGAACTGGTATTATTTATAAAATTTGCAATTGTAATAATGATTACCCTTGTATTAAGTATCTTAAACTTTGATTTGTTTAATTAATATCTTAAACAAATGTCTCTATGAGCAAAGTGCATTAAACCTTTTTCTCTTTTTTTAATCCTACAATCAAACCCATTGACTTTTCCTACTAAACAAATGATATTTAGAAAATTTTCAGTCATACCCAGTTTCTTAAGGGTAGGAAAGAGTGTACTTGTCAAAGCAAGAGAGTAGAATTTGAATTGATTATGTCAGCGTTAAACTCGAATAAACTTTTCAAAAGGGGTTCTAATACAAGAGGAATCGTAACATATTTTCAACTCCCTATGTACCTGGTCACCAAATTGTTCTAAGGCAACAAGTATTCCACTAACATGTATTTAGAAAAAATAAACATCAATTCATTTAGCCTTTGCTATATAGGAAAACATTTAGTCTATCATAGTTACTCAAAAACTCAGTGTCATTTCTTAGATTTTTATAAAATGAAAGTGATTTTTCTTTTTGTAGCATCAAAATGAAAAAAAAAAAAAAAAGGACAAAAGTTTTATGGTGAAATTGCAGTTTTTCAAAGTTATGCAGGTGAAAATAGAAATTTGGAAAGATTTTGGCTCGATAAAAAGATATGCTTTCACATTCCTATTTATTTCTAGAAGGTACTGGGTACTTATTTCGGATTTTGGGAATCCAAGTGGAATCACAAATCACCATGGGTATGGGTTTTCATCATTCTTCTTACATGCTTGGTTTGGAACCAAATTGAGCAAATTGAGGTTTCAACCAACCAATAAGTTACTCATTTTGAAACCCAACTAATAAGTGTGGAATGATAGGGCAAAATTTAACATTTTCATTCAATATTTAACGATTTTCATAATGGTCTATTAAATAATATACCGGAAATACCAATTTCGCACCACAAAAAGACGGCAAGGAGAGGGGGCCCATCGCCCTGAAATGTTAGAAAATTAGGTTTTATGCTATAAAAAAATAACAATTTTTAAAAATCTCTTCTATATTTATAATTTTTGCTTCGCTAAAACTTGAAAAAATTCTGTATTACATGCTTTAGCATACACATACAAAAAAATTTGCCCTCAATTTGGCGCATTGTCGCCTGCACCACAAGTGGCTGGACCGCAAGTACACAAACATCTGTGCAGAATGGACACTGGAAAATTGCTCCAGACTCTAAAGAACAGCCCTATTTAAATATTAGAGCAATCATTAAATATTCTCAAAAGAGCTGTCGGCATACTTTCTCTTACTAAATATCCAATGCTAAAAGATTTATTTTATTTTGGGATGATTTTAGAGACTTCCCTTTAAGTTTCAATAATTGCCAACAGCTCCCTTATAGTTTTAGGAATTACACAGCTTCCCTAGTAGTGTAAATTTACTTCTTTATGCTATTCTATTTTATTTTATTTTTGTAGGAGATGATTGGAATTTAATAAGTAGGGAGGAAGAAGGGGGGATTTGCACTTATTCTTGAGCCTCGATCGTAATAACTGAACATTTTAATATCTCTCATAGAACACTTAAAACTATTTATAAAAATTAAATATCAAAACAAAAATAATTACTAATCCTCAAGGACCACTGACCGGCTTCATCCCAAGACTTCATGAACAAATGCCCTGAGACAGGTAAACAATCAATTTTTCATGCAAAAAAGAAAAAAAGAAAAAAAGATGAAATACATATTGACCTACGTCTTTGATATAGAGACTATATGATTCACCTGAAAAAATTGCTTTGCACGGAACCTAGATCAAATATTAGTTTTGTGATTTGATTCTTTAGTATTGGTGAATTCACTTAATCCCTTTCTTTTATTTTATTTTGGGTGCGAGCAAAAATATTAGATTCATGAGACACTACCCATTGGCATGGGATGGGTGCATAGAGGATATCAAGTTTTTGATGAGCTGGATTAACGTTAATGTGGTAAGCATGTGTTGGGCTCTAATTGTTGTTAAAGTAGTGGATGAGGTTCGAGATAGGAGCTGCTTGGCTATGTATTTCATGTAAGACAGCTGCAATTTTTTTTTTAACACTTTGCAATCATATCTAAATTATATTTTGAATAAATCTTATATATATTAAAAATGTATTTATTATTTCAGCTAAATACATGATAGATATGCAAAATTTTAATTTTGTCTTCAATTTATATTACTAGTCATGCATCTAAACTTGATAGTATGCATGTTGTTAGTATATAGAAGATTAATCATTATATTTAATCTAGAATTAATGAGTTCCATAAATTTATTTGGAGTATTTTTATTGCATCAAAAAATCAACCACTAGATTTGTCAAATAATTGATTCAAACCCTAATAATTTTCTCAAATACAGGTGAGATAAAGTTCAAAGGATCGGTGATGGTAAAAACTATAAAGTAGCACTAGCAAGTTTGAAAGCCGTGATGGAGAAAAAAGTTGTGGTTAAATTAGGAAACGGATATTCAAGGATATTTGAATTAAGATTTATCCTACATCATCTTTCTAGGCCTACTTTGTTACTTAAACTGTTAAAAGAAGGGAGGTGAGTGTAATTTCCTAAATCTCATTGGAGCTCCTTGCAATCGTGGCAAACCTCAGGAGAGGTTTCTGTAATTGTCTCCTTTTCAAAATACTACTAGTTAAAATACACGACAATGAATTATGTCTAGAAATAGCAGAACTTTGAGCTGCAACTTGCAGCAGGAATCAGATGGAAATAATAATCTAATCTAATATGTCTAAAAGAGCAATCCGTGAAAGAAAGGAAATCTGTAACAGATTTGTCTCGAGCAAAAGAAGAAAAAGAAGCAAACGGACGAAAAAAAGGCACATAAACCACTATTATTGAATTGGATTCCTCGTGATAGTTGAAATTATTTATCTATTCAACATATTCAAACTTCAGAAATTTAAGAAGATAATGCTACTTTTTTTCTTATATACATGTAAAGCATAAACAAGTTTCGTTAAGAGATGAAATGCAATATGTTGGGGATATAATTAAGAGCCCAAAATGCATCTCAAGATTATCATGATGCTTCAAATATTTAATCACTCCTGAGTCATGATACAGGCAAAAGAAGAAAAAAAAAAAAAACTGAAAACTGCGACATCCATTAAGTTTGATGTTGGCTTTTCGATGGAATGGTTAAAGAATTTTGGGCTGTTGATAATTTTTCTTTGTGAAATGGACCACATCTTCTCTGCTAATCAGCTTACGTAAAAAATTTTGGACCATTGACACATCCAAATCTGCATTAACCCCCAAACTGATTAAAACCTTGACTACAACTACAAATGATACCGCTCATTGGTTTATCACTCTTATTAATTAGGAATGACACCATCCACTTGTTTATCATTTACAATGACCCACTAATTAATCAAATAGTTGATCGTTAATTATGAAGATTTTGATTGGACATATTGTTAGAATAGTGAACTAATCGTCATCAATAATTGACTAGCTATTTTTCATCAAAAGTTTTATTAACCTTATATCATTCTTGACCTATTTATAGCTTGAAAGTTGGTCTAACCTTAAAAAAAAAAAAAAAAATACATCCTATTAAAGAATATGTTCAATATTCAAATATTTTATGCGGTGTGTCGGTACAATGTTCTCGTTAAATGCCAAAAGGCTACAGATTTGTATTCTAGTAGAAGGACAAAAGAGCTCTCTTAGTTATAATTTGTAAACTACACTCTGCGTGAAATGCACTTTGCTATAAATTAACCACACCTACGCAAGTGGTTAGACGGGAGCTCTTGAAATTCTTTAGATTGTCGAGTTTAGAATTCGAATCCACTGACCTACGGTCAAAGTGAACTTGGCATGCGCATGAGTAGGGGGGGAGAGAGAGAAAAAATTCAGACCTACACAAATCTGGCAAAAGGCCACAACCTCTCCCATATACCCACCGTCCCTTTCCGTTTTATTCTTCGGTAGATTTCCCCATTGACGACCACAAATTCTTGATATTGTTTTCAAAAGCTTTAAATTGTAGATGACCAACCAAAAAAAAAAAGGCTTTCATATATGGAAAAAAAAGTACACGTCACATTATATTTTTTTAATTTGACTTTTTTTTTTCAATACCTGACACGCTATACATTTATTAGTATTAAAAATAATTTTGAATTACAAGTTTAATCAATTCTAATAGCTATTTCAATAACTACTCTTCGTTCAATAAATTTTAAAAAAGTAGAACCAAATGAAAAGCACATCCAAAGCCTTGGCAGTCACTTTGTTTGAAAATTTATTTTCCTCAAAAACTGTTATATTTTCTCTTGAATACATTTTTCACCATTTTTTTCATCTCATATATATCAAATCGTTAAGTATCATTTTTTTTACAAAATTTCAGAAAATAGTAATCCAAATGATTCATTTTTTCCTCGAGAGGTTAAAGATTCATTTAATGATCACATCTTTTCGTGATAAAAAGTAATTAATTTACTAAATAAATTATGCTATTATAGAATAAATATATAGAATAAATTAGGCAAAAGTTGTGGACAACTATTGCCTATAGCTACCAAAACAGTGGGTTAAATCGTCTCCACCACAGAACGTCCGCACAGAATATCCTTCCCCAGTTCCCAAAACAACGACCACGTGGAAATCTCATCGACGGTTTGTAAATCGCCACGTGACTGAAGAGCCGACCGCGATAATCATGCGGTCCAAAAGTGTCGGTGGCAATTACAAATCGCTTTGAAGACAGCGAGAACAGTTGGTTGTTCAGATCGATGACACGTGTCCAAGACGTAATCAACACCGTTCTGTGGCAAAGGGAAAGGTGACGTAACGCGCTTGAGTTTTTCTTTTTATATTGCTTTCACTTAATCCTTTTTGTCTTAAGGTGGACAAGATTTTGGGTAATGAAACTGTAATTACATAAACATTTTTATTAATTTACTTGGGATTTTTTTTTGAAAATAATAGATACTATTAATTTTTATATTCAAATTTTATGGGGTTTTTTTTTCTTTATTTCAGCTTTAGAGAACCTAATCTCTTCAAAATGATCACTTAGAAAGTTATTTGAAGAACTAAAGCATGTTTATATTACAAAGAGTATTTCTCTAATTTGATGTTAAAAACACATTATAAAAGCTTTCAACTTAAAATTATTTTAATCAATTAGTTTTAGGCATCCAAAACTTGCGTGAAATGAGAGCATTAAAATTTAAAAGGTTAATTAGTAAGCAAAAAATTTAAGGCCCTCGAAAATATTTTGCTAAAAAACTATGATAATGTTACTCTAATGAACCAAAAAACTATAAATATGAACAATATGAGAATTTAGAAAAAAAAAATGCATATAAGAGTTCAGTTTGCTAAACTTGCAGTCAATCAGACACCTAAAAGACAAAAGTGACCTCAATAAGGCTTCGACTGCGTGTTCAGTTTGCATGCAACACACTTCTTAAATATTTTCTGTTGCCTTTTCTTTTAACTTTTGAGCTTTTTTTGTTATTGTTGCATTAATCAAAATTAAAATGATGTTCGAATGGAAAATGAATTACCTAGACATCCTAAGATAATTGCCTTAACGGAGGTGATACTATATGTATAATAAAATTGTTTCTCAATATAGCATACTTTACTTAGTAGTGATTTATATCTCAAAGTCATAAGATTCACTATTTCTGAAGTTGTTATTGATTTGTTTGATCGTGGATTATTCCACAAATTTATTTATTTGTATCGTAAAAACATATTTTTTAACTATTTTTTTATCTTATATACACCACATTAAAAAAGTGTTACATTAATATTTTCAAAAAATTATTCCACATAATCTATTGTCCAAAAAATTGTCCCAAATGATTTAATGAGCATAATTGGAAAAATCAAGTGAGTGATTGTGATTTGTACTTTCAATACTACGATTCCATAGAAAAAAAAAGTAACAATATATAAAAAATGGATAACAATGAAATTAATAAGAAGTCCTCAAAGGTCATGAAATAGACAAAAAAACACCTGCATGTTGGTTGGGGAATCGAGTAATAGTGTTACACTAGCACACGATACTCTCCTATAGATAATTATTACTTAAAAGAAAGGACCAAAAAAATTTTGAGTAAAACAAACGTAAAGTCTCATTGATGTATTTACCAAAAAGCATATGAGCAAGTGCTATGGAATCTTATTTTGATATGTTTATTTTGAAATTTGACAAAAGGATCATCCGTTGTCATTTTCTCATTGTAAGAATTAATTAACAAGACAATATGCAGAATTGAAACACAAGGAAAACTACTTGACCTCCAAATTAATTGCATATTAATAAGAACTTATCAGAAATTTGTTGATCTATTAACCAAACTAAATTCAAACAAAGCATATTAGTTGTTAGCTTTTAAAACTCACTTCAATCACCATAGTTACTACGGTTAATGAAACAAATATACAAACAAAACCAATAAACGCTGGTTCGACCTAGTAATTAAGCTAACATTCAAAGCGATTTTTCCAAGCTAGTTTATGAATCAAATCCAACTCAAATACTTGACATATCTATAAAATTCTACATCCTTTATCCTTTTGAAAATGTATAAATGGTGTATTTCTCTATTTTTTCAAGAAGAAACGGGAAGAAAATTAACCCCCTACTGAAAGGGCAAAAAAGACAATCAACTAAAAAAGAATCGAAAGATCTCAACTCTCACATTCAACACCACTAACTAAATCCAGCTTCAAAGTCAAATCTTTGTCCATCTTTGAAATTTCCCATTTTTCCATTTTCCATTTTCCATTTTCCAGTTGTTGCCGACGCCTTCTTCTTCCTGCTATCTCTTTATATTTTCTCAGCTCTGATTTTCAAGAGCCAAAACATAAATCCTTTTTTGATCTGATAAATTCTCAGAAGACTTCAGCATTTCAGAAAATTCAATGTTAAATACTAGTAGTGATAGTAGCACAAGAATATCAAGAACAAGATGATGGCTATGAAGACCAAAACTATGGGAATGGGCTTAGGACTTCCACCGACAGAGAATACAGCCGCCGCAGCTGGCGGAGGGGGAGCCAGAGATGTTGATGGCAACTGGGAGATGAGGCCCGGTGGAATGCTAGTTCAGAAACGTACAAATTCGGATCAAAATCTACCTCCTCCTCCCACCATCCGGGTTCGGGTCAAATATGGTGCTGTTTATCATGAGCTCAATATCAGCTCCCAAGCCACCTTTGGTAATTTTTTTTTCTTTTCAATGGAGTCTTCATTCTTTGACTTATTTGGGTTTGTTTTTTGATGGGTTGTATTTAATTTTGTGTTATTTTGTGGGGTGGAAATGAAACAGGGGAGTTGAAGAAGATGTTAACAGGGCCAACAGGATTGCACCATGAAGATCAGAAGCTGATTTTCAAGAAGAAAGAGAGGGATTCAAAGGATTTTCTTGATACTGTGGGAGTGAAGAACAAGTCCAAAATTGTGTTAATGGAGGACCCTATTAGCCAAGAAAAGAGGTATCTTGAGATGAGGAAAGCTGCTAAATTGGAGAAGGCTGCAAAATCCATATCAGAGATCAGCTTAGAGATCGATAGGCTAGCTGGACAGGTATATTTATTGATCCACTTTTTCCTTTTTTGTTTCTTTATTTGTCACAATTAGTACGTTTTGAATAATCAAATTCAGTAGCCAAGTGACATTCTTGCGGATTCTTGATTTCATGCTCTATGGAGTAGGCTTTAGACCTTGATAAAAACATGTGCATTTAAGGTTGGCAGAATTATATTTGGATGTAATGGATTCATTGAATATTTTTACCAAATTGAGTAGGTGTCGGAACTTGAATCTGTAATTTCAAGAGGTGAGAAGGTTGAGGAGAAGGATGTAGTGAATCTGATTGAGTTATTGATGAATCAACTTCTGTTAGATGGAATTATTGAGGATGTGGATGTCAAAGTCAAGATGCAGAGGAAAATGCAGGTATCATTCATTGAACTTATCTCGTTCCAAATTTGACATTTTGTCACAAGTAGGAGCATTAAAAGTTTATTTTTAAGGCTTGAAACTTGATTCGATGTTTCACTTAATGAAGGAAAGAAGAGTGCAGAAGTGTGTTGAGACTCTGGATATGTTGAAGATCAAAATCTCAACGCCAGAAATCAGTTCAAGTGCAAATGTAGCAGGCCCGAAAATTCGCACCCATTCCCTCACAACAGCAGCAATCATCCCCAGTCCAACAACAAGGGCATAAGATTTTGAAGGAAAGTATGCCATCTCCAGTGGAGAAACAGCAAGCTAGGCATATCTGGTTGGGGCACAAAAGCAGCCTCAGCAACATCTGCAGCAACCATCCAGGCACCCAGCTTCAGGGCCAGTTGTGATTACCACCCAATGGGAAACTTTGATTCCATGCCTGCGCCAGTGGCAATGCTGACCGTTCCTTCGACATCAACAAGTTCAACAAGTACAACCATGGCTTCAGCTCAGCCTAGATTCACTTGGGATTTGTTTTAGGAAAGATAAAATGCCTGATTGATTTCAGTCTTTTCTCAAGTGGGTTTGTATCCGTTCCCCATTCTTTGCTGTATGTAGAGTTTTGTTAGCATACCCTGCATGTCCGACGTCGTCCCCATTCGGCTGAGAAATAATTGGGGTCGAAATTATAGTGATTCAAGATATTTTTCTTTTCTCGTTACCTCTTTGTCCATTTTCAATCCCGCTTAAAATTTTTTCTGCTATTTGACATGGTATGATGGTTGAATTAGACATTTCCATTTGGGGAAGTGCATAGTGGAATCAAATAATGAGACTTATCAGCCAATTGGTAAAGATTTTAATTCCTCATGTCCTTCTGTTCCTCCCCCCATTTAGGTAGGCCAATAACTAGATCCTGTTTTAGGGCTATTGGAAGTGTATAATAAACACCAAAGCGGTTGACATCAATGATTGAATCTTATTCCTTGCTTCTTCTTGAGGGAACAGACTGACACATGGTCACATGTACAAGTTTTCATAGAAGTGGACTAGCTGGCAGGCTGGCAAAACATGATACTAGTGGAAGTGGGATTAGTTAAACCAGCAAAACCGGTTGTCGATGAGGCAAGGCAACTGATCTTCCACTGAACCCTCAAGACAAAAGGGCAAATGATTACTATATCTACTCATTCCCTTATCGATTAAGAAATTGATAATTGGCATGTTACTTTCACCAATGTAATTACCTGAGCAAGTCTGGCAAGTTCTAGGTACTATACTGCCTCAGGGTAACAGGGCATGTAACAGTAAAACACTACAACGATTGAAGCTAAAGCAAGCATGGTCAACATTTGTTTCTGGATGGGATTATTGAAGAATGAAAAATTAGAGTCCTAGACTAGATTTGTTCAACTCCAAATCCAACCGAAAGTCCTTCATTCTTAACTTTAGCCAAACACAAGGTAGTTTTTGATTTAAAGGAGAAGCGTGGCAACTGCTCCACCAAAGGAAGTTGCAATCAATATCATCTCCTCATTCAATTTCCCTTCACAATCTCTTAGCCATATCTCTAGACTGTTGCATTAACCGTATAGCGCATTGATGAAGGCATTAATCACACGTTTTTTGGTTCCAATGAATAAGCAATAGATGATTAATGAAGCCAGTTTAAGAAAGTGGCACGGGATGAAGTTTAGATATTACACTTAATTGCTTCTTGTACAAAAATTAATGCAATTGTGGTCCAACAAGAAAGTGGAAGTTAAAAAGGTTCAAGGGCTTGATCTATAATCAGTTACACAAGTAGATTCCGGTGAGGACCTCAGGCTGGTGCTAAGCACTAATTCCACTTCACACCTCTAGCAATAAATGAAATTCCGACCTTGCAGCCGTAACTTTTAACTCTAAATTAGCCAAAACCAACTAGTAATTCTTTTTAATAAAAGTAAATTTCATTAATAGATTATTGGAAATCATCCAACTCGATTTGATTTACATTACTGTTTTAGTGACTGATTAAACGTACAATAGGAATTATAGATCTGCACCTTTCTCAAAAAAGGACCCAAAAAAAGAAAAAAAAAGACTCCATTTATGAAGTTAAAACATAGAACTGCTAAGTGTGAAATTGATTTCGCTGGATATAGGAAAACCATCAGATAATCAGTCAGATCCTAGAGTATAGAGCTTTTTGAAACCAGCATATCCAGAGAAATGTTTTCTACCCCGTCGTTATCTAAGGCCCAACAGCCTAATTATTGACAGCACAATACGAAGTCCAGTAAGCCAGAGAACTTTACATTAGACATTATAGTGTACCAACTCTTGGTATAACATTATATAGTTTCATTATGTAAGCTATGCCAAAAAATAGACAGCAATAGCTGAAATTTCGAAGGTCTATGGCGAAGCTCAAAGAGAATCTTAAAATGGTTTTCTTCTGTTGGATTCTTTTGCTGTCATCCACGCTTGAAACTCTTGAAATCATTTTGCCGATTTTGATGGAAGAATGTCGTAAATCATGAAGGTTTGTGATCCAGTGCCTGTTGAATAGTAAGGAAGATGGTTTGAAAAATAAAAATTTAGAAGAAGATGGTAGTTTTACAAATACAAATTTTGGTTTTCAAACTCTCATTTCTTTCTTACAGGAATATTAAAAATAGCAAATTCCTCAAGTTTCAATAGTTCAGAATCCTACTGTCTCTCTGAATTCACAGCGAGGTTTACTGGAACCTTAAGGATTGGTGGATTACCTTGTAAAATCTGAAAAGCGCTTTTCCCAACCAGACAAGAATTCCCAAAGAACATAGAGCTTCTCCATAGTTTCATTATAAGTGCCATTCCTAGGCCTCATTTGCCTAGAAATGGCTTTCAAAGTATCTTCATTTGCTACTTGAAACTAGTGCTTTTCCCCTGCTTCCACATCTCATCAGGTAGGATGTCCTGATTCATCATGGACACAATAGCACTTGTATCGAAAAAGCAATAGCCAGAATAGGTTTGTCATATTTACTGAAAAGGATATGAATTAAAGTTTGAGTTGAGTTTCATTTGTGCTAACTGTATTTTGTTCTTGAGGATCTTGTGTATCGTGGTAGCTAGTAGGATAATCTCTGGAAGTTGAAGCGCTAGCAATGTAAAGTTTGTTGGCTCATCTTGTTCTGAGAAAAGATTCAAGATCATCTTTATCTGAGATGTTGATCTTTGTTTGCTTTTGATTTTGAAAGAAGATGTACACCCTTCTTATTCTACAGAAAATTTTTTACAAAATGTTCATTTTTATGACAAATAAAACATCTATCTGATTTTGTCTTGAATCTTTTGCTGGTCTTTGTCTTCTTGAAGTATCTCCATTTCTTCTTTTTGGGAGATCCGAAAGAGAAAATCTTGACTCTCTTGAATTTTTTTTTTTTTGTGGAGGCTTTACAAGAAGCACATTTTCCCTTTATCTCTAAACCAGGTCTTCTGTATGTTCGGTCAAGACAGGGATCCCCTTTAAGATACTGTCAAATAATATATCTCTTGTGACAGATGTCTTCCAGTAAAAACTGCTTGATCGATTTGTCCCACAAAAAAGATCAAGAAGTGAATCATACTTATTATGAATATAAATTTCTACCCTTATGCTAATGGATTTGTTAATGAATTGAGAAATGCTTGTTTTAGGCCGGTTTCTGCTTTAAGGATGACAAAAAATTGGATCATCCTCTTCAAGTGCTTATCTAGATCCTTTAAAGCTTATTTTATCATATGCTTGTTTTAGACTAGCTTCTGCACCAAGGATGAAAAATAATTGGATCATTCTCTGATTCACTTGTTGCAACTCTTCATTACCAAATGGTTTATGGGGTGGAAAATCATGCACTGGATTTGATTCTTCCTAGAGAGAGAGAGAGGATGCATTACTTATTAGAGTGGATGAAAAACATTCAGCCTCTTGCACTCATGTTCCAAGATAAATCTTACGATCTAACTGTAGCCAACTTTTGCTTGAAGCTTGGATCATAGACTATGATATAGACTGTGAGAATCTATATTAGACCGCAAATTAGTCTCTTGAGTCAACTGATTCAAATTTCTACTAGGATTGATGGAACTGTGTCTATCTAGTTTAATCTAGTTTAATCATTCTCATTTGAGGCCCAGTGTCGCGCCCCATTTTTGAAAAGAGGAAAGAAAACCCTCGTCGTTTCGGGTTTTTTAGTTGAAAAAGGTTTTTAGTTAAAATTTGATTTTGATTTTGAAAAGAAATGGGTCATGGACTACAAAAATGCGACGATTTGGACCCAAAACAAAAGTCTAAAAGGGTTTTTGAAAATTTTGGAGTCGCCACTTGGTATGAAGTTTAGGTGTACCAAGTCACCAAAAAATTTTAATTAATGAAAATAAACTAGAAAACCTTTTTAGACGACTCCGTGTCTTTAAAAATTAGAGAAAAAGGTTCGAGTCAGTTGAAAGAAGGGAAGGCAAAGATTCGAAGTTACTCGTCTCTAAGGCACCCTTCTAACCTAGCCAAAGCTAGTTGCATGATTTAGTTAAAAATTTCCTAACTCTAACTTTAAAATTTATCACCTTTGGATGTTATCTATATGGATGCAAAACTTAAACCTAATGTTGGGTCGAACGGGGCAAAATGTCTCCTTGAGATTTGATTGAATTGACCACATTAATTGTTCATCCAAATTTGATCCCTCGAGGAGGTCACGAAAAAAAATGCAAATGATGAGATTTCAAAAACAAAAAACTAGGGTTTTCAAAAGAAATGCAATTTTTATAAAATCTCAAGGGAAAAGAAATTGATTTTGAAAAGATGAATTTTAAGTGCAAAAGGAACTTGATTTTCAAAAAAGATGCAATTTTAAGAAAATGGATTTTGACTTGAATGGCTAACATGAAAAGAAACTTGACTTTAAAGAATGATTTTGATAGAATTTAAAATAATGCACATGTATGTCCCAAAGAGGGATAATGCAACATAATGTGTATGGGAACTAAATTCGGACTTTAATTTTCCTTTTCATAGAAGGAAATAAAAAGCTAAGGTTAGAAAGTTCATACTCGCTTTTCCCTTGTTCAGGGTAATGCCCCTAAAAAAAGCTAATCTATGAAAGAAAACTAAATGACATGTTTCAGATAATGAGATGGGAGAAAAATAACATGCAAAAAATAGAAAAAAACCCTAAAAGTGAAAAAAGTGTGTGAAACTTGTATCTAATGCATGAACGGCCTTAAGGGTCTAGCATTGACTAGGACCTCGTTTAAACGCTCACCAACATTGGATTAGTGAAAATCGAACAGGCTACAATAGCTGGGCTAGTGTGACAACGTTAGAGGAACGAACCACAACCAGCATTGACTAGTGTGGTGACGTCAATATATTTACATAATAAAACACGTAGACATGATAATACAAGCAATAAACACATAAAAACACATAAACACATAATACATAAGCATAATATCTAGATGCAAAATCCTAGGGAAGCGGTAAACACATAAGCATGCAAACACACAAATAAAGCATATAAAATCTAATTATTACATTGGGGAAACCTATATACAATTCTAGAGGGGGAAATCAAAATAATAACCTATCTATTACAACTTGGCATTCAAGGCCTCCAAATAATTTACCCAAAATTTAAATAAAATAAATAAAGACTAAAAATGAATAAAAACAAAGGAAGACTTAATTTAAACATGCAAAATCATGCAAAAACCCATAGGAGCACATAAGGTGATACATTCCTAATTTCCGTTGAGCTTCTTTTAGAGTTTCCAAATTTTTAGTTCTTTCAATCTCTGAATTTTATTTGTTTAGGAATTAAAAAGGAAATGGCAGACTTCTTGTTAGCCTCTTTCTAATTAATTTAGGTTTAGTTATTTTGTTAGTTTCCCAATTGAACTAAGGGAACTAGGTGTCGCTACTTAATTTGTGTCCAAGTAGTATTAGGGTTTGTTTTGTAAAGGCTATAAATAGCCTTCTTTCATTCAATAAGGGAGGCGTAATTATTTCAGAAATTGTTGAGAGTTTTCTCTTGGATCTTATGAGAACAACCCCTTGAGTGCCTTAGACGCTTTCTGGGTATTCAAAAGACTTTATCAATCAAGAACGCTGATTGTGGTGTTCTACCACAATCTTGGTCTCGAAGTTGCCCTTGATCAAGTTAATATCTCGCCCTAAACCGTAGGAAATCGCCTAGATCTTGTGAACTTGTCGTGTTACAATTTCGTCTGGATGAGATCGACGCTTGGTATCGAGCTAGTTGATGTATACCAGGTTATATCATCTCTTTGTTTCGCTTTCTTGAGTCATTCTTGAGTCTTGTTTTAAGCCCTGTCAAAATCTGCTTTGTTTGTGTCTTGTTAAATCTGCTTTTTCTTTGTTGGTTGTTGAATCTATCTTGCCATGTTTTGTTCATCAAACTATTTGTTGAGTCGCCCTTGTTATCCACAATTTGTTAATTTGTTTTGGGTGTCTTGTGTCATCAAAATCTGTTTGAGTCTCATTGTCCCTAATCTGCAAACCGTCCCATGTTTTCTTGTTCTTGTTCAAGTGTTCGTCCTCTGGTTCTCTTGTTGTTGTTGCTGATTTGTCGAGCTCTTGTTTCTGGTCTATCCAAAACTCTTCTTCTTCTTGAGTCGTAACTGTTAGATTCTGCCCAGAGCTGCTTGTAATTCCAGCCCTGTGTTGTTTCGCATGGTGTTATGTCTTTGTGGTTTGTCTATGGGTTTTGGTCCAATCTGCTTTGGTCCTTGACAGTTGCCCATTTTGTGTTTCCCTTTACTGGTCTGTTTGTTTAAATCTGGTTTTGTAATTTTTGTCCACATCGTTTGTGTTGCTGCTGATTTAAAAAATTAATCATATCTCTCACCACACGCATTATTCCCTTGCTACCAGATTGTATCCTGCCTTGATTCCTTTGTTCGTTGGTTGTTTATGCATTATTTTATTGTTCTGAAATTTCCAAATCAAAGTCTGGCAAATCTTGAAGTTCTTGATTAAATACACCCATCTTGAAGTTCTTGGAAATCTAGAAAGCTGGTTCAGACACCGGAAATTTTGTGGACTGGTTTTACATACATCTTGGAGGATTTGTGACTGTCCTTGAAACTAGAAATCAACAGAGCCTGTTCTTGTACTTCTTGAGCCTTTTACAATTGCATCTTATACTTGGGAAAGCAAAATAACCAAACGGATGCAAGCTTAAGAAAACCTAAACAGCCGCTTTTTGTTTTGTTTCCTAATTCTGTTTGAACTCAAAGTTCAACCTGTTGTTGCTTCCTAACACCTGGTGGAACTTAAATGTTGGGAAAACCTTCTGAATCATAGCTCATTGAGATAGAGAAAGGGAGTTCCCTAACCAGCAACAACCGGAGTTCTACTAGAAGTCTATTTCCTGTCCTTAAATACTAAGCTGTCCAGAGCTTAGCAGTTTTCTCAATATTTTCGAGAGCTTGCCTAAGTCTTCCAAAGTCTTTTGCTGTTCAAAGTTGTCATTGCTAGTGTTTTACATTGCTCTAAAATGTCCACATTTCATCAAATTCACATCGGGCAGAAAATTTCCACCCAACAACCCGCCTTTGCTCCTCTTCATTCTTTTGGTATCATTGACTTGTTTTCATCACTTTGAGTAATTATCTTGTCATTTTTGTTTCTATCCACTCTTAATTAATCTTTATTAGTGTCATTAGAGTATTTCTTTTAATTGTTCAAATTTCCAAATCCTTAGTTTTCAAATTAAAGTCTTCATAGTTATCAATTCTCATGCGTCTTGTTCTAAAATTCTTTTGAAGTACTGCAATTGGCATTGGTTAGTAAAGTTGATTTGTGTACTGTGGAAACTCTATGTCCCTCAAAGTGTGTGATCGCAAGAAAGGCCAAAGAGAACCCAGTGAGGTCATTTGTGTGATACACGAAAGTGTGAGTGTAAACACGCGGAGGGATGCGGCGAGGATATATTTGTTTCTTTTTACTAACTTTTGCAGGTTATAAGCATGTCAAATGGAAGTAAATCTCCAACCTTGATCCTATGCTAAGAATAGAGGCTCTCTTGGGAGATGTCGAAAGGACAATGAATAGATATTTTGAGGCCATGAATGGTAGGTTGGATAGACTTGAAAATCTCAAAATTCAGCCGGGTAGGCCATGGAAAATCCTCCTTCACAAATCGCTTGAGCAAATAGAGAATAAACCTTTCAAGAGGAGGGTTCAAAGATGGAGATATAGTTGAGCATGCTAATAAGGAGGCTAATGAGAGAGCATCTTGTTATCATGAAAACATTAACATTACTTTGTTTAATGTTGATTATCTTTTACAAGTTGAACAAAGTGCCATGCGATTACTCATGAGATGTTCAATTCCTAAGTCTTTTATTGACTTTGAAACCTTTCATGGAGTTTGCATTCTGGGAATGGTGCCTCCTTGGTACCAATTCATACCAACGTTAGGTCTACAAGCTAAACTTTCCCTCGATATGGAAGTTGATTTGCATGTTCCTGAGTTTTCTAAGGAAGTTGCCACGCCTCAATTCAAAGCTGATCTTCTCCTACCAATCTTGAGGCATGGAGTGTGCCCAAAATTACTTGAGGTTCCTGTGGTCCTTGTGTATGGCCTTGAAGTCCTCGTACCAGCACAAGTACATGAATCTTCGCTTCTCATGTTCATCACTGAACCTGGTCATCAAGGCATTATCTTGTGTCCCTTGTTGGAGGATGGACTACATGCATTCCTTAGCTCACGTGCATTGAATTTGCTGCCTGATGCAATTTGTGATGTTACAAGCTATCCATTCAAGAACATGGTGGAATTTATGATTCGTACAATATGGCATATTCCATGGTTTAAGTGCCCTTTCAAGCTAAGCATTCTCAAGTTGCCCAAACGGCATCTCACATGGTTGAAATTATGGGCGCTCGACCATCCATTTTTTTCCTCCCCATCATGTGGATCTAATCTTCTTCAAGAGGAGGGGAATGATACATTCCTAATTTCCGTTGAGCTTCTTTTAGAGTTTCCAAATTTTTAGTTCTTTCAATTTCTGAATTTTATTTGTTTAGGAATTAAAAAGGAATGGCAGCTTCTTGTTAGCCTTTTCTAATTAGTTTAGGTTTAGTTATTTTGTTAGTTTCCTAATTGAACTAAGGGAACTAGGTGTCGTTACTTAATTTGTGTCCAAGTAGTATTAGGGTTTGTTTTGTAAAGGCTATAAATAGCCTTCTTTTCATTCAATAAAGGGGAGGCTAATTATTTCAGAAATTGTTGAGAGTTTTCTTGGTTCTCTGAGAACAACCCTTGAGTGCCTTAGACGCTTTCTAGGTATTCAAAAGACTTTATCAATCAAGAACGCTTGATTGTGGTTCTACCATCAATCTTGGTCTGAAGGTTCTTGATCAAGTTAATATTCCACGCCTTAAACCGTGGTGAAATCGTTTAGATCTTGTGAACTTGTGTTTACAATTTCACCGAAATAGGGCGAGATCGATCATAAGGAGCACATAATAAGGGGAGAGAAGTTACCATCCTTTGATGTGATGTCTCAATTGAATGCCCAAATGGGGAATGGCCTATCTAAGACTCAATGTCCAACAAAAGGGGATCAAGGCACCATTTAAAGGAAAAATCAATCAAGAATTCAAAGATGAGATATTAAAACAAACTATGCAAGCAACATGGATAAGACTGGAAAACATGAATACTAAAGTAAGTTTCAATCAAAAGTATGAAAATAGCAACAAAACAGAAAAGGTAAGGTTACGCTGACCAGACAAGAACCAAGGTCGCGTTTCATGCAAAAAGAGATTCGTAAGGAAACGCTGGATTGGAAACGGATGAGACAGCGTAACCTCCAAGCGCTTCTTCCCATCTTCAAAATTCCAGGAAGATTGCTTCTAGTTTTTCCAACCAAAACACCAATACAACACCAGAGACAACAAGATCAATTTCAAGGCATAAATATTATCATTCGGATCACATAAAGACGAAGCTAAACCCAAAAGGTCGAATCTTAAGCATTAACATCGTCCAAGTAGGAAGAAAGGGAGAAAAGAAACTATCGGAATAGAAGCGGGCGCAGAGATCCGTAAGTACTCCGCTTCTTCACATCCTCAAACATTCAAAGAGAACGGAGAGTTACGCGGATCGGTTCATCGTAAGAACCCCAAGCTTTCTTCACATCTTCAAAGCTGAAAAACATTTTTCCAAAATTTTGCAGAAAACACAACAAAATCAACACAGAAACATCTGACATCTGATTTTTAAACGTAAAAACAAGTCTATGAGTTTTACCAAGACTATATAAACACAACCATACTCATACTATAACACATAATCATCATCATTATCATAAAAAACTCAAAGAACACAACCATGGCCTTGGTTCTACCAAAAGGCCCAACTTTTCAGCGATTTTTCGATCAAAATAAAGTAGATAAGGTAGAGGAAAACTACCTGAGTCAGAAGCTTTACAAAAAAAAGCGGACTAAACCCAAACAAAATGATCTTCACTCCCAAAAGAAAAGCCCTAGCTTTCTTTTCTCTCCTTTCCCTTTTCTTTTCTTTGATTCATTTGTTTCTCTCTCTCTTCTTCACTTTCCTCACTCCAATTGTTTTCCTCGCTTTTTTTTTTCCTCTCTTTGAAAACCTAAAGAGCTTATTTATAACACATTTACCCTAGAACCAAAGGCTTTGATGCATTTAGGGTTTGTTGGTTGATTTTGATCATTAGATGGGGTGTTAGAGATTAAGGGTGAGTTAGGGATTAACTAAATAGGTTCCTTGATGCTCAAGCAGAAAATACAATTGAAATGAGGAGAAAAATGGCTGGAAAATCGCTTTTTTTTTTTAGCCTCGATCGTTACGCTGACCACTCATTAACAGTCCATTTCAGTTCTAAGCCTTTTTTTTTTAAACCCTACAAAAATAAGAAAAAATGTTATAATAAATAAATAAATACTAATAGATAAAAAATATGAGGTAATAATTGAAAAAGTCAAAAATTTGGTGTCTACATATTGAACCGGAACTGGAATTGGATTTGAGAAACTAAAACAAGAACCATAACTCTGACTAAAGGTTCAAGTTCAGATTCATAAAAAAATTGAATCAGAACTGGAATTGGAGTTGACGATTCAAGAACCATTCAAACTGTTTAAAGTACACTTATGTCTTGGGTGGTTTGCCCTCTTTAACTTAATTTGGAGTTCAATTTCAATAACTAATACCCAACACTAATAGTTTCAGATTTAGTCCAACAACCTATTATTCCAACTCAAGAAATTGAATATAGACTAAAGCGGAATATAGATTTCGAGAAATGGATTATTGGACCAATTTCAATAGCCAGCATCAATAGCTTCAATGTGTGGATGTTTGGACTAAAGCGGAATATGGATTTCAAGAAATGGAAAAAGATGAAGAACTTTTTGATTCTACGAATTCTAGTACGGCTGCAAGCAATGACGATGATTAATTAATTATGAATTCTTTTGCCTTTTCTCTATTTCAACAATGAGAAAATTATATATCTTTTTATTTTATTTAAAACATTCAATATAAATTGAGGTTTTTTTTTCTTTGTAAACTACGTATTTTTTCCTTACCACATGATAATACAAAAAATTTATAATTTTTTGAACATTCATTGTCATATTTATTTATAATCAATTTTGTAATAACAAGTATATAAACATAACTGGAAAAATCAAAATTAGAACCGAAACCAGAATCGGAACCGAAAGAAATCAAAACCATAATGGACCTGCAACCAGAAGTTCAGGAACTATAATTGTAACTGTCCTTATAAGAGTCGGTTCAAATTATATCTTTCAGAAGAACCGGAACCAACGGTTTTTAAATCGAAACCTACGGTTTTAGAACTGTGGCCATGTCTATCCTTATTTTTAATAAATCCATTTGATATTTTTGTCCTATAATAAATCCATATAATATTGTTGTCAGAGCATCTATCTAACCCCTTAGAACTTCAAATCTTTAATAAAATTCAGGCCAAAAAGGGGTAAAAGAGTATATCCAGTTCTCAAAATTGGACCAAAACCATATCATTGCTATGCAGAAAGAACGATTCATCACCCTCTTTATCCCTCCTGATTTCCCACAACAACGGAAACAACAAGGTTATACTCATGTTCATTTTGGAGCCATTAGACTATCTGTTTCTTCCATGGTCGAAAGGAATTACCTGTAGTTCTCGAGTAAAGCTACTAGACATTAGATTTCTTAAATACTAGCATGTTTGCATAGGAACGATTGAAATCACCCTCAATGTAGGAACAAGTGTTGCTCCACTACTCCCAAACTTCAATGTCTCTTTCTTATCCTCATCTTTTAGATGCCTTGAAGGCCCAAGTCCAGATCTACGGAGCTAAGCAACTCTCTGATTCAATTGTTGCAACCCTTGTTAAAACCCTCCATTACTAGATGGTTTATAGGGTGCAAAATCCTTTGAAACCTTGTTTCAAATGGCCTAACTTTTGGTATAAAATTATAGTTTCACTATAGTTTCAGTCAATCTCAACAAGAAAAGCTATATTGAGACATGACCAAAACAAAGCAGAAAAACATCTATCTCCATAGTTGTATATAGCATGCTCGACAAATTTTTTTTTAAAGAAATAGGAACAAAAAAATACGTACTCTCTTAGTGGATTTCCCAGAGAAAGCACATCTTACATATGCTATATTTTTTAATGGCTTATTAACAATTCAGTAATCAACCAAACCATACTAGACTTGAATCAAGAGAAATTTCTAAATGACATTGCAGAGTATTTTCTTTGTAGTTCGAAAGGAAGTATGCTCATGGTGTCGTAAAGTAAAGATCAAACCATTTGAAGGAATATCATTAAACTTTTTGGAGAATTTCCATTTTTAGAGAAAATTCTAGGAGAATATAGCAGAATTTGTATAACAGCAAGGTGCAACAAGGTAGATTGCACACATTAACGGAAAAAATATGACCCACTTCTTTACAAGAGAAAATGTCAAAATGAAAAAGGAATACGCTAGTTGCAAAGATCTAAATTTGAATCATGTACATCATTAACATTTTGGAATAATATCCTGGGATAATTTCAAAAACCTCCGTTGAGGTTTTTGACTGTTTCACTGCCCTCCCACGAGATTTTGAAAATATCACTAACTTCCTTTAAAGCTAATTTTCTTGTAAAAATTCAGCCCAGTTCAAAGAAAGCAACAAAAAAATTTCAAGTGAGAGAAAATTTGTTTATTCCAAAAATGCCACTCAACTAGTGTACTGGTTAGAATAAATATTTCATCTAACTTATCAAATCACTTATGGAACCATTACTAGACATAATCTACAAAATATTTCCATCATTTACAACAAAAAATAACAACTTTCAAAATTTAGCAGATCAAAAAAAAATTTCAATACCTTAATGTAGAACCAACAAAAAATTTTTCACAAAAAGATATAGGAGATAAATTTTATAGAGCCAATGCACATGGGGAGGCAATTTGCACACATATAAGTATGTGCAGGAAAAGAGGAATAATATCAATAATCACACATAACAACAAGCTCTCAAGCTTCGCACAACAATAATGAGATTCCCTATTTATAGAGTAGATGATTTGATAAACAAGCCTTACAATCACAAAAAATTTCCTAATAAAATACTAATTCCTAAACAATAAAAGTACCATAACTTAACTCCATTAGAATTACGAAAAATCTAATTTGACTAAAACACTGTTAAATAATAATATAGAAATTTCTATTTTTGAGTTTTGATTTAATATGCCAACATTTCTTCCATTAAATCAAACTCTTCTCTCTTGGATCAGGTTCAACACCTTCACGATCACTAATCTCCTTTGCACATTTAGCCAACACCACTTTAACTGGTTCTTCATCTTCAAATACTTTATTGTTACAATAATCCATGCAGCTGGATAAACTGTTCTTGTTGCATAATTTGATGTCAATGTACTGACAACTCATCACTTTGTGATTTGATAATCACAACTCAACTAATAGAATTCTTTCTCAATCTCTGTCACAACCCCGAATCAATCTAACAATTCTCTTAGACCAATCTTATGGTCTCCAATCTTCATCAACTACACACTTCAGGACCACTCGCATGGTCTAACTCAATCAGCTTTTTTTTTTTGGAGCAAACTTTATACTTTAACTCTAATAGCGAAAAATATCCACGACTAATTTCGTAGTCGGACCAATTCTTCAATATTCACAGACACTCCAAGATCAATTTCTTGAACGTAGGGCTCTGATACTAGATGCAGAACCCAAAAAATTAACCAAAAAGATATAGGAGATAAATTTAATGGAACCAATGTATATGGAGAGGCAATTTTACACACATGCAAGTATGTGTGGGAGAAAAAGGAACAATCAATAATTACACAATAATAATAAGACTCTCAAATTTCACTCTTCTCAATTGACAATAATATTAAGACTTCCTATTTATAAAGTAAATGTCTTGGTAAACAAGTCTTACAATCACAAGAAATTTCCTAATCAATTACTAATTTCTAAACAATAAAACTACCATAACTTAACTCCATTAGAGTTACCAAAAATCTAACTTGACTAAAACACTCCTAAATAATAATATAGAAATTTCCTAATCAAATACTAATTTCTAAACAATAAAACTACCATAACTTAACTCCATTAGAGTTACCAAAAATCTAACTTGAATAAAACACTCCTAAATAATAATATAGAAATTTCTGTTTTTGAGCCTTGATTTAATATGCCAACACTTAAGATTCTTGTTATCACCATAGTTAGAAAAAAACAGCCGAACTGAAATCTCTTTATATCCAATTACGTTTGTTTGTCAAATACATAAACTGGAAAAAGGGTGCCTAGTATTGGAGCCCCTTTTTTTTTTTAATATTTACATTTCAATGGTTAATAATTTAGTTTGTAAATGGCTTAATTGTTTCTCGTGTCTAAATCCTTTAATTTGTTAAGTGCACTATGCTTGATTTTTCTTTTATTTGTCAAGTATATAAATTAGAAAAAGCACACCTAGTAGTCGCTCTATTTTTAGATGGAAAATTAATTAATTTTTTACAATCAAAATCATGGTTAATGTAGTTCGCAAATATTTAACTAGTTTCCTTCACATATCTGTGTAAAATGTCCTAACTTGTAATGGTAGCAGAGTTAGTTATTTTGCCATTAATGATGCAAGCATTGGTGCCAAATGAGGAATGACTGACATGGGAGGCAAGTGAAATTTCCAAAACCTCCGGAAGAACAGTGAAACTATCAGAAAACCTGAGGATTCTGAGATTATCTCTAATATCCTAGTAAAAATCTACTATCAACTTAATCATGGAATATATGTACTTGCACATTCACGGGCATTAAGCGAAGGCTAGTTGAATATCAGTGGCTTATTGGCTTCATCCACGATAAGAATAGTGATTCATAGGGTCCATAGTTCATTTGAATAGAAACGAGAACCCCGAGGCAGGATTTTTTCTGCTTCTTTGCAATACTCGAGTAAACTGAAGGTTGGATAGCTGGTTCAAAAGAGAGAGCCAATTCCTAGAAGATCTTTATTGTATGGCTGGAAAGAAGTAGTCAATTGTTGAGTGAAAAATTACAGCAAGGATATGCAAAACTGCTAAACAAAAGCTGTATCTAAACCAAGAGAAAAGGTCCAAATACTGTCTCCTAATTGCCTTGGAACATAGGAGGGTGGCTTTGCTTTTATATAGGATGGACGCAAATATATATGTTTAGAACATATAGAGGGTTGACTGAATAAGCACTAATTGAATGACATTTTACAAACATGTAGAATTGCTCATATCACTGAATTTGTTGGCAACTGCTCTTGACCAGGCTGTGTCTTTGCTGCTATATGCATAAGTGCTGTTAGAGGCCAGTAAAACAAATCCACAGATCATCTCTGTTTTATCGGAACTTGAATGCAGCACCGGTTGTACCAGGAGAGAACGAGTACCTCTGGGGAGGATCTCCCATAGTTCTGTATCTGAGAGGTAAATGAGATCATTAAAGCTTGCTGATCAAACATATATCTTCATAAGTAAAAACGTAGCAACAGGAATCTACTCTCCCAATATTCTGGGTTGGAAGACCTTGCAGAGATAATTATTACTTGTATCTGAAGCTCACTTGCATGCATGGATTGTCAAAAAATATATTAAAAAAAAAAGTTATTGAAAACATTTTCAATATCTCCTTCAAATCAAAGGTTAACTGTAAGCACAAGATATTGAGATGCAGGATGTTAGTTTCACAAAATAGTGGATCACCCTATTGACTTTGTGTTCAACAATATGCAAAGTGGAAAACACAGCGGAGAATTGCAAATTATTTTCATATGAAAAACCGTGCTTTATATAATACAACACTCATCAGAATTTATATTGGTAGAAACGAGTAAGCGAAGTACATTGCTTGAAAAAGGACACTCAAAGCACCGCAATACCTTCAGCTTGTGGAAAATACAGTGTCTCCCTCAGATCAAAAAGGCCAGTTTTGTTAATCTCTTTCTCAAACCAGTCACACACTTGATCCTTCGGTATATCTTTAGGGGTGTTCCAATAACCACGTACACAAAGTGCATCTTGGATAAAAATGAGCTACAATATCATCAATTCAGTGGAGTGTCAAATAGTTCGACAAGAAGTTTACTGCCACATCCTTGCATTTATAGCACTCACTAAAAGATCACTTCAATAAATGAAGTAACATTTCATTATTTATCTTAGTTCAGCTGTTTTCTCTTTTGATTACATAAAAGAGTTTATCTAGCAACATACCACTGATATAGTATTGGTATTACGCAATAGAACATACGTTCCCCAAGCCAAATCCTCCTTCAAAGTGTCTGGAATGTTTTGTGACATGATAAAAATTTGCTCTGCACCTTCAGGGATACTTTTTTTCATTGTTTGAGTAGCACCCTGAAAATATGCCCAAGTACCAAACCATTCAGAATGTTTGAGCTCATATCTTTTCCTGTTTCCCTTATTACAAAATTCACAACATTCTTATCATAAGAAACATGAACATTATTGCATACATCAGTTCGAGTCTACGTTAACAAGTCTCAGAACAGTCATTAGTCATTTGACACATATTAGAACAATGTCAGATGCACATTAACATAAGCTTTTGAACATTTGAAAAATTCTGCATTGACTGAGTCTAAATAGACCGTAATTGTAGGTGGTTGTACCAACGACCTCCAAATTTCTAAATTCTGGAAGTTGCAAGCACTTTAAACAATTACGTACAGGTGGACGCTTCAAAAAGGACTTTTTCACAGCATATAAGCATTCACAAGAGTTACATTGACCTGATCTGCTAGACCACGACCTGTTAGATACTTGTACCACGTGCAGAGCTATTTGTATAGCCCAGAAAGGTACAAGAACTTCAAGCAGCTCGGTGCACAAGACCTGTTTGTTTCATTTCCGTATGTACTCTGATGAACATAACTAACATTCCAAACACGCAATTCCGCATATTAATGGCCTTTGCAAATGATAATTCAACAGCATACTTTCTTTTATTATCATTATTATTATCACCATCATCATCATTATTATTTCTCCTACACCAAATCAGGTACCTAAAAAAGAAAACACCAGATCAAATATTTACACCTACTGAATCTGCAATTACCTGCCTTTACTTCTTTCATAATCTTTTTTCTGAAGATTGAAAGAAAGAAAATTCAAACTTAGGTAAGATTATTCATCTTCGGCTAAAAAAAAAAAGATTATTCACCTTGAGAAATTTTCCCAGATAGGGAAGGACGATGGAAAATGCAGCCAAAGAAAGCCCCAAAACCTCTGTTCTCTGCACACACACAAAATAATAATAATAAATAACAACAAATGAATTCTGAAATCAACCAACGACAGAACCAGAAAAAACTGTGCAAAGAATGAATTAATAACATAACAATAGTAAACTAATGGGAGCTTCTGAGGTCAAGAAAAGGTGTGAACTCACCAACTGAGCTGGAGTAATGGCGGAAAAATCCGAACCCACAAAGTGATTCAACAGCAAAAGTGATCCAAATGCATACCCAATCCATCTGGGCAAGTATGATTCGTCCAATCCAGGTATCCCTTAAAAAATAAATGGAAATAAAAATGGAAACTCAAATCCAAATGGGTTTTTATACAGAAAATTTTAGGAATTATTACCGAAAGTGAAGCGAAGGACAGAGAGGTTGAGCTGCTGCTGCTGCTGTTGGGACGTGGATTGAGAAGAATTATCAGAACCGGTGCAAGAAATTTTAGCTAAAGATTTAAGCTTCCTGGCGGGTAATTTGGTTAACGGATAAGCTTTGTTGCCAATATCTGGCGGGAAGCTTAACGGAATTAACGGAAATGGTGAGGGTGCAGTGCCGCTCATCCTCAAGACCAATTGTGATACTTTCAGAACAACTTTTGGCAGATTTTTAACTGCTGGAAGTTTGCTCTTTTTTTTTTTTTTTTTTGAATAATGTTATTCATTTTTGAAATCCCATTTCTAACCCTAAACATTTTGGGCTTCGCCCTCAAGATATATCAATCCTCTATTTTAGTCTTTATATCATAACACATGAATAGCTGGTTAACCAACAAGATTAAAAAGAATAATTTTGTTAAACTTACACAAAAACCTAGTTCTAGGGTTTTTTGCTTGAAGTCGATAGAGAGAGAGTTTGGATCAATGAAGAATTGGATGATCAAATTGATTTCAATTTTCAATTTAACAAATTATTGTTTTACTGGTTAATTAATTACTCACATGCAAGCGCGTAAGTTATTAGTTATTAGTTACGTCGTTTAAAGTTAACCATTATTTTGCTTTTTTATTTTAAATTGAATAGGATAGACACACGATTGCATGCAACTAAATTTTATTACTAAATGAGAAAAAATCTTCAATTGTCTTAAATCTACCTAAAATTGGATACACAAGGGAGCAAATTAAGCAAATTTACATTTACTGAAAGTTTAGGTACTAAAACTACACAAATGCTAAACCATTAAGAACTACCACTACGCTCGACCCACATCTTGTCTATTAACTTTCTCATTTCTACATAACTACCATTAGACTCTACCCATATTAGTCCTCCACTATTAACTAACCTATTAATCAATGTTACGTCAATGCAGAGCCTTCCAGTTCTATTATCCTGTAATTAGTGGTGTCAAAGATACGCATTTAATTAGAATCTACCCAAACCCATCTACAAATAGCTGGGTATGGATACTGTTACTTTATATATATATATATATATATATATCCATTTATACCTATTTATTTAAATAGGTATAAATGGGTAACCCACCAAACCCAATTAAACCCATTTAGAATTGTTCTTTCCCGTTACCCTCACTCCTGCCCGATTCACGACTGCCTTTTCTCAACCACCACTCCCGGCCGCCTGTTGCTGCCTCCCCCGCCGCCTGTTGCTGCCTCTCGTCTGATTAGCTCCCCACCATCATCTTCTCCTCCTCGTCCACCAGCAAGTGATTCCCGGCCTTCTCTCTTCCCCCACTTCTTGTTTCCCTCCTCCTCCTCTCATACAGCAGCCACTTCCCTCAGTGCTTTTGCCATCCAATTGGATCGATGTTGGTGTAGTTTGCTACCTGTTGCAAGTCTTGCTGCTTTGGATTACTCCACGAAATTTTGATATTCTTGCAGCAGGATACTCATAGCAGTGGAATTTTGATGCTTGAATGTTGCTAATACTGAGTAATTGCTCAGCTCATCATAGGTTGGTCAGCGGAGCTGCTTTTAAGATGTCCCATTTCTGGCTTTAACATTATGGTCCTTTTGTTAAATTCAGGATTGTGGGATTATAGCTGCCTTGTAATTAGAAGAAAATTCCGAGCTTTTCAATTGAATATTGCTCTTCCTTATCCCAAGTTAAATTGAATGAACTAAAGGTTAATTTGGAGCTGGTTATAGGCCAAGTAGTCCTGCTTTCTGGTTCTAGTTAATCTTTGACAATGACCTCCCTCATTTGCAGATACAAGTTCACATGGGTTGTAATTGTTCTAGTATACATTCAATTTCTTGGAGGAATGGTCATTCCATCTATTTATTTTTCTAAGGGTCATTCCTCTTATTTAGATGGGATTTTAGACACTATTATAGTTTATAACCCCTGCAAATGCATTTATATTATCTTTCTTCCATAGTGAATAGAAGAGAACAATTGTATGGTGCAAAAAGATATAATTGGATTCAAATTTTATAATGCACTAACAGAATCTCCATTAAACAAAATTTGAGCTGTTCATTTTGGTGCGTTGGGGGAAAAGCTAATTTTACTGATAACTCCTACTTACTCTCAAGAAGTTTACCGAGTCACCATCTAAAGTTGAACCTTTTCATCTTCAATTATTTACCAGCAAAACCTCTTGCAATATCTAGATAGCTCCAACTAAGTTGTAACCATTCTGTAAAGCCTACCTGAGTTTTTTTTTTTTTTGTCCCCTTCTTTAATACTCGTGTGGTACATGATAAAGCTCCTCCTCTCTCATAGACACACCTAGTCATCAAGGCAGTTGGTATTGGATAAAAAACTCGTGCTGGATAAAAAACTTTGATATTGACTATTGAGTTTTTCCAAGTCCACTACAATTTAACTGATTTGAATTATCCATTTCAATTGTTTATGATGGCCTTCTTTTTAATGGTTTTTAATGATGAATTGAAAATCTCATCCTATTTCTGATTTTTTTTTTGTGTTTTTATTTTTTTTAGATGGATGAGAATTTGTTAGAGCATACTCAGGAACAATGTTCTTATACAAGCACAAGCCATCAGCTTACTACTAATATTGATGAGCTAACACAAGGTTCTTTGAAGCGCTCGAGACAACATACGTCAATGATATGGAAGGATTTTGACATATTGTCTGTTCAACCAGATGGTTCACAAAGAGCACAATGCAAGTGGTGCAAGCACAAGTATACATGTGGTGGAACAACTGGAACAAGTAACTTGTGGCGTCATCTTCCAAATTGCACTAAACGGGGACAACCTGAAGGATGGCCTCCAATTGATCAAGGAATTTATCGAGAGAAGATGGGAATTACTATTGTGAAGCATAACCATCCTTATAGACTTGTGGAGCAAGAAGGAATTCGAGACTTGTGTGCATACTTAAATTCTGATGCTGTACCAATTTCGAGAAACACAATAAAGTCTGATATTGAAAAGATGCACAAAAGGGAACGAGATAGAGTAAAAGCAGAGCTAAATTCAATTTCAAGTAGAATTTGTCTTACAGCTGATTTGTGGACATCCATTGCTACAGATGGATATTTGGCATTAACTGCTCATTATATGGATGAAGATTGGGTTTTGCAGAAGAGGGTTCTAAATTTTCACCACATGCCACCACCACATGGTGGTCCAATATTAGCTGAGAAAGTCATAGACCTGTTGAGGGAATGGGGTATTGAAAGAAAAGTTTTCACTATCACATTGGATAATGCATCTTACAATGATGGTATGGTGAATTTGTTGAGGTAGCATTTGAGGCTAAGAAATACGCTATTTTGTGGGGGTGAATTTTTTCATGTAAGATGCAGTGCACATGTTCTCAATTTGATTGCCCAAGATGGTGTTAAAGTTATATCCAACCCGGTCTCAAAGATCCGGGAGTGTGTGAAATATATCAGAGCTAGTGAATCAAGAAAGTTGAAGTTTGCAGAGTGTATTGTTCAAGTTTCTTTGCCATGCAATAAGAGGGTGCATCAAGATCTTTTGACCAGATGGAATTCTACATTTATTATGCTCGATAGTGCACTTGAGGATAAGCTTGCTTTTCATCAGTTGCATGTGGTTGATCGCAATTTTAGCAGATTCTACCCAACTGAAGAAGAGTGGCTTAAAGTGTAGAAATTTGCTACACTTCTTAGGCCTTTTTATGACCTAACCACTCTTTTCTCAGGGACTAATTATCCTACGGCAAACTTGTATTTTCATGGTGTCTGGAAAATTCAAAAAGTTATCATTGAAGGGGTCGATAGCTTAGACACTGAAGTGAGTGACATGGCAAAACAAATGAAAGTGAAATTTGAGAAGTATTGGGAATGCTATAGCCTAATCTTGAGTTTTGCTCTAATTTTGGATCCGTGATTCAAAATGGATTATGTGGTGTATGCTTTCAAGAAACTATATCCTTTGATTATGAAGAACTTGCCAAAGATGTTCAAGATAAATTTTACTTACTGTTTGAGGAATATGAGAACACTTTTGTGAGTGATTTACTAGATGGATCAATTGCAGGCTGTTCTGGTGGTGATATGGGCAACGACAATGATGATTTTGCTGAATTTGAGAGTCAACAACATGCAAGCAAGAGAACTAAGTCACAAGTAGACTCTTATTTGGATGATACTCGACTCCTTTCAACTCAAGAATTGGATGTTCTCAATTTTTGGAAAGAAAACAAAAATCTGTAGCCCATTCTTTCTTTGATGGCACGGGATATTTTAAGTATTCCTATCACTACAGTGGCCTCGGAATCAGCTTTCAATATTGGTGGCAAAATTGTGGGTAAATTTCGTAGTTCTCTTCTACCAGAAAATGTGGAGGTCTTATTATGTACTAGCGACTGGTTATATGGAGCAGCCGGTATGTCGTACTTAACCTTTTTGTTTCGTGCATATAACCTTGTGTTTTACCTTTCTTAATCACTTATTGAACTTTGTATTTGATTTCAGCTTCTGAAGATGAAGAAGATAAAGAGAGATTGAGTGTTGACTTTGCACCTTTGGTTGCTAAACTTACTAACATTCATAGTTAGGTAAGTTGTATATTTTTTTATACATTTTTGGTTTTTTGAGGTTCTGCCTTGAAAATCCCCTACCCTTACCCTCGGGTGTTATTCAAGTTTGCAAACTATTGAAAATCCTATTTTTGTCTGTGTCTGGCTTTCTGTCCCGAAATAGTGGATGAAAGCTTTTTTCATCCACTAATATTTCTGTTTTCAAATCTCACCAATGAACTAATATGTTTCCTAACATTAATTATTGCAGTCTGCTGAAGTAAGAGTGCTTTGTCTAAATTGTTTGGCTTTGTTGGATGCTACATGATTGCTGACTCAGTATTGTAGAATTTTACACAAGGCCTCTGTTTGTTGTAATAAAAAATTTTGAAAACTGGAATACTTGCATCATTCTGCCTATTGAACTGTGCCACACGCAACATGGTTGATGGTGCTTTTATGCAGCTTTTGATTTGTTTCATGTCCTTTATTGTTAATGGTTGATCTAAAACATGAAGTTGAGGTAAATGAATCAGGGGATTTCACATTGTGACAACAAACTTGATTCACGACACTTCAAACGAGAAATAAATGGTTCAGGATGTAAAACTCATTCTTAATACCCAGAGGAAACTTCGTCTAGGGGCACCTTGAACCCAAAATGGCATTTATCTTCCCTTTTGGCTGTGAAGATTAGTATTCTTCCTACTTGTCCGCTAACTGTGATGAGGAGTTTGGGGAAAGAATTCTTTTGACCAACTAGATTATTTTTATTCACTCAACTAATTCTAATGTTTTTTGACAGTTCACTGCATATGGACTTGAAGGAAGCATATTGTTATTTCAGACCTGCTTGGATTATCTAAATATTTATGGGAAAGACTTTAAGAATGTGCAATTTGAACCAGTTTTTGGTTCAATCTTTAGACATATCTTGGATAAGCCCAATTTCAGCACAGTGTTCTGTCAATCTGTAAAGAATACAATCCATGAAGAATTTCTGGAAAGTCTTTGTAATGCTTTGTACATTTCAGCATCTGAGAGAATTGCAGTTGGTCTTGCTCTGTCAGATTCAGAAACCCTTGGCATTAGATTGTATGGTTTGGGCTCTACCATCAAACCAAGTTTTGAAGTTTTGCCAGTTCGAGTTGAGTTACCAGTTCGAAAGGTATCTGTTGGTTCTCCAGCCTGCTCAAATTGCACCTTAGATGGGACTTAGAATGCAGAAACCAGAAAGCTCTGCTGGAGATTATTGGGGACTGAGGGCTTTGAAATGGCTTTAAAGTCAGCCAGAAGTCATGCAGAACCGTTGTGTTTGTACTGGGTCGAATTCTATAAGTTTTAAGTAGATTTCAGTTTCTAGTGTTTTATTTTCCTCCTGTGTAGGAATAGTAGTGGCTTGCTTTAATTACTAAATGCTGTTTTTACCTTTTCTTTAGTACAAATTCTCTCTGATCCTTTTAAATTTGGAGCATTTTACTTGGTGCCAGTTGTAGTTGGTTTTAGAAAGATTACGTTTTTTTTTCCCCAATTGGAAATATTTTTGCTTCCCCAACTTCTTTTTGTGAATTTATTTAGTTACTAGAGAGGGCTGCTGCTGTTGTCTTTTCCTTCCCTTTTTCGTTTTGGGTCTCCCATGTGTTGGAGACAATTCAAGTGATTAAGATGGTTTTGAAATTCGGTCATTTGTTTTTATTTGGCATGTGTCAATTATTAGTTTAGGGGCAATAAATTGTTTTTGGATGGAAATGCAGAAGTCCTTAGCTTTAGGCAGGTGTGGTTTTGCCGGATAGATCAGGCATTATTTTGCTTAGAATTCAAGGATAGAACTTGTTCTTATGATTAGTAACCTAGGTTTGGTTGAATAATTTAACATGAGAAAGCCAGTATAGCAGTCATTGGATTCTGATGTTTGAAACATTGGGGTAATACTGAAAGCTAGTTTAGGCTCTGGGAGCTTAAAACATAGTGTTTTCATTTTCATTTGTAAATCAACTCGTCTCATTTGTAAATTGCCTTTGACAGTTCGAGTATGATCAAGTTACCACTAAGTCTAGCATAATCAATAGATCAGTCGAACTAGTAATAAATTTGTAGGAGAGTTTTTTTTTTTTATTTGGTTGTCAGTAGTCTAGCATAATCAATAGTTTTTTTTTTTTGGTTGACAGTTCGAGAATTTTTATACGGAGGTAATATCAGGTACTTCTCTAGATTCTTTCTTCCTAACTTCAATTTCATGTTACATGTATATAGTTATATTATAAATATTTTATATTTATTACATATTTTATATTTATATACTAATAATATTAAAAAAATTAAACACGGGTGGAGAGACTCCTATTAATAATTTGAATTTTTTAGCAATGTAATAAATATAAAATGTTATTATTCCCTGTCAAGCACCATGTGAAAAATGTTTTTAAAAAATAAATAATATCTCAAACGAATTATAAATGGGTACTTGGGTATACCCATAACCATTTATTAAATGGGTATAAATGCATTTATACCTATTTATTTAAATGAGTATAAATGGGTACATACCCATTTATTTAAATGGGTATAAATGGGTTGACCCAATTATACCCATTACCCAATTATGATTTACCCAAATATACCCAAATCACCCATTTTTACAGCTATACTTGTAATTATGTTTCCTGTTTTGAATGCTGCAAGAATCAGCCTGAATAGAGGATTGTATTTATTTTCACTCTCCCTTACTAATATAATTTTTCTCTCATTATTTTTTTCTCTGAAATATGCATGTACATAGAGTGTGCTTCGCCCACTAGTATATATAAAAGGAAAGCCTTGAGTATGATGTAAAAACTTTTTGTAATTTTTTGAACTTTCAACTTACCCTTAAAAAACTTCAATTTTACTCTAACTAAGTAAATTACATTTTGCGAACATAACCACTCTAATTACTCCTAAGCATTGGAGCTACCAAATTAACTCTAATCATATTGACAATATAACAAGTCAAATTTTTTTCATTTATATATTTATAATTCATGGAAAAAAATAAAATTTATGTGAAATTATTTTTGAATTGAACACACATTAGGTGTATTCTTAATACCAGTAATGTATAATAGAGGGACATAAAGCATTACTTATGCATCCATGACACACTAGAATGTTTGAAATTCTAACTGGACCACATCACCGCTTAAATGTTTCATAATAATTGTAGTGAAAGTGTTTTAAATATTAGTAGACTTGGAACCTTGGGTGTTTGAATCATTCTACTAATATCCAATACTTTAATCTTCCAAGCAGTTTATTCAATTTGTGAAATTACTTCATTTGGCAAATGTAAGTCTTTCTCAACCCCTTAATTTTTGAAATATCATTTGTAGCTTTAATTAGGGTATTTGAGGGTCCGCCTCATTGTCCTCTTCCTTTTCACTTGTGATTGAAAGTTATGCGTTGCATTTGCCTCGTTAGCATTGGTTTTTGACACCAACATATTTATTCTGAATTCGCTCCCATTTGCGCTTTCTGCTAAACATTGTTGCCCTTTCCCCTAACTAATGGTCAACAGTACGATTTTGTAAAAAGATATTAATGTCTTTGCTATTAGTAAACTTAATATCCAAAAAAAAGATCAAATTTTTTGTTTCATCAAATATCCTTCAAATGGGATCCAACCATTCAAAAGAATCTCATGCCTTAATTTCCATTGTAAAATGTAAAAGAAAATCATTTCTTGTACAAAAGAACTCATAAACTAATTGTTGAAAACTAATACCATGAAACTTAACAACAAAAATCGTCTAGGGATTTTCAAATTATCCGCAACATGCATATGTATGATAGTTTACCACATCTGCATCTTACCTCCTCTTATCGACGAAAACCTCGACTAGTTCAAAGTCATTGAATTTTTTGCGTGGTTTTTTGTTTTACATAAGAGTGAATATTTTGAGAATTTAGTTCTTAATCTTTTTCTTCAAAAAATGAAAAAATGAAGCACTAAAAATCAGTGATATGAAAGCTTGGGCAAAGAGGAGAAGAATGGAGAAAAATAAAAATAATGGCAAAATTGAAACTTGTTAATATTTTTTAACGATCAAAATTGATGTGGCTGAGAGAAAGATAAAAATAACGTTAAGAGAGAGAATACAAATGACACTAATGTTAATGTATATCTTCCCATCCAGACCGTGAAATTGGGTTTGCAACTGTAGCTCGATATGAGGCTCGAACACTTGGGCCAAAGATACCTGCTCTCGTCCACTGGACTTTGCTACGACTAGGGGATACCGATGCTGCCAATCTTTCAGCTCTGCAGCAGCAGCAGGCTCTTTTTGGGTTACTCTTTATCATCTGCTAGTCCTGAAGAAGAAAAATTGGTTGCTGAGGTTCGGCATTGTTAGTAGCTCTGGAGTCTAGAGGATTCCATAAAGATCCTCTCAATTTCATAATTGGCTAAAGAGAAATCTTATTCATGGTTAAAACTAATCAATAAATGAGTTCAAATGGTGCATTGTGATTTCTTGTCTCAAAGAAGTCTAACTTACCACCACTTATATAGGGGCTATCGCTAGCTTGATCCCTAATACTTTCTCCTAATCATAGGGCACCTGATTTTCTTCTCCTCCCAAACTTTCGTCAAGCCTCTATTTGGTAGCACCAAACAAAAAAAAGACACATGGCATGGTTTGCATGCACTTGCCACACCAAATTACTTCTAAGGGATGGGGCTAAATCACTCATTTAGGCCCACAAGCCCAAATCTAGGTAAGGCGGACACATCTTTTTCTCTTTCTCTCTCTATGTAAAGGACTAGGTCCAAGAATTCAAATCCAAGTAAGGTGGATGCATCTCTTTGCCTCTCTATCTAGGGTTAAGACACTCATCTAGGAGGTGATACATCTATAGGTTTGGGTTTTCTTGAGTTAAGAAGTAGATCTCGTCCAGTACGAACCATCTGCAATAAAAACAGAGTCACGAGATGGACTTTTACCTCTAGCGTAACTCCAATACTTAAGTCAATGGTTGATGTGAAAGCTAAGAGACTTGGGAAGAGATAACGAGCTTGCTTATGAAGAATCAGTAACCTTTAGAGAGTGAAGTGAGAGGGTATTTATGGTGGTGGAATGGTATGACTCATCAATATTTGAACTGCCTTTATGAGTCACACTACAGCCATAGGTCGATGTGAACATGTCAGATAGACTTGCAAGAGGTCACATCAAGCGAGACTTGTCCCATCTACTATATCATGTCAAATTTGTACGCTGTTCAAACTTCCCGAACTACAGAACTAGTGTCTAGAAATAAAAGGATCACCTCGACCACCTACCCAAGTCGAGGTGATGACTCTAGGTCATACGCACACGCGCATGCGCGCACACACTCTAACACACTAGAGAGGGAAAGAGATGCATCTGCCCTACTTGGATTTGGACTTCAAAGTCTAGATGAGTGACTTAACCCTATTCCTCATTGAATCAGGCCCAAAAGTCCAAATCTAAATAGCTGATGATACAATCTACCTTACTTGGATTTGAACTTTTAGGCCCGGATGAGTGACTTATCCCTATCCCTCACTGATTTAGGCCCAAAAGTCTAAATTCAAGTAAAGCGCGTGCACACATACATGCACATGAGCCGGGGCATAATACCCAAGCGAATCTTATATATTTTAACTTTATATTGTTGTATTATGGTCATGATATTTGATATTCTGCATATATAATTCAGTAAAAATTGGTATTTAAAAAGGTTTTAAATTGTGAAATAGCATGAAGCATAATAGCTGCAAATAAATTAAGCCCTTAATAGGGAATCCAATATAGAAGGCAGCTGCATTTTTCCTTTTTACCATTTTGTTTTTCCAACAGTCAATTCCATTACCTTTTTCGCAATAAACGTTGTACTTTTGCCTAGTTAGCTGTTTCATATTTAAGTAGTATTCATTGTTGCAATTCACATGTAACAAATTTAAGAATATATAGATCTAGGTTTTAGACCCAGCCTTCTTGTGTATTGTAGGTTGGTTCTGCTATAATCCACCCTTTAAGGTACACATCACCGATAGCCCCAGACATCCCTAAATGTCCAAAAATCATGCTTAGAATCAATATAGCTGCCCTGCAAAATTGCACCACAAGAAGAATCAGCAATTGTTCAAATCTTATGAACTAACAGACAAAAGTCCAGAAGTCCATAGACAAATTCAGCTTATAAATAAATTTATAGCTTTAAGTAAACATCTCTCACAAAAATATTTCTGATGCAAATATAGATTCTGTAAAAACCAATAAAAAAAAAGCAGAATACCGCTGACAGAAATTCGAAAGAGAACTTGGTATAGAATCACACTATAATTGTAACAAAATCACACTACAAAACTATCCTAGAGGTTTCAGGGATATTACAAGCACAAGAAATTAAAAGCAATTCAAAAAAGAAGGAAAAACAAATAATTCAACCTAACTGCATCCAAATTACTAGTGCACGTGATATCTTGCGGCAAGCAAAATTTATACGACCTAACAATAACAAATATTGCGCAAGTTGAATATCCTGAGTTATTGATTATCTTGAAGGCAACAAAATCCTACAATTCATAAGAGGAAAAATAAACTCAAGGAACTTAGATTTGAAATTGCAACTTAATATGAACTGACATCACCAAAATCTTGGTGGCAATAAGCTAAAAGAAGAAACATGATGACAAACGCCGGAAGCCAACTTTTATCCAACAGAAAAAATGTAGACGGCAAGGAACAAGGATTGTTAACATCTTCATTGATCAAATGCATCCATTTGATTTGAATGTAAAGAATCTTAAATCTAAGCTGAACCAACAATGTGCCTGAAGCTGATAACTCACAGGGACCTAAATCTTAAATGTTAACGCATCTAAGAAGCCAAATGTCATAAAGAAAATGACACATTTACAGAAATGTCAGATACGTCTTCATATGATCTAACTTTCCCAACAAAACACAAAATAGGAGAAAGAAATTCAATCTTAACTAACCAAGATATTGATTGGAAGTAGATGAGGAAAATGAAGCATTTTCATTGGCATTATTAAATTACCAAATTGTCATCGATTGACAAGGCATTGGCAATGATTGGTCAAATAAATGTTATAAGCTACTTTGAAACTTGGCTTCAACACATACCCTGGCAAGCTCTTGTCCCTCCAAAAAGAAATGATAAAATTACATGACGTGTATAAATCACTACCGATATCTCCAATATGTTCAGACATGAAAGAAGTCGTCCTTGGAATTAAGATTTGTGGTGAGATACTTTAAAATGAAGTAACGAAAGAAATATACTAAATGGATAAAGTAAGATTGAGATTGCTTAAATCATTATCTACCTATATCAATAAGAAAAATTCGAGAATCAAAGATTATTAATTAATGCACAATACAAGTTGGTTCGGTTGGTAAGCACGGTTCATTTCAAAAACACCTAAAACTAACAAAAACTTGTGCTACAAACCAAAAATTCAAAGAAAACATCTACCTAATCTTTGATAGGAGAAATTAAGATGAACCAAATAGAAACCAAAGAATATTAGGAACAATAGAAGCACAATATCAAAGATTATATGTTATGTACAATAAAAAGGCATATTAAACAAACTACTCAAAAAGTTACCTTTAAATTGATTAACACACCTATGTGATCCCACGTGAAAAAAAAAACAAATTGAGTAACAGGAAAAAAATTCAAAATAAAACACAGAAAAATCATGAAATGGCATGAAAAATAAAGAGAAAAACTGTGAAAATGAAAATTTAATTATCAATAACATTGAAGACATAAAAAGATTTTAAAAGAAATTGCACGGGAAGCAAGAAATTAACCTATAGATATGGAACAAAGCCAAGAAAATAGGAAAAGGCACGTACCTTATAAAGCAGAAAAAAACCAAGTTAAGTATCTTCCAAACTAAAAATTTTAAAACCACAAAAGAAACAAAGCCTATTTAGATTTTTTAAATTAAAAATGAATTTAAAGCACAGGACACTGAAAAAAATAAGATAACACATTAAATTCACAAGAGAAAGATCTTATAAACCTAGAAGATATAATGACAAAGGAAAAATTTTAAAATAATGGAACACAAAAGAGAAAAGAAAGAATAGCTTGCTTCTAGGAGAAGGGAATAATTGGCACATAATCTACACACCAAAAGCAGAGAGAGAGAGAGAGAGAGAGAGAGAGAGAGAGAGAGACCGGATAAGCATAAAGATCTGCTAGCAAAACAAAATATTTTTAGATTAAAAAAAAGAAAGAAATCAAAGCTTACCTCTGTAGCGAGAAGATGGAAAAGAGTGGATCAAGCATTTACCATGAGAGATGCATCTATAAGGGCATTATGGTCTAAAAAATTCGATAGTAAGGGACAATAAGGGACGATGAAAGGGACCAGGGAGGAATCCTCAACTTTTATCCATGAAAGGGACAATGTAGTACATATAAATTAAACTTTGCATTAATGAAATGTATGAAGTACAATAAGTAGTTGCCGGAGAATAATGAAGAGACAAAATTAACCATCTTGCACTTGAGCGCACTTGAAAATCAACCATTATTTTTTTTATTCTCCCCTCCCAAGTGCACTTGAAAATGGAGCTACAGAGAAACTGCAAAGTATTTCTTGTATAGTTAAAGGACATGTGTGTGTGTGTGTGTGTTTTTTTTTCTTTTTTTTCTTTCTTTCTTTTTTTTTTTTTAAATATCCCTTGAATTTACATTCTTTACTTCAAACATCGCATCGAACTATCAAGTTTGATCGGTTGAATTAGGAATTAGGCATCACTCTGATGTGATTCTATATTAACTCAGAAAAGATTAAAATTTCGTTAAACATTGTCAAAGATATGATTAAAACAATTAAAAATTGTTAAAATCTATGCAATTAAATCATTAACCACCGAATATTGTTTATTTCTTATAATTTATTATTATTCAAATTATTAAAATAAATAATAAGGGTAAAAATCTTAACCCGACTGGTTGAATCACTTTGAACCGATTGAACCATGAAAGGAAAGCTCTATGTGGTTCACTCACTGGTCTGCCTCCTGAGTTTTGCTGCTGAAGATCCACAGTATCGTATAATCCAAATTGAACAAAATATCATGCCGAGTTTTGCTGATGAAGATCCATTGGCCGCAGGATGGCAGACGCCAAATTGACAGTACCATCACATTTCCAGAGGCCGCATAACCCATAAGGTGAAATTTCACTGGTTTCACTTAATTTGTATGTGGTCCATCACTTACACTGAGTTGATTTATCTTCCCCTCCCTTTCTCTCTCCCTCTCTCTCCAAATCTTGCCTTTTCACTCATGCTATCATTTCTAGCGATCCCAACAATTGAGGTTGTTTGTCTGCAGATCATAGCCACCTAACAACAAAAGCAAATGAATTTGCTTTGTCTTTAGTTTTGGCCCATATCCACATTTGCCTGTCCTATTACATTAGCACACGGACACCCCTCGTGTAATAGTTTTTGTTTGTTTCTGTAGAATAGTCACATTTGCATTATTCTCCATCAATTTCAGGATCTTCCGTCCGTTCAATTTCAGTGGCATTCCAAAGCAAAACACAAAAAGATATAACAATTGTCATAATGGTGGTACTCAAACTAAAGTCCCAAGACAATTTGATGGGGAGAAAAGAAGAGAGAAGAGAAAACAAACTGACTTTTTCTCATGTTGTGAAGTCTAGAAGGTAGGTAATCCTTTGCCTATACGTCTGGATGATTTTTTGGATGTAGGTAAGAGTTTGTCTAGGTGATCTTTTGATGCCCTTCTCCCTCATTGTTTCCTAAATTTTACCTGTTTCTCTAGTATTTTTTTTATTAAGAAAAGGTGACTTTTTGATCTCTATCTAACTCAAAGAAATTATGCATCCCTAATTTTGTACATGGCAAAAAGATTTTCGGCGAACAGCAAACCAAGCCTAATTAATTCACCTTTTGATATTGAACCCACAAATGTGAGTTTGCGTTGACACCCCCCTCCAACCCAGAGTGGGGGCAACAGGACTTCTATTGCATATTGAAATCTAACATCATGTTACACACTTTAATGTCCCTCTTTAAATTATTACACCGGTAATTAAGTTGAACTCTTGGGAAGGATATGTTTCAATGCATCCGAGATTGTACTATGAGTATTATATACCCTGATACCATGATGGATGCTTTAACAATGGATTTAAGATGCTGTGAATATAGAAATAAGATGCAATAAAATGGTATGTAGGCGCATCTCCTTGCAAGAAATTTTTTTTTCCCTTTTGGTTTGCAGGTTTTAGATTTCTGGAACTCTACTAGTAACATAGTAGGGTTGTTGGTGATAATCGTAGCTCTAGCGGTAGAAAGAAGAGAGTCTAAAAGAGTTTTTTTTTACTTTTCTTCTTCTTTTTCTGCTTGCTGGCCGTTAAAATATTAATACAGATAGAAATGGCAGTAATGGTGTAGTTCTATACTAGAAAGATGGTAATAGTGGCGGTTTTGGCAGAGAGATAGAGAAGTGTAAAAAAGTTTTTCCTTTTCATTTTCCTTCTAACAAAAAGTTTCATAAGGGCATATTGGGATATTCATCTGATACCTTTGGTTGACATAAGCAAATTGGGTTTATTTGTTACAAGTACGTGGAAACAAGGGTGTATGTGTAATTCAAGGAATTGGATGGGTGTTAGGTGAAATTATTAGAAACCTCAAGGAAGGCTTCAGAAATTGTCCTTAGAAGTTATGATTGAAAAGGCATCACCAAAAGAATTTTTTTTTTTTTAACAAAAGTTTGGATGGGTTACCACCATAAGTCGGACATGTTCCAAAATCACAAAGTCATAGAGTGCTACAGACATCACCAAAATACCTTCACACAGGAGATGAGTCATTTGACAAGGAGCATTTTATAGCTTATTTAAATTAACTACCAAATCAAGTATCTAACTTAAGTTGTCCAAGTGTCACTTTTGGTTCTTTTGTAGAAATCTTCTTCAGCCTTTCCGTTCTTTAGTGCATGAAACTTTTTTTTTCCTCAGACTATTTGGAAATTTCTGTTTTTGTGTAGATGAATTTTCTTCCGATTGCTTGCAAAATTAAGTTCTTGTATGGATGAATTTTATCAAATGTGGGACAATAAGTCACTTACACCAAATTACAGATTATCATCTACAATTATGAGGGGGGAAGTCAACTCATCAATTTGTAAAGCTTCTTGCTTAACCATATAAAACAGAAAAAATGACATGCATATTTAATGTTCTTGAAATAGTGTGGTCAACTGGAGAAGTGCATATGTTGCCCTGATTAACAGACTTGCTTTGTCGTTTCATATAACAAAAAAGGATTCTCATTTCTCACTGTCTAGAGAAATCCAATTCTTCCATCAATATGTCTAGCTAATAACTTGTGCCATCCTGAATTGTTTTGGTGCATTTTTGTGGGTTAAGCTCTGCTGGCCAGCCAACTTTTTGATTGTTTTGTTTGTGCTCCCCCTACAGCATATGCATCATCTCCTTCATTCACTTGAGGATTCTTTATCTGTCATTTCAGTCTGGAATGGTTTAGTGATTAGAAAAGGAACAAGAAGGCCATCCAGCCTCAGACTACTTCCAGATTATGTATGGCTTGGAGATCAGAAAAGGAACAAGAAGGCCATATGCCGTCAGAAATTGTCCGAAGCCGGATTAAGTTGTCATCCTTAGTTTTGGAGAACTTGTCCACAATCCAGAACCTTAAGCTTTTTGGAGCATTTCTATCACAATTTAACCCTATTTATTAGTGAAAATTATGAACTCCTTATCATGTCAAAGACAGCCGCAATTTTTTTTTTTTTTTGTTTTGTTTTTGGTTGTATTTTCTTCATTGGAGAACTAGACTTATCTTTTGGAGAGGCTAGCTATACATTACCTAGCCTCCATTATTTGGTCTAGAGCCTAGCCTGCATTTTCTCTCACTTCTATTAGTGATGTTGTTTATGCACTTCAAATTGGAGCAAATAAGCCCGATTAATGGAAACTCTAAAAAATGTTTGGATAAAGCAATTAAATTACTCCATACAGCTAGAGCTATAAGGAGTGATGATCGAGTTCATTCACCAATACAGAGCATATCTAAAAGGGGACAATGAAAATTTCCGTACTTACAGAAAAGAACAATAGTGCAATATTTGGGGTTAGGGGCAGCTTTTTTCATTTTTTTCTTTTTTTCCTTTCCTAACTGGGGGTGGTATTTAAGAAGTAGAGAGAGAAAAGGAAAATTAGAATCGAAAACCTCTAAATGCTGGGGGTTTCAATCTTAAAGTATGGTTAAGGTTTGGATGTAGTTATACAGATGCTGTATTTTTAAATAGTGGTGTCCACTATTATTACTTTGTTATACACATAAATTTTGTTTATGTACATCAACTCAATATATACATATAATTACTTTTGTAAATGATCATTAACTGTTTAAAAAAAAATACAACAATCACACTAATTAATATACCAAAACCTGATTTGAAATGGTGAAGCGTTCACAACATGGTAATTTTTGACATTCAACCTTAACATTCAGATTTTGGACAATTCAAATTCATCAATGCACATTAGCTGTTTAAAAAAAAATACAACAATCGCACTAATTAATATACCAAAACCTGATTTGAAATGGTGAAGCGTTCACAACATGGTAATTTTTGACATTCAATCTTAACATTCAGATTTTGGACAATTCTAATTCATCAATATATGCTCTTATTGTGGCCTTGTTCACGTTTGCTTTAGATTTTTATAAAATTTAATATAAAGTGATTACAAAGATTAATCAGAATCAATATAAATTAGTACCCTTAACTTATGGAGAGAAAGAAATAGAATGGTCTTCAGTCGAAAGGTAACTGCAGCAGAGCTGATATTGCAAAGGATTATTCAGTGATACGAGCTATAATTACTAGTTGGAGGAACGTTCCGAAAACAAAAGAGAATTGGGAGCTGAGCTTAGAATGGAGATTCAATACGGAGATTTTCCTTCCTAGTAAATAGTTGAGTAGTTTATGTACTGATATATAGATTACTATGATGTCTGGTGCAGACAAATGCTTTGTCGATGCTGATTGCGAGTTATCAATAAAAGTTCTAATTTCTGCCCAAAAAAAAAGGAATTTTAACTTTTTTATCCATTAAAAATCTATAGTTTATATACAAAGTTAGTGATAACATTAAAAAAATTAATTATCTAAAATCAAAACCTATAACCTACTAAAATAATTAATCGAGAACAAGCTGTGTACCATTTACACATATATATTACACTGTCATGTCAATGGGTAAGAAACATTTAGGGGCTAATTAAGGGGATTGTACCTCGAACTTCAAGTATTAAATTGCAACGGTCACACCCTCTTTCATTTTAGCTTCTCTTCCAACACTACGGACAAAGATTATGGGGTTGTCCCTTGAGTCTTAAATATAGCAAAAGAAGCCACATTGAGAATGCAAATGAAGGCTTAATTACACTGATTTGTCCTTACTGTTGAGATCTTCCCTCTTAGTTTTGAAATCATGGTGACATATGTGATGTTACATTAATTTAGCACCTGTAGGCTGATGTTTTCTCGTACATCAGTGGAGGTCATTGAAGCTCAATTATGGAGATCAAACATGTATATACAGTCAAAAAGATCTGACAAATGCGCCAAAGATAACCAATACCCATAGTAATGTATAAATTTACTAGGAAGATCATTCTTACAATCATACAAGACTAAGATGTATGCTAGCTCAACTAAGCAACTAATATAACATAAAATATGGATACAGATCATAATTAATTATATTTATTCTTGGGACAAGGAGATAGAATCCCGGACCACTGACAAGAAACATACAAAAATCAGCTAAGGGTTAAAAGAAGCAAACCATTTGGTGAAATTTTGGAGGGTAGCTTCATCTGCTCTGTAGTGCTCAGAAGTGTAGCGAAGAAAATCAAACCATGTGAAGTCTGGGTACTTTCTTGGCTCTTCTTCTATGCTGCTAATCAGATCTTGCGGAGGTTTTATGATTTTGTCCTCTCTTGGACACAGAAAATACGTCAATGATATTCGCTCCTGGTGTTTCTTCACCACTGCTCTGTGCAAGCAACTCTTGTACATTCCATTTGTTAATGCCTAGAAAAACCGACAAAGAACATAAAAGGTTCCAATTCATCATTATAATTAGCAGATATAACACATACGTTTTGGCACCAGTACACTCATGTGTACAATTCGTGTTATCTCAAATGGGAAAGGGATATGAAAATTGCATAATTACAACAAATTCATGCACTATTTCTTTTCTCAAAGAACATTTTTTGACTTTCGTTTTTTTTTTTTTTTGTTGGTTCGGAAGAATGGGATATCTTGAACAATTACTAACAGCTGTTTGTACTTTCTCAACTTGACAACACTTCTCTCAATTCAAGTTTTGTACGCACGAAAAAAATAACTATGTAACAGAGTCTGTTTAAAACTGAGGCTATGAGTGAAAGTGACCAGCTAATCATGAATAAAATGGCTTAAGTTTGATAAATACACAAATACAGTAATGATGATTAACATGCTATTTCAACAATACTAAAAATTGTAAAAAAATTAGGTTATTCAAATCAACATCACAATCTTTTTTCATAATTGATGTTGGAAATTTTGGTTCTGGTCCGCCTACAAGACTTGACCAGATATTTAAGAGAACAAGTTTGCAACGTGAATCGATATTCCAGATTTCAAACAATTGAGGAAAAAAAAAAAGAGCAGCCATGTAAGAAGGTCCTACTAAGTTAGATATGCTGAATAAGCCAGCTTGTGTGTATCCGTGCGTCAATCATGGAATGTTATCTTTAAAACAGTAGGAAAATAAGCTAGTCTAAAAAGAAAGCAAGCAAACAAACAAACAAACTCAATGTCTTAGGCATGTAATACATAGCAATTGAAAATAATTTTCCTTGTCACAAAATGGACCATACCATGAAAGTGTCACCAAGGTTGATGACAAAGGCATCATGCCTTGGTCGAATAGATTTCCATTTGTTGTCCACAAAGACTTCTAATCCTCCAACTTCATCTTGATGAAGAACAGTCACAGATGTAGGGTCACTATGTGGTCCAATGCCAAGGGTTAAGCCAGGTTCTGGACAAGTCGGATAGAAGTTGGCTCTCACAATAGCATTGCCATCTTCAAAAAATTCTCTGAAGTAGGACTGTTCAATTCCCAGACTGATTCCAAGAATTTCCATAATTGCAAGAGACAGTTCCTTCACAGCCTCACAATATCTCTGGAAAACCAATCTAGAATCAAAGTATATATACCATCATTACGTTAGTTAACGAGCACAGAGAAGTAAGCAGTCCAAATTTGCTCAAGAAAAAGAAGCATTGATGAAGCAGTCTTTACAATGTAATTTGCTTGAAATTAAGGATGCAGGAATGAAAGGAGCCAAGTGCAAACCAAACATTTTAATTCTTTGCATTCTCTTAGGGAAATTTATGAAAAAGAAAACCGTTAAACCCCCTCCAGAATTTGAGTACACCTCCATAAATTTTGAAGTCAAAAAATCCTGACTCCACCACTGATTGATACCAAAATAATTACCTTGCTTCTCTTCTTCCCTTTTAGAATAAAGTAACATCATATATTTCTTTATTATGCTAAAGGGATTAAAGCAGAAATAGCCATTACTTCTTTTTCAACTGGATGAAATTAGGGAGATTAAAAAAAAAAAAAAAAAAAAGAAGATATTGAGACTGGTATCTCATGTTATATAATGAGCCTTACCCTGTCTCTTCAAAACCTTCCCCAAAGAATGACTCAAAAAAATCAACGACAACAGCATTGGAGCCCTCATGAGGGAAACCAAACGTCAGCATTTCCTTCCATGGCAACTTTGTAGAAAAACGATGAGCATGGGCAACTGAAAAACCCCATTTGCTTCCAAGCTGCTGCTGACCCTTCCTTTTCTCAGAAAAGGGAAGCTTAAAAAAGGCTTTAGCTTGATGATGAGCCATGCTAATGAGGTGAGAATCGACCCCATGATTGATCACTTGGAAGAAACCATGCTTCAAACAAGCAGCTCTAACGAGTCTTGCAGCACGTTTAGTTGCCTCCCAATCACCTCTAAAGAACCCTTGAAGATCTACCACTGGTTCTTGAAGTTCTTCATCAGCAAGAACTAAATCCTTCTTGGGCCACATATATTCTTTTGGTATGCTGGTGGTTTTAGCAGAAATGCTGAAGAAATCCTCCATACTTGAGGAGGAACGCTTTGAATTTGAGGCTCTCAAATCCATTAATGGAGCAGACGCTGATGAATATAGTCAGTTTCACCAGAATTGAACGTAGAAAAGACAAACTTTAAAGCATGAAAAATGAGTGCTCGTGTTCTGTGCGTGCATTCAATCGAGAAAAGGAGAGAGAAGACTGGTATTAAATTGCATAAACTATCAAAATTAACCAAGATAAGTAGAAAGGAAACAGTTAATGATTCTTCTGTCCAAAAAGATAATGATTTTAACAAGTAGTTGAATATAATATGTCGAAGTAGTTTTCTTTTACTTGTTTTTGGGTTTTTCTTCAATGTTTCTTGAGTAAGCTTAGGATTTAAGAATACGAAATGGCCAAAATAGTAAATATGTTAAGACTTGCTGGGATAGTGCAAGCATCAACTCTGGAAGAAAGTAAAGGTAGACTTTGAATTAGATAGAAGGTATTGTTGTGGTCATTGAGCTACAAATTTATGTTATTTATAGATGAATGCTTGAGAGAAAGGACCGATGCCACCAATCAGTTAGGGTAACTAGATAGGGAAATAGAGAAAAGTACCAATCAACTAATGGTTATTTGTGATGAGTAGTTCTGTAGTGATTGTGATGTCAATATGAAGTGGCAGATCATTATGAAAGCTTTTTGAAACTAGAGTGTGATTAGATTATATTAGATCTAATTTTCTTGCAACTTTATGTGTATCAACTAATTAACAGACAAGTAAGACATCACACTCGTATCAGAAAAGATAAGTGCATGGTCAATTCTTTAATGAAGAAATTTTCCACAAATGGAAGTTTTATCCTAGGATTCTATATTTTGTGATCTCAAAGTACTGTTATTAATCATTGTCTGAATGTAGTATATACTCAAACTCTTAGGTCTTTGTACGTTTTCTTCTTTCATGTAATCATACCGATATTACACGATGACAACGCCCACTTAGACTGTATGTGGAAGGACAAATTTCTTCACCATGTTCAATTATACATATGTACAGTTGTTCCTTAAGAAGTTAAACCACACGACTTACCTGCAACACAAATATTAAAGTAAGAAAAAGATAAAATATTTTCATTAGGTGAGGTGTGGACTATGTTACTTTCATAAAACAATTCGTGTCTATTTAGTATTATTCCCAACATAGAAAGTTGATGAAACATTTCCTCTATGATATAATAGCCCATTCTATTTTGTTGCTTCTACTAAATCTACGATTAAGTGAAAGCAAAGCTTAAAACAACACCTGAATTACTGAAGTCCAATCTAGTAGTAGGATCGATATAATGGAGAGAAGACGAGACGTGGAAGGTTGTTAGCATTAGCCAAGTAATGAAACACTTGTTAGAAGAATCCAAAAGTCAGAAAAGTAGGAGCTGCGACTCAATTTTCAGTTACAGTTTGAAGTAGTCTTGGTTCATTATGTAATGATAGAAAATCCTACTAATTCAATCCATAAAACCAAGCATTACATAGCTACATATTTCTTGACATAAATCACACTTTTATGGCAGTGACACTTTACAGTTGACAAATTATAGCTGAAAAATTCTTTATTGAAATTTATAACTTATAGTATTTGAATTCAAAAAATACATGTGTGAGTTATTATTTTTGTTAAAAAAACAGCTGTTACTATGTTGCTCATAAAGTTAGTACTTTGACATTACTCTTGGGCTTTCCAGCTAATCAAGTTACATTTCCCCCAACCAATTATGCAGACTCTTACTGTTTTTACCTGTCCATGCAATTACTACAATAATCTTGTTGCATTTAGAGACTTACTGATGTTTTAATTCATAAAACAACCCCTTTATATTGTTGCAGGTAAACGTTTTATCTGATATTTTGCTTGAGCATTAATTATTACCAAAAATTCAGTTGCATTAGATTTGCCTCAATTTTTACTTCGACTTGAATGTTCGTGGAGCTAATTCTCTCTATTTGTCAGTCCTTTTCTTCGTGTATGATCTTTTATGTACCATCTCCAACTATCTTAAATAATGCTGTCAGGAAGCTCGAAAGATTTCCAAGGACTGCACCAATGAGTTTGTCTAACGGATTTCCAATTACATTGATTGGAAATATAAAGTCAAATCAAGCAATTGATTTAAAGGAAGGAAGAAATAATCTAAAAGCGATCAAAATGAAAGAAAGAAAGAAATTTTAATGTGCGCATTTATATAGTAAAGTATGTGTATTAACAAGTTACATCAGTACCTGCTAGAAGAAACACCATATATATGTTCTACAAGCAAATTTGATAAAGGCTCACATTTCTGCATATCTATGCGACTATAGGCACCTTAATTAGTAACCTCCTCTAAGATATTTTAGTTCCAAAGTTACCATCTTAAAGAAAATGGAGAGTAAGTGTAAATCAAACAACTACTGAGAAAAACAAAGTGTAAATCAAACTAAATGTATGTACACTTCCCAAATGTGTACCCCTTCATTCAGATTCAATTTTTTTTTTTTGTAATATTCTGTGTTGAGAGAACTACATTTTTTTTTTCTTCTCATTTTCTAGGTGCTTCTTGACCTGAATGATTATAGTCTTGTTCATATGCTTTTCCCAAAAACAAAAATCTTTTGATACAGAAGGTACTGCACATAACTCCTCTTCATTAGGTTACACATGCTGATTTAACAATACCTATAAGTCGGTTGACCACTGTTTAGTCAACTATGAATCTTTGGAAATACGTTATTTTATGCTTCTTTTGTCCTTTTATGACCTTGACCTAGCTGAGTTCCTCTAGATCTCAGGTTTATCAATTATTATTTCTTGAGACTGAAAGAATCAAGATAAAATATGAATATCTGAAAAGTTTATATGGCCGACAATGTCGATATCACGTAAAATAAGATGGTGCACTCTTGTGCTTGTTGGAAAATGACAAAATGGACGAAATTAAATAAGCTTTTGAGCATGATTAAAGTATATAAATAATGGAGTAAAGGGTATTAATTAGTCACCTACTCGATCATCCACTATTGAAATAGATCAAGAAGTTTAGATGCATTATAATGACAAAGTGAGAAAACTCAATAACCGATTGATGTAGTGTCGTTATATATAATGAGTTTCATAAGTGTAGTTCGTTAGCGAGACTTCTTCCTTCTAGACATTCAAAAAGTGTTCATACAAATGGCTATAGTTTTCTTAGTCCACGCCTAGAAACTCCCTCTATGTAGTAATGAAGTGAATGGTAATTAGAAGACCCATAGGTCAGACAGGGAAAGAAAATTTACACCAAGTTGGGGGAACAAGGGTTTGTAAAGATAAGGTTTACATTTCAAAATAAAAATCTAGGGATTTACACGTAGTATTAAGGTTTTCAAGCCAGATGATAGTGGTAAGTAGTATTGTGTATAGATGACGGTTGAAATGATAGAATGATACCCTTTTGAAGGTACTCTAAAGTTCCCAAGATATATTATACAAGAAACTATGATAATATCATAATTAAGGAGTAGGCAATTGCATCAGTTGAAGCATGTCCAGCACTAGGCTAGGGGCTTCTAATATATACATGTTTATGACTGGAGGTTCTAAACTTTCTAATTAAGACTGGTCGTTTTGGTTCTTGAACCTTAATTGCCTGTTTGGCCCTCAAAGAATTCAATTAAAATTTACTAGTTCCTTATCATACTTGTCACAAATTAGAGCAATCATCCTCATAGCATGCATGTTTCGCTTTTGGATTATTTACCCGCACCATGCTAGAAATCACTAAGAATGTTGAAGGATTTTCTTTTATCTTTTTTAAAATTCACAAATTTTGCCTACTCGTTCGTTAATGCTTCTTCTTGTTAAATGTGAAATTAACCTTCCAGCCCTTATTATATTTTATATTTTTATTTTTATTCTCGTCCCCTTTGATGAGGATGATACTAACGTTTTTCATTACGCCAATTGCAATCACGAGTAATTAATGATTTTCTGAAACCCTAGTTAATACTTCACAAGTTAAATTGCTAACATATTAAAAATTTATGTACCAAAATGAACTTTGGTAAGAACCTTGTTTAGGTTCACTCACAGATACAACATTTCTTAATATGAATTGCCCCACTCCAGAGAATATTTAAGGGAGTTTTCCCAAGAAACCAATTTAACTTTATCCAGTAACATCATGCCGCTTGGTTGATACGTCATTGCGGCATAAGAAGATTGATGTCACCCTAAAGTGAACAGCTAGCTGAAAATTCCCAACATGAGGGGGCAAAAAGCTTTTTTTAATTGGATAAGTGCTTAAAGCCAACAATGGATGATTCATGGAGTTTGTTTCATTTAAGCAAAAGAAGACGAAAACCATGGCATGTGAAAGTATAATTTCAATTCACTGTTAAGGAGGCATTATGTATAGATTGATATTTAATCATACCCTACTTGTCTCCTTTAAACAAAAGATTATAAGAATCTTGCATTGCTCAGAAGGTGACACGCTCCTGCTGATGGACAATGGCCTGATTAAACTGCTCCAAAATGTTAGACTCCAACACTAGCATTTACACGTTAGTTTCTGCAAGTTTGGATTCATCTTTTTATGCAAAAAGAGTTCTCGTAGGGTCTGTCCAACCTGTCCAACCCCAAAGATCACCTCAAACTTTTGGATACTAGTCTCGTTGGACAGAAACCTTTAGTTGTGTTATTTGGGAAAGCCTGGTCCAAGGTATTACAAACGTGAGCAAACCCATCCAATGTGTCACTAATATCTACATATCTCTTGCAATTTGCAAAGTCAATTATGTTTCTCTGATATAAAGAATTTTGTGGTTTAATTGTTGCTTGGTTGTGCTACAATTTGGAATTCAAAAAATCTGCCTGTCTCTTATCCTCCCAAAAAAAAACCAAATATTACGTTTCCTTTACATTTCAAAGATAAAATATTTAGGATTTGTTTGACATAAGAAGCTTTTATTTTGTGTTTTATGTTTATAAACCATATTACATGCATGGTTCTTGTAAGTTTTTTTGGAAAAAAAATTCCACATATAAATATGTTTGAGTGCCAACATTCGTTTATTGTAAAATGAATCTGAACAAAACATCCAATTCATGAAACAAACATAAAATAGTACATATTTTTTTCATCGTTTTTTCCAATTCTCATGTTTGATTGACTTTCCCTTTTAACGGTTTTTTTTTTTTTTTTTTCTAGTGACATCCCTTTATGCATGAAGATAAATCAATTGTAGTCTTTTGCTCTTTAGTATGCTCATAGTTATGACCTATAGATGATTTATCTAGCAAAGCTTGTGAATTTTGGAATACTTTCATCAAAAAAATAATGTGAGAGAGTCCCAAAGATTGTTAAAGAATTTGGACTTCTATCTAAAACTAAGCAACAACAAGCGGAGGCATCTAAGAATTTTATTGATTTGTCCACAGGGTATTGATTAACTGACGTGAGATTACGTTTTTTAGCAGTCCTTCTCACGTGTGACTCATGCTGAAAAACCAAGTGGATTAGATCAGCAAGTCAGAGTACAATGAAAGATAAGAACAAGTGAATCGAAGCATTGTCACGGTAAGTACTAAAAACCAATGAAGCTAAGCCCAATTCCCAGAGAGTGTATCAACAAGAAGTGAAGTGCTTATTTTCCTTAAAAAATTCAGAGAGTGCAGTGGTGCACTTGTCTGGTCTGGTGTTTAATTCCCCAACCCCTACACAAGCCTCTTTCGGCTCCCCCTCCCCATAGAGTAGGAGTAGGTTAAATAGTTGTCGATTAATAAAATAAAAAAAAAAAGCCCAATTCCCAGAGAGCTCGAGTCTTGTGGACGTGCGATTGCATAAAGCTAGCTTTGATACCATATCAAAGAACCTCCATTTTAAAACCAATTAGTTTGTAACTTGTAAAGTTTCTGCCATGGCAATGTGTGATTAATTTAGTGTGTGCTTGGTTCTGCCCTTTTTTGGGTAAAAACTTGGCTTGCGTCTTGTTAATTCTGTTCATTTGAGTTGTTCAACTTGAGTCACGTGTGAGAGGTGAGGTTAAATAAAACAATTATACAACAATTAGCTTTGACACTTTGAACTAACTAATAAGGATTTTGGACCTCTTTACTGACTACTAATTATCTTTAGAATGGAAGTTCAAATCCTTTAATGTAAGAACAAGTTAGTTTGCATGATTAGATTTTGTAGAAGGGTAATCTACAGCTACTAACAATATTTAATTGTTATGTACACAAGATAAACAACATATGTGTAATGTATAAGAGCAGAGAAGTAATAAACAGTGTTAATAAGTCATGTCATCTTTTAAACTTTTATACCCTCATCACTGGGGTTAAAGTGGTTGCAACATATTGGAAAAAGAACCATGCTCAGCCTAAATATGTACGGTCGTCTTACAATTGGTGTAGAATCCTCTTTTCCATGTTTACTAAGGATATTTGTGACATTCTACAACCTATCAACCCTATCCCAAAAAAAAAAAAAAAAAAAAACCTGCACGAATATATGTTACTAATAATTACCAGTTCTTAAAATTTTCAAGGAATAACTTCCAGTGACTATCAAATAATTACCATGTTCTTAAAATTTTCAAGTGTCGATATATTTTAAACTAAGTATATTTTAGAAGTTTACTAGTTTCAAAAATTGATTTATTATTTGGTAAATAGGTTAGAATTGGATGTCAAAATTGATTTAGAAAATAGGGTTGAGTCATAATTAGAATAGGATTCGTGATTATATTTCTCGATTTAAGAACTTGAAGTACGACATTTGTAGTTGAGGAAAATCAATTTCATTGAATAAATTTCTTTCATCCTCCCATGCCTTTCATATTGTCTATTGTTTGTAAGATTTTAATACTACTTCTGCTGCATGTTTTTTATTTTTTTATGCTAACAAGTGGTATAAAAACCCTAGATTCAAGAGTTTGATCCTAGAATATCTGTAATGCCTAGAGAGTTCATAAAAATTTGCGATAGAAAAGTTGGCAACATAGAAGGATACAAAGATTGTGGTAGAGTACTCATTATTAAACTATGAGTTGCTCTGGAATACTCGTTAATTGATTAAAATTAGGAAAAATTGACCCTAATTAGACAAAGGTTTAAAAAGAGAGATTCTGTCAAAATTGTTGGTGGTGTGCAGTGATTATGAAAAGGTCCTGTCGAATTGTTGTTGTTAATTCTACAATGGAATTTGATCGAGTTTGAAGCCAAGGAAGCCAAGAAATCCATGCAAGGAAGAAATATTATGTGCCAAGGTGCGTAATTTGTTTTGAGTTGTCATGGATAGAGATTTTATCAATAATGAAAAATTCAAAGTTTTACACACAGTTAGTGGTACCAAAGAAAGATCTGAATGGTCAAGAATAATTCACAAATATCTTAGAAGGTGTGGTTTGTGTGAATTTCTTAAGATCAATTTAAGTAGTGGTCCATCAAAAAAAATTAAGAGAAGGAAAGCTAGATTATTTTTTCAACTAATGCAAAAATCAATGGCTAAAGATTATTACAAAAGGCTTATTATCTCTTCTCAATCACCTCAATTGTTTTGGTCAGATCTCTTTATGTTTTGGTGATAGAATTTTCATATAGATATAATCATAAGTCAAAAATTGGTTTGGAATGGGAAGTTAATTTGGAAAAAGATGTGTTTGTTGATAAAGTGACTTCTGAAATTTTTGATATAGTTAAAAATTATGATTTGCATGCATTATTTGGGATGATTGATGAAAAAGAATGTCAGTGAGTACATTAATTTGATTGTGGATGAAGATGCAAAAGAAATTGTTGGTGAAAATTTTGATTTGAATGAAAATGTTCATGACAATATTCTTGAGATGGTTGAATCAATTGGGAATTTTTGTGGTGAAAATTATTGCCATAAAGAAGATTGTGAACGAATGATTTATTAGTTAAAAATTGTGTGGATTATCATTATTCAAGAAATTATGATGGCTCTGATTATGAACAGGTCAATATGGATGACTTTTTTGATTAAGAAGAATTAGTAGTAAAATTATATGCAAAATAGAAGTTTTGTCCATCTCCACAAGTGAAGAAGAAATTGAAGTTTTGTTGCAAGTTAGAGTTGTATATCAGTTATACTGCTACACAAACTATAAAATCAAACTCATGATAGCATTGGAGATGACAAGATCAAGATCTTGGATTAAAGGAGGCATTATTGACATATTTTAAATAAAGCATATTTAGAAGTTTATTAGTTTTAGAAGTTAATTTATTATTTGGTTAGTACGTCAAAATTAGGTGTCAAATTTGATTTAGAAAATAGAATTGAGTCATAATTAGAATAGGATTCGTAGTTATATTTCTCTATTTAAGAACTTGAAATCCGACATAAGTAGTTGAGAAAAATCAAATTCATTGAATAAATTTCTTTCATTCTCCCAACCTTTTCTTATTGTCTATCGTTTGTAAAATTTTAGCATTACTTGTGTTTTTTTTTTCCTTTTTTCTTTTTTTTTTGTGCTAACATCAAGGAATAACCATTAATAACTTCCCGTGACTATCAATTTTTACTTTTGATCTAACTATATTTGAGTAGTTATATGTAAAGTAGGACAATTCATTTGGTGTAAACATATTTTGTCACCTAATTTTTTTAAGCCACGTTGTCACCTAATGTCATACAGTCTTAAAGATATTCACATGTCCTTTTTTTCTCCAGGATTATCTTCAACACATTAGTTTCCTTCCCAAACAAAAAATCTAGTAGCAAATATCGAAGCTTAAAAATAAGAACATATGTAGAGTACGACGGGATTTGAACCCCAACCTAGATCTGATACACAAGAAAGTTCTACAAGACTTTTTTAGACCGTTGGACCAAAGCCCTATGATTAGATTGAGTATGTCAAAAGCAGTTGCACTTGAAGTTAACCAATTTTAAAGCATTATAACATCTACTAGTTAGAGTTGGTTCGAGCTGACAGCATGGGTGTCAGGTGGAAGTTCCTTTGAGATTGGCTCCAACTATATAAGATAATAAAAGCATTACCAGTATTAAATTGAATACTCGAACCTACTGTTTATTTATATTTCTATGCATCTGATTTACCTAAAAAAAAAAAAAAAGCATTACCAAGAATGACTTAGTTCAGGGCTCAAGCATCTGAATCGGATAATCAAATAGGAGAGTAGAAAAGAAATTCAAAGAAAACATCACAGAGAGGCTGCTTAGAAAATTACCTTTTTGAGATTTTCATAAACATGATACAAGCACTTTTTTTTTGGGATAAAACCAAAGCCAATATTATTAATAAACTAGTTGGAAATCATCCAACACCATTTGATTGATTAAGAAAACTAAACTAATGGCACAAAATATATAAAACATGTCACAGATATATCTGATATGAAAAATCATTAGATTTAATGGACCTACAAAATATAAAGGATTACAATGTGAAGCACAAATTATTAATGATACAAGCACTTTAAACCACTAAATGAACCCAGTTTTTGTTAACTATTTTTAATTTTTCTTAAAATAGGTTATACATATGTAGTAAATAATTCTATTATACCCATATAATACACGTTCATATGTATCATTCAAAAAAATTTTTGTATTTCATACATTTTAAAAATACACTAAAAAATACTGGTACTTTTCAATTAACTGTGTTAAACACGTAATAAACTTTTAATGTACTATACTTCACAAATTATACTTCAATTTTTTAAGAAATTCAAAATTTTGAGTAAGGATAATGGCATACTTTTTGAGGTATCTAGAAAATACGAGCAGTATATATCACAAAAATGATAAATGTATCCATATTTAAGTGATAAAGTGATAAATTTTTGATAAATTTAATGTCTGACACATAAAAATAAGTTTAAAATCAATATAAATATAACATAATCTTTGAAATCTATAGTATATATTTATCCCTATTTTTAGTTCCTTAATTTTTAAATATGTTCGTATTATTCATGTATGAATTTATATGTGTAATTTTTTCGAATACATATTTTTATTCAGAATTTTTCATTGTACTTTGAAAAAAATATTCATATAATATACATACATATAATATCTCGTATTATACCCGACCGTATTTTACTATGACTAGTACTACTAATCTGCATGGGCCTTTTGCCTTTCAGAAGACAAATATTAGATTGGTATTTGATTTCTCACAGTAGTCTGGACTCTGGAGTGGTTATTTTCTCTGTATTGGGCCTAATTATGGTGTTTTTCTCCACTAGCCTTGGTAGACAATATTCAGCTTTGTTATCACTAGCTGGGCCTAATCCACTTGATCCAGGCAACAGTATAACCTCTTCACTTGGGCTGTGATAGTTCCACAGCAATTTTTGCATGAAATAGCAAAATTCCCCCTCTTATATATGAGTTGCATTTGGCCTATTAAGGGTAATTTTGTAATTCACATAAAAGTAACCATGGAACTAAAAAAAAGTTGTGGAACTATCATTTGCCCTTAATTTGTGGTGATTTCTATTTTTGATCTTCATTGGAAACTAGTATTTAGCCTGTGTATTAATGCGGAATAGTTATTCTACATGATCAGTTATGAATTGATACAAGATAGATAATGTACAATATTTTTCACATATTATTCATATTTACATTCAAAAAAAATACTATTCATTAAATAGTATAATGCATAAAAAAAGGGTAATTTCACAAACCTCCTCTAATGTTTATGACAATTGCAAATACTATCCTCTAGGTTTAAAAAACTATAGAAATCTCTCCTAAAAAAGTACCTTGGGGCTCACTTTGCTGATGTAAGCAAAAAATCCCCATTGATAATCCTAAAATGTCCTTAGGTGATTATCCTCCAGAAAAACAAAATTTCTTGGTAATGTTAAACTCGAAACATTACTCACATACTTTTAAAAAATTCTCTAACAAGTTTGCTTCTATCCCCTTAAAAAATGTTGACACCTACATTATCCCAAAAAAAAAAAAGATACTAATTCAGTAAGAATCGATGCATACAGGAAACTAAAGTTTTTATTTATTTCTAAATTACTATTATATAGAGTAAGATTGGGTTTAGGTGTTTTGGGTGACTATGAGAAGGTGCAACTTTGTCATTCTTCTTCTTCTTCTTCTTCTTCTTCTTCTTCTCCTCTCTTTCTCTCTCTACTTTTTTCAATAGATTTATTAAATTTAATTTTAAAATACATTAGCACTCTTCATGGAGACTTTGAATTCAATATTGGATGAAACTTATTTGTGTCGCTTTACACAGTGAGGGGAGGTAGGTGTAATCTTTAAAATTTGGAGGGACTGTTTGAAATTGTTATAAGCTTCAAGAGAGGTTTGTGAAATTGTCCATAAAAAAAAATAACAGGTATTCCTTGAGATAGTAATTAAATTTTCTCATGAATATGATTATACACCAACTCATATTTATTTTCAGTTCAAGATAGAAATAATGCAGCAATATATTTTTGCATGAATGATTTATTACTTTCTAACAAGATTAATAAATTTACCAATAACAGTGAAACTCACACTAAGCAAAGTTACCATATATGGATAAAAAACATAAGTTGTTAAAAGGAAGAGAAATTATAAATAAAATTGATTGAAAGACAGTTAGATGTGCGCGCGTACACACACAAATATTTGATCTTTTGCAATAGTTTGATATAATCATAAAACTCTGGGTTTGTTTGGATTGTGAATTATTTTTCAAAATTTATTTGTTTACATTATCAACATGTTTTCTAACTCCAAAAACTATCGTGCTATAATATTTTTTTAAAAAAAATTATCCTAAATAATCTACTGTCCAAATACAAATTCTGTTTCATCTCATCAAACAAAAGGAAACCGGTAACTGGACGTGTATCCTTATTGAACAGGATTAAACATAGTCTTCGCCTGTACATCTTTTCTTATGTTGACATATACAGAGTCTCTAAGGCTTATCTACAGTAACTTTCTACAGTATTTTTAAGTCCGGGGTGGAGTATATTTTTGAGCAGTGTTCTTAAACTGTGCGTTTTAGTAAATATGTTTTAACCTCTCATTTTTAATAAAGTGTAAAATTAATCAGTCAATTTATTTATTAAATATAAAATTCTCTAATTTATATATAAAGTCATAAATTACAATTTAAGAATAATTTTATATATATAAAGTTGAAAACTTTTTGGAGAAAAAAGAAAATAGAAAAAACATATCCTCTCTCCTCCTGTGCCCTGTAGGGGACAGCACATGCGCGCGGTACCAATGTCCAAATGTTGCCGCCACCGTTTCTTGACAACGCTTATGCAGTCCGACTTGGCTTCTTCAAACTGAAATTCTTCCTCGTTACCTCAGCAAGCAATCATTTAGCTGCATTTTTGATATTCTATCATCCTCAGTCTTAGTATCACTGCTTTTCCTGTTAAATGCAATTCAAATTCAACAATACTACAAGTCATGAATTTGTACAACAACATGATCATCCCAAATTTATTAAATCAGATACTACACTTGAGAACACCAAGACAAAATACTCCTTCCAATATTATTCTTCTGATAGCTTCCTTACTCCTTAGTCGTGGTTCAGCTAAAATGTTAATAGTCCTATTACATGTTATTTTTTCTTTCCCCTTTCAAATTTAATAATGCTACAAACTCATGAATTTCCATACCCAATACCATTTATACTTTAACATAGAAGATTCATCATCATCATTTTATAATCCAACAAGAAAAAACACGCAGCCCAGCCTCTCACACCATTGAACTGGTAGGCCCTTATATTGGAAGTGCAATGCTATGTATTTTGGATGTTCTAAAATTTGTCATGTTAAAAAAGTAAATTTTATCTTTAATTTCCTTTTCTACTATTATCCCTTCCTTTAATTATATATCAAATTCAATTTTCGAACTTTGTTGAGCAAGATTAGAAAGAGAATCATTAGAATCACAACGGGAAGACTTTTTTGAAAATGAGAATTTCAAAAAGCGATGAAAGAATTGAGATTGGGGGAGTACCAATTTTCATTTTCTTGGTAGTCGGAGAATTGGAAGAAGCAACGCTACCAACAGTTTTTTTTTTTTTCTTTGAGAATGGTGGGACTGGAGTTCAAAATAAAACTGCATTTTATTGATGAATGATGCAGAAGAAAATCATGAAATGGGGTTACATACATCATGGGACACAACCTTATGCATTATACCTATCTTTTTTTTCTTTTTTTTTTTTGGCATTTTACAGTGTATATACATATATACATGCGCGCACACACATACATGCACACCCCTATCTTTGAAATGGTAATTACTTGTGACTATTGAATAAAACCCCTCTATTTATCTCTGTGTAAGGTCCTTAAGAAGGCAGTATTTTATCTTGTATGTTGTGAAAACAAAAGGAATTGAGGTTCTGAATACTGAAAGTAATTTAGAGGAAAAAACTTAGGTACAACCGAGCTCCAACTTGTACAACTAATTGAGTACTAGATATAGGTTTAAATGAGGTTATGCCTTCTTTAGATTTCATTTTAGGCAACAAAAGCTGAAGAAATAACTATTAAACGAGGGGAAAATAAAACATTGAGAAGCACTTTCAAAGAGAACTGGTCAAGAATTTTATTTTCTCAATTTAGAATATAAATCTTGTTCTGGTCAATGTCGACCACCTTCCCCCAACGCCAAATAATCTATTTGCTTCAGAGTTAAATGCACAGCCACTAGGAATTTTTCGACAATTTGTAATCACCTTCCAGTTTCATTAGATGTAGATGCATAATAGCACAAGAATCTATTGTTATTGATAGAGAAAATACATCTATGCCTACTCACGATAGTTATCAAAAAAGAGATACCTTTTGAGACTCAAACCTTACACTGAGGTTGGCAAAAAGACTATTAAAAAGTTTTGAAACTCGAATTAGGGGAATATCTTTATCAAGTGACGTGAAATTTGAAGAGAAAAAATGTAAAAAAAGCTTTCACTTTTGGGTGCTCTATGCCTTATCAACAACTTTCACGAATCATTCCCAGAGGGCCCAAATCAATTCCCTTCATTTCCCACCCCACCCCACTCCAGCCAGCCTTGGCCCAAGAAAAGGAAAGTATTGTTTAATCACATCTTACAAGTTATCACCATATATAGACCTTTGTGAGTTAGGCAAAAGATGACCTCATATAAGTTGGCTCTTATTCTTGAGTTAGGCAAAACAGAAACTATTGCGTGAAAGCAGCCTCTTCCTTTTCTGACTAGTTAATTAATTGCGCGTAGAGAAATACGCTCATTTGAATTGCTATTTTTAGAAGTTTTTGTAAGAAAAAAATGTATTGTAATTTCATATATGTAAGGTAAAAAGGTGGTTAATAATATGTTCATAGGAAACGTAAAATTTTTTCTGTAGAAAATCATAATCCAAAAATTGATGAAAAAGTTGTCATCAGATGTTTTTGGTCTAATTCATAGAAAATGTAAAAATTTTTCTACAGAAAATCACAACCCAAAAATTGATGAAAAAGTTGTCATCACGTTGTTGATCTAACCTTCAATAATTGAGTCACAGTCACAAAATTTTGTAGAGTAACAGAATGAAATACGTGTTCTAGCACAACAACAATGAAAAGCAGTTCATTAAAACTATCTAACCCTTTAGAAGAGGTAGATTTCATTCATTCATTCATTCTTTCTTTTTTATTCCCCTATTTGATCATCATTCCTAGAAGGCCTAGAATTTGAGGAAATATTTACCAAAATGTATTCCCCATTCATTTCGATATTTTACATACTCCGAAACCTCTCTATCATTTGTCAAAAGGTGTTACATGTAGTTTTTTAATTATAGACTTTAAAAGATCCATCTAGTTAAAATTATTCCAACTAAGCTGAGCGACTACAAACAAGGATTGCAAGAATTTCCTCCATCTGGCAGTAACTTATTCTTAAAAGATTCCAATCTTTATTGTGAAAGGTTGAGAAGAAAGATTTGCGGATACAAAGATTATCTAGAACAATGGAACTAGAAGGTTGACAATTGACAAAAACATATTTACAATTGGTTAAATATTTTAGAAGCAGAAACAGCCAAGTGAGTTAGGTGTGAGCAACATAGGCTCTTGCCTGGCCTTCTAGAAAGAAATAATTAAGCTCCTTATCCACTTCTCTTGTGTTGTATCTCAACCATACACACAAATTTCCTTGTGTAATCTCACTCTCCTTTTGATTCAGCAATCTAAAAAGCAAATAATACATCATGACATCAAGATTTTGGAAGAGACAAAAGTAGGTCCCAAAAATTGATGAGAAATGACAGAGGTAGTTTCTATATCTAACGTCACATCCCTACCAACCACCACCCACCGTATATTTCCATCTCTTTGTTCTTGATTATTTTAGTTTGCTTGACCCTTGGAAGATGGATGGATGTTCTTTGCATCTTTCTGCCCATAAGGATTTGTGACATATTTTTTTGCTGTGAATACGGTCAACTTAATTCCCCTAGATATCACCTACAAACTCATTAATTAGCAAAAAAAAAAAAAAAACCTACAGACTCATTTAATAATTTGGTATAATTCACATCTTACAACATCAAAATCCCACAATTAGAAAATGGAAAAATAATATTCAAAAGGATTAACAAAAAGGGGCCAAAAGAAGCTGATTATTACTAGCTACTTGGCTTTGAAAACTTGCAGTGAGCAGTGATAGACGAGGTATAAGGGGCCAATGTTGTTGAACATTGTTGTTGAACATTGAATTTCAGAGTTTTTTTCTTTCTTTTTTCACCTCGGAATAACTAAAGACAGAAATTAATAATTGATATCAGGTCACGGTTATAAATGGTTTGATATGAGCAGCTCAATATTTTTTTTAAAAAAAATCTAAAAGTTTTAAATCAAAGACCCAAGGTGACCCGACCTGAGTCATCAATTCGTTTCAGCAGTTCATGAACTTGCCAAGATGGACTTGCATCCAGAGAAGCCTCAATTGTTGAATTTGCAGCAGGAGAAGCCTTGAGACAACGGCATACCTTTGTTAGTCATGTAATTAATTGGATAATCCGACATAAGTTTTAATTGCAGAAAACATTCAAGGGCTGCTAATTTACGTAATTAGCTATATGTCATTACAATCATTTTAAGACGACAAAAGGAATATCAATTGCGGGATTTCTGTAGAGATTTTGTGTTTTTTTATTTTATTGTTTTTGTTGGGTCCAAATGATCGATCGATAAGCCGGTGAAAAATAGGAACAACTATGAGGCGCCGATTATGAGGCCTAAAAGGATACAAAAGATCATTCCTAACAGTAGGCACCAAGGGTATCGGCAGCCAAAGGATGAAAACCCGATTTATTCGTTGGTAGAGGCGCCAATGGTATCAGCGGTTGAGGGATGAAGAGGCCAATCCCAGTAGAGCGACCAATAACGGCGGAGGAGATGGGGGACTCACCGAATGAATCGGTACGCAAGAGGGCCAGGATCACTCGACGGTTGACAAGCATCCCACTACCGGGAACGAGTGGAAGTTCAGCAGATAGAGCAGTTAGCATGACCCTATATTCTAGGAAGTGGGAGGCAGCACTAGCCCCACTATTCGCAAGATCAGCAGCAAATGGGGAAGTGGGCAAGGAGCAAGACCCGCACCGATTTCGGGGAAAAACGGTTGCAAAATGGTGCCTATAAATATCAGTGAGCGAGTAGCAAAGAAGGACATCATCAACAACATCAAAAAACAGAAACAGTCGAGTAGCAAATATGAATAGTTTTTAGATAGCTCTTTTCATTCCACAATCAGCGCGTTCATGTTCTTTATTTCAATTTCTCTTCATTATTCAATCAGCGCATGTCCTTACTTGTTTCTTTCAATCAGCTTGTTCATGTTCTTCATTCCAACCCTTTTTATTTCATAATCAGCTTGCTCGTGTTATTTGTTTTCCTTTCAATACTTAGTCTCGAGTTCTTTTAGTGCATCGGCACCGTTTGTTAGCATTTGTTCAATAATTATTCTTTTCAACCGCCATCAGTACGGGATTTAAAGTCCTTGAGGCCACTCAAGGCGGACGAACAGCAATCGCCTAGAAGTCAAGACAATCGGCGCACTAAGATCAAGACGTCACCTAATCGGTGGACTCAAATTTTCCTAGTTTTTGGCAACAAACTAGGTGGCACGCGCATACAGCCGATCCTCAATCGGCAAGTGTTCGTGAACTGTAGAAATCAACATGAACAGTTTTATTATTAGATCTAAATTTATTTCAGATCTGATTGTCAGATGTGAAATTTTTTGGATCTTGAATTTATTTCAACATATTTCATCACAATTCATGGAGTTTAAAACCGTTGATCAACAGATCTAGTGATTGCAACATATATAGGAGGAAGCTACTATAATTTATCTACTAGAACACAATATTTATGAAATTTCTTATATTTTTCAGATCTATTATATTTGTTAAATTATAAAATTTTAATTTCTAGTGCATGTTTAAAATTTCCATTAGGGAAATGATGTAAATCAAATCGTACTCGACAATTTCTAAAAATTTGTTAGTGAAATTTGCCTTTATATATAAAAAAATGGAATATCAGTCTCCTTTACCAAATTGATGTAGTTTTTATCACAGTTATCGTTTGAGAGAGAGAGAGAGATCTGTGAGATTAACATACATAATTACCTACTTATAAGGGGTATGTGTAATCATTAAAATCGTTCTTGAACTATTTTGAACTTTTTTAACACATTATAATTCATTCAGAATTACTTGTCCAATCTCTTAACATATATGTTATATTAGGTTTTTTTTTTTATATCAGGTTATTATTCCCATAGACGTCTACACGTCAATTTTCTTGCAATAACGGGTCGTTATTTCAACTTTATTTATACTTGAAATTTTTGTATCTTCGTAACCAACTTATGTACAAATATTTATTGGTCTCGCCTACCCTTGATTCATGTTACTGGCACTATTCGCAAAATACGCATAAAGTAGCGTTCGCTGCGTGCCCTAGATAAACAAAATTTATCTTCTAAATTTTCGTCCAATAACTAGTAAAGAAGCTTCAAGAATACTACTTAGTAACTACTTATTGAACTGCTAAATGAGAAACCTTTATTTGTTTTATGAAAATAAAATTTCATTAACAAACTATTGAAAATTGTCCAGCACAATTTGATCTATATAACTATCTTAATGGTTAAACGTGTACTAGAAACTATAAATTTGCAATTTAACAAATACAATAGATTCAAAAATTATAAACAAATTTGAAAAATATAAGAAATTTCAAAATTGTCTTCTAACAGATAAATCATTGCAATTAAAAAAGAACTCCATATAGACTGACCAATTGTTCATGTTGTTTCCTAGTTACATATTTCAAAATTCTGTTCACAATTCATTTGAATTCAGATTCTTCTGAATAAGCTTTATGTAATACAATTTGGTTAATAGGTGCCTATTCTCGTTAAGAGAGAGCCCCTTTTTTTTTTTTTTTTGTAAAAGTGTAATTTAAAAAAGTATCTAAATATAAGTGATAATAAATATGAATGCATGTATTAACATGATAGGTTCCGTGTATTTTAACTAGATATCCATATACTATACACTTATAATGTATACACTCCTAAAAGAAGAGTAGATAGGTGTTAAAGTTTACTTTTTAACTTCTAGATGTTGAGTTTTATGATTTTTGTTCATATTGTCGTTAACTTATTATCTTATTTTGGTAATGATGTTTAGATTGTTAAACCATCTAGTATTTAAGCTTCTCCACCTCAAGTGACTAGCTAAGAACTGAGCTAGATGATAATTAAGACTGTAGAATTAAAGAACCTTGATAATTGGAGCAGTAAAAATTCAAAATGATCAAGATCAAGGGTTTCCAAACTTTTGGCTTCATTTGTCTGAAATCTGTAGGAACGAAAATTTTTTACGAAGACACCAAAAAGAAAATTAAATTTGGACATCATCTTCCTACATGCATGTCCTGGTGTATCTCTATCCAAACCCTTGATAAATGTCTTTTTAAAATTCTTTCAACATGGAAAAGATTTTGACATAGTTGTGAGAATTTGACTAAAAAAACAAAAAAAATATATTTTTTATCTGAAAATTTTCTCATATAGATCAAAATTAATTATTTCTTCCAAAGTTCCCCTCCCCAATCTCTTTTACAAATCGGCATGGCTGTTCTGATAATAACTGGGTTCTTATCCTGAGTGACAAAACATTGCTATTGTATGTACAAAGTTAAAACCAATGAAACGTATATATTATAATCTTTTCAGTCAATTTGTTTGATGACCAAATGGATCGTATAGAAATCTTTGCAGCAAAATATTAATGGATGACCAAAACCGTAGTCCAATACAAGCAAATGACTTCATTTAGATTACAATATCCTTTAAAATAACACTAGTAGTTGCTCTATCACAATTAGTTTTGTTCTTCTGTTTTTGTTTTGATTTCTTGTTACATTATTTTAACAGTAAGTTTTTTTTAATACATTATCAATGGATAACATTTTTGACACCAGTAAGGGTTAGATCATGTCATATAACATGAATTTTAATTTGAAATTCAAATTCTATACATGTGATATACATCCATATGTACTTGTATAAAAAAAATCACTACACTATCAGTTCATAGTTCATAAATAGCTAATCTTTATTTTAATTCCAAAAGTTAATAAACTGGTCCCATTGCGTACAGCAGCAAAATATTATCTGAACAAATCAAACAAAAACTGTTCATTCCTTTCTGAGAAGCCAACAAATGGAAGCATAGGTGACAACAATAGTTTAAGGGTACTTATTTTCTGCTAAGTATCTCTATGAGTCAATAAAGAAGATAGAGGAGGAAAAGATGCCAATGACTTGAAGCTCCTCATAGTCTCTTATTTCTAAACAAATTATGTCGTTTTCTTTTTCTTTCTTGATCCCTGCATCTCTCTCATGATTCTTTCCACTGAATATTTTGACAATCAACTATGGGAAAGTCGGCTACGGGATTACCACTTTTCTTGAAACCTAGTTTAGTAATACAAGTACGTATGAAAGGAATTATTCATTGATGACTTAACTGTGGCTTGTGGATATGCATCACCATGCCTAATTTCAGTAATCTGCTTTTCCTTGCTTCAATGTTATAAAGCTTTTCGATCTATTAAGGTCCATTGGTTGGATATTATAACTTTACAAAAAAAAAAAAAAGATTTTGTCTATAAAATTATTTTGTGAAGATTATCCAATACCATTCTTATCGATAGATGGCTATGTGATTTAACTTTTTATTGTTCAATTGTGCGTGTTTTCATTTTTAGTAATTGCAATTGTTGACCCTAGGAATGATTAACAGTGAAGAACTCATATAAAACAAGGGGACTAATTTCATCCCTCTAAGAGTACCCTATCTGCTCTTTGGATGTCGTTTCAATTAATCAATCTGGAAGAAGTTGAAAGGTTTTGGAGAGATCATAATGGAATTAACCCCTTATTATACTTATATATGGCTTATAAGCATAATGCTCATTAAGAAGTAAAATAGAAGGATAGAAAAGTTATTGGTAATTACATGTATTTACTTAGTTCGTATAATTTTTCCAGCTATTGAAACTTGAAAGGAAAATCATTGAACATTCTAATGGACAACTATAATTTGCCAAAACCATGAAGTACTTTTCGATTACTTTTTTTTTTTAAAGCAAGAACACCGTTAATGTTTTCATACTTCCTTTTCATTCAAAGGGAGAGAAACAGAACAATTGTAATACTTTTTGAATACGTTATAATTCAATACAAATTACTTATACATTGTGTAATTCACCAATTTTTCAATGAATTAAAACAAATATATCCCTAATAGTCTTAACTTTGACAAACAAAAACAAAAAGGACAATATTATGAAAGTGAGAGATGGGTAAAGAATGGCTTTGTAATTAATTTTTTCAAATAAATGGAAACACTTGTACTTTCTAGATCTAAGGGGGAAGGGAACCTAGCTAAGTTATATAAATAATTTTTTTTCAGTATTAGATGTGTGGTTAGATGACGCAACCAACAATCGGGTTCATTTCATACCTTTAACAAGTTGATTTCCAATTAATCAATGGTATATAAATTTTATCATTACCATAACATCGCCCAAACTCCTTACTATTTTTTTTTCCTTCAAATCAAAACTTTATGAATTAAATTTTGTGAATTATTGTTTTCTTTTATTCCAAATTTAAAACAATAGCAAATGAGACTTTGAGCTGGTAGTTAAGTTTGAGACTCTATTTTGAATTTAAATCTCACTACATATGAGTTTCTTATAACTACATGCTAGAATTCATCTTACACTTTATGTGGGCGAGTTCTCATATGCTGTAATTTACTTTTTTCTTAAAAAAATGATTAATAGTGGTTCTCCACTTATTTTTTTGATAATTTAAACTCATGATCTCTCGATTATTAAGTTGTAATTTTTTTGTGTATTATTCTGTTATGTAATCTGTAGTAGTAAACCAATTTGTTTTTTGGGTTACTTAATGCAATGCCTAAACTTTGAGAACTGAAATTGCAGTTGTGCCCGAGATTTTTTTGTCCTCTTCTCGTCCCTTTCCACACTTTTCACCCTCAAATGTTAGGTAGGTACAAAATTCGAGCCTGAATCTGATAGCAGAAATTTTCTAAGGGCCTTGTCGAGATTATTGTTGCATAAAAATGATAAAGGTTCAATTGCAGAGATTACGATAAATCACAATCATTCCCCAAACAGTAGGCAGATGTGGATGTATTGAACACAAACAAATAGGCCTGACTGCTGACGATTGATGAACAACGCGACAAATAAATTGAAAATAATTGTTAAAAATGATCAGACACAATTATTGACGAATGGCGGAAGCTCCAAAAACGACGCCGCAAAGTAATCGGTTTAGGTGACGGCCGGGAATGCATGTGATGTTAGCAGAGATAGCATTTTTCTGCACATCCCTTCGCATTCTATTTTGTGTTGTATTCTATTCTGTACTATTATTCCTAAGCCATTTGGGAGTAGGTACACGTGAGCACATTTCCCATGGACATAATGTCTAAACCACGACCTTAATTACCATTTCTTAGTGCTTAATCTTCTAGATGCTTTGCCTGATTGTCAACTTTCATATTATTAGTTTATGTATTGCATGTTTGCATGATTCTTTCGAGTTCACGACAACTTTTTACTTGCTTTTTACCAAACATTTTTTTTACATTTTTTTAATGGCTTTTGGTTACATGCAGGCCATAGGGAATATGTTAGCTTGCTAGAAATATAAATTGATACAGCTCAAAAATTACCTTACATTTTTTTCTTTTATTTAAAGAGGATCAATAATAAGTTCCTACTTACCTTGTATCTGAGTAATTGTAATCTATCAATTGTAGATGAAATATTTTACCAATTAGACTGCACCATTGTTGCAACTCCAAGTATAATTTGACATTGCTAAATCACAAATATTTCATCTTATAATTCATATTTCTAGTTTTCTTTCCCTAGTGATTTCACGGCGGGCTGAGGATTGGAAAGGTAGGAGCGGCAACATGATCAACCTTACATTGTAAAAGGTTCAGCAATAGCAGTTATTTTCTTTGTTTTCTTTTTTTTTTTAAGGCAGCAATATCAGTTTCCTGATGTTTTATGTCTAGATTGATACAAATAAATTGGATGGTTATTTTAAGCTAAAATAATTTCATTGATAAGTTGGATAGTTGTTTATCTAGCAAATCTGGTTGCAATTAATTTTTTAATTTGAACAAAATGCTCATCCATTCCAGTGATAATCGTAATTCGTATATTATATTTAACTTGATGGTATTTAAATCTTAGTCTATATGCCAGATCCCTATTAACTATTAATTGAACAAGTGTATATACACATCAACCCTTACCAAATTAATACCAAACATACATAAAAACAATTTAAAAAAACGTAGAGGTACGTTTGTAGTATTTGATTGATGTATATACCCACATCTATATTATTTTAAACTTAGTTCTTATTAACAATTAATTGAACAAGTGTATATACAGTTATACACATCAGCCATTACCAAATTAATACCAAACATACATAAAAACAATCCAAAAACGTATGGGTACGTTTGTAGTATTTGACGTATATACCCACATCTATACTATGTAACAAACGTACTTGTTTGTAATTGCTGTCTAAATACATGCAGAAACCGACAAACTGAAGAAATTTTCTTGACAGATAGAATTATGGTTTCAGAACAACTAAGTTTGACGTTAATACAACATAATAAGCATCATGCCATGTTTTCTTTTACTTTATTTTCGCATTAAACCAATTTTCGTTTAGTTGTCATAACGTTGTCAACCCAAGAAGTACATGTTCGTATATATTGATGTACAACATTGAGTTGTTTCATTTGGTGGAGTTCGTATACGTTGATGTACAACATTGAGTAGTTAATTTGGTGGAGGACTTGTCAAGCATTATTTGAAAACTAAAATTTAGAGAACACATCTGAGAAAACTGAGAGCAATCACCAACTTTCAACGGGGAACACGTCATACTGGATTTGGCAAATATAATCCTCATTATGTTAACGTACTGAAGCTATCTATCATACCCTCTTGAACTCTATACTCACAAAATAGTCCTCATATCTTGGATTAAAACCTCGAGTCTGTTTAATAATTACCCACCAAGCAATAGTTGAAATAGAGTTCATGTGTTAATATCTTTAAAAATATAAAGTTACTAGAAAAAATTTCATAAATATATGACAGAACCATAATCGTCAGGTACATGGTAGGTTGGATTAATTTAAATGTACTAACAAGTGCTTATTGTCATTGATATAATCATAAAACATTTTAAAAGGCACTAATTTCTTAGAAGGAGAAATGTTAAATGAAGATATATAACATTCAGCATCAACCTCTTCTTGGAAAAAAGGCAACGTTTGGCCGGCTAAACCTCTTATTTATGCTCCGATTAGTGTTGGAATCAATCTGGTGTACAGTATAATTAATGTTAGTTGCACATGATTTTCTTTCTTTTCTCTGACCCGCCACCACATCACTACCACCGCCACCAGCCAAATTGAACAAACCAACTGTTTTCTTTATAGTTTCTTTCTCTTTCCCTTGTACATTATCTTATTCACACATTTGGTTACCTACCCTCCAAACATGTCACATGCTTTTCCTTCCTTTTTCTCTATGTGCTTTTCCCTCTACACACACGCAAAGGACACAAACGAACAAAGAAACCATCCGAAAAACCCAATATATAATCATAGTGTGTGAGTGTGTGTGTCTGGCTGGTTGGATGGTTATTCTTTAGTTACCCTATTTAAGGTTCCCATTAAAGTACATAGTAGACTAAGCTCATAATATTGTTGCATGTAGTTTCAGTCTTTCAATCTCTAACAATCATGACATGGTACTATTTCTTTACTTGGTGTTGTTTATTGCCTATATTGGTGGAGGAAGAACCGCCATTCCTTGTGGAGCTAACACAAGCTCTAGATACCATAGGGTTGTTAATCATTCAATATTTCTCAAATCCAAGTAATTAGATTGTGGCTTTGGAGCAGAAGTTACAAATTATTTGTTTACCAAGGCAAATATCTGTATTTATATTCCATATGTCCTTTTTTTCATTTCTTTTTACGTTAAAAATAAATAAACGTGTGACTAGATTTCGCAAGTTTTCTTGAAGATTATTCATTTTCAACTGCATCCTCGGTCACATATATAGTGGAGGTTCAGGCTTCATGTGAAATGTCAACTGGACATTTTAACAACACTCATATAAAGAATCCAAGCAACCATCAGAATGGAAAAGCCATGCATCTAATGCTGGTTGTTGTCTGCTATCCAAATTAACCACAGCTCCCCCACCTCTCAAACCAACCAAAAAAAGGCAACCGATCAAGAAGGACAAGAAAAACAGAATTAGCTAGGGAAAGCATATTAACATTTTTTTCATTTGACTTTACAGAAATTAGAAGAATTCATGAAGTATCAACTAATTTATAATTGTATTCTAATATGTGATAAATGTATGAGACCATTTGACTTCATTGTTTTTAACTATTTTTTAGTTGGTTGAAGACATATATCAGTGTCATGTTATATCATAAATAATTCAAGGGTCAATCACAATTCTCAGTGGACGTCCTAATCTCAATCTTCCTTCCCAACCTTTTGCTCCAAATTTATCATTTTCAGAACTAGTTATGGATATTCGAAGAAATAACTAATAATGAACCTAAGTTGAGGAAATTCTTGAAAAGGTTCGATTTATTATAACTACATGTTGAAGGCTTACATAGATTGATTAGAAACTAAATTATTGTACATTTCACTTGAACAACTTCAGTAAAAGAGATTGCCAATGCAAAGTCTACAACATTCCCTACTAGTTTCATCTAACTTTATAGTAGTAAGCAAAAAATAGCAATGCGTGGTTCTAGATTTCTTTTGGTTTATTTTCTAAATACGTTTCTTATTTATTTTTCAAGTTTTGTATCTATCATTTTTATTTCCACACGTTATATTTTAAGAGGCTAAAATTACTTATATAAAAAAAAAAAAAGCAATCCAGATGGGGATGCAGGCAGACTCAAGCTTGACCAAACTTCTTTCACAAGTAAACAACTGCAAAAATACAATACACTTTTTGCTTTTTATTTGTGTCAATGGCTTTGATGGACCTTTGGTTCTGGAATTTTATTGAGTGGCAGTGACAAGAAATTCGGTTGAGATTAGATTTGGTTAGGTCAAAAGTTGTCACGATATGTTTTTCTATAAAGCAAAAGATACACACACACAGCTCTCTTGTGGGTGTTGTGTGTGAGAATGATACTAAGCTGGTCAATATATTCCAAAACCCAAAAAAAGGGACCCTTTTGCTATCCAAATTAACAGGTTCCATCGTGTAAAATAACAAAGAACCACAAATATGACTGACTATTGCAAGGTGATTTCCAGCTCAACAATCCATTCCTCCTTTGAATTTGAGCATCAAATGAGTCATTTTTTCATGGTGCTTCGTTGGTGCCATGTGATTATTTACACCCCAAAAGATACCGTGTGCTCTTTACACACGGAATTTAACAGAAAACCAACTACTTTTGATCAGATTAATTGTACTAGAAAGTCAATGATTTCAAAGAAATATACATGAATATCTAACTTTAGAATCAATTATTAAATTCCAAAAAATATGAATTTGTTTCATTACGAAACTAAGTAGTCCATCTATGCAGATTGCAGACACCCTAGGTCGTCTGTCAAGTCCATTTCCCATAACTGTTTCACATAATTAATCAATTATTACATTGACTTTGATACATGCTCCGTCATTAGATTAGATATACACTACTCCAATTTGAATCAACATAAAAATGGCATGTGACACAATAATGATGGACGGCTACATAATTTCTATTCTAATCTTGTCTTAAACACCTTTTTTGTGGTCCTTTTGGAAAAGAAAAAGAAAACTGAGGAAGATAGAAAAGTTGTTCATACATATGAAAATCCAGCTCCTTATCACATTTGGCTTGAAATTGAACGTTTCTTTTATCAACCATTGACCTAAAACATACTTGAGTTTGATTTCTTGATATAAGAAGTCCATTCATTCAAACGTGCTTCAGAGAACAAACATGAGACACGTTGGGTATACAGGACTTTGATTATTTTGTTGTATCCTAGTAAGAAAAAGTCCGCTAAAAACACTTCAAAATTGAATTCTTGCTCCTACTTTTTTTCAATTCAAAACAGGGAAAAAAAAGAGGAAAATAGTAAAGCAAGATAACTCCAATAAATAAATTTGTACTATGACTTCCAGAGTTTTTGGCTTTTTTTTTTTTTTTCAAATCTTGGTGAATTTGCGTTTGGCAAATATTACATTTGTGGCCATAGGGACTGATTGCATTCGGTTGGAGAGAGGTACTAACTCCTAACTCCTAACTACTAAGTACCAATAACCAAAAGGAAAATTTGTTCCAGAATTTAAAAAAAAAAAAAAAAAACTTATTAGTAATACCTAAACCTGAAATCTATCTTCGATCTTCAACGATATCTGTAAGGCCATTTCACAATTTCTACATAACTGACCACTCTTGTACCCCAGTTGCCAGCACAAACAAACTGGCTTTCCCATCGCTGTCGCAGTGGCGGCAGCAGGTCGCGGCGGCTGTTGTGATGATGCCGCCGCGGCCCAGAAGCCATGAGAAACTTCAGACTCTGCAGAACTTGAAAGGGAGCTAATACTAGATTTGGACTGTGGAAGTCCAATAGATAGTTCAAGATCAAGCAGCACTGGTGGGGTGGTGGCTTGCTCTTCCTGTAGAAGTTGTCCCTGTGGTGCCTGACTCTCCTCTGTTGTACCACTACTACATTTTGTATCTTCAGCTGATGAGTGTTCTGTTGTTAGCTTAAACTTGCTGCTTCCATGATCATTCGTAAAACCACTTTTGTTATCCAATGGCAACGCTGAACTTCTGAAGTCTAGGCAAATGTTTTTGGCTGTTTTCAAGGTGTCAGTATCAGTGGTTGTGGCCGGCGCCGTGGCTGTGGTGGCGGCCGTGCCACCATTAAGAGGGCGGTGCGTCTGTGGGTCAATGCCACGGCTTATAAGCTTGCGTTTAATGTGAGTGTTCCAGTAATTCTTGATCTCATTGTCAGTTCGTCCAGGTAATCTTCCTGCTATTAGAGACCATCTGAAGAAAAATAAAATTCCATCAAAATTAGATAAATACACAAATACTTCAACAAGTGATGTAAATGATTTAGGAACTGTACTTTACATGAAATGTCCAATGATAAGCACTAGATTATTGCTTCGTGGAGAATATAACTCGACAAGACAAATTTTATTAGAGATTCTAAGAGGGGAACAAACAATCTAATCAACTCTTGATCTCTATTTTAACTTTGCATGATAAAATTTGCCTAATATTATTGTTTGTGTTCTCATGGCCCACGAGTGAATGTGTGATGAGAATCGAATATATGCTGAGGCTTAAGATTTTAATAGCTATTTTTTCGGCCACCATGGCATGACTCCCTTCTTCATTGCCTTTTTTCCCCCTTCCTGTGTGTTGGTAATAAACCATTCATTACTAGTTTGGTAACAGCATTAAATGAGGAGCAAAATCTAACATGAGATGAGCATGGGTAGGTTTAGTGGTTTAGTACTTGAGCTTCCCAAGAAAATGAGTACCTTCCACCACCTAACACAAGCTGGTCAAATATCTGTAAAAGTGAAAACTAGGTAAAATGTAAAATGTTTATATTTCTGGGACACCTAGGTTTCCCTTTTTATTTTTTTTATGTGGTCCCAAATTGCCAGACGGTGGAAGGTGTCCAAGATTAGTACTTGATACTAAAATTTATGTAACACTGGCACAAGTTTCCAACCACTTGCCAAACTAAGCCCAAAAAAATCAAAGATTTCTACCAATATAAAGTGCCATAAAAAGCAAATTTGAAAAGAGCAGGACAAGAAACAGAATAATTACTTGTTTCCAAGAAGGCTATGAAGCTTAATGATTATCTCATCTTCTTCTTCAGTGAAGTTTCCTCTCTTGAGATCAGGCCTAAGGTAATTTATCCATCTTAGCCTACAACTCTTGCCGCATCTAAGCAACCCTGAGAAAATCAACCAAACAGCAAAAATACAAATTAAAAACCCTTTTCAGAGTTACAAACAAAAAACCAACCAGATTTTAAGAAAAAACACAAAAAAAAGAGGGGGAAAAAAAAAGGAGGAAATTCTGTGGAGTTGTACCTGCAGCTTTAGGGAGGGATCTCCAGCAGCCTTCACCATGAACACGAATATAGTTGATGAGACGCTGGTCTTCCTCTTTAGTCCATGCTCCTTTGTTGGTGTGAGCTTTCTCACAGCAAGGTGAACGTCCCATGAATGAATGATGGAATATTAAAACCTTTCTTTCTTTCTTTCGTTCTTTCCTAGAAGAAGAAGAAGAAGAAAGCCACAGCTCAAAACATCAAAGAGAAAAATGGATAAGTACTACTACTAAGCAGTATCCCCTGTCTCTTGTGTCTATAATTGATGGAGATAAGTAGTCTGAAAACTCTCAAGTCAAAAAGAAAAGGCAGAGAACTGTGGGGAAGGGGTGGGGATACCTAGCAAGTGGTTGTAACAAGTTTGATTGAGAGAAGTTGGAAAAGAAGATGGATATGTATATATATCATAAGGCCAGGAGGAGAAGAGAGAGAAAGAAAGGGAGGGGTTGAAGACTACTGATGATGGGAGAAAAAGAAAGAGGACATAAATTAAATTAATGGTTAGTTTAGCCGATACATTTGGATGGGTTTTTTTTTTTTTTGGTATTTGGGTTAAAATTTTGGTTAATTTGTGGTTAGATTGAGATGATAATAAATACTGAAACTGAAAGAAAAGTGGGAGATGGGAGGATATTTGACCAAGTTGGTGACAAAGACGAGTTGTTAGGAGATGGGGTTGGATTTGGTAGGTAGGTTTACTTTTTCGGTGGGTGGCCTTTGTGCTGTGGGCTCTACTTTTCCTAGCTCTTTCTTTCTCTTTCTCTGTGCATTCATAAATAAAGCTTTGGACAGTTGCTTGTTCCTTCAATACTTCAACATCCCACTTCAAAAATACTTAAAACAATAAAAACTCCAAAGCCACCACCCCAGCCAAAACAGCACCCAAAAAAAAAAAAAAAGTGATGATGATCATGAGATAGGAAAGTGGTGTGATGATGCCACGTGAGCTAATGTGGGCTTGGAAGGTATCCATCTGCCCATGTTTTGTTAGCATATGCATGCACACAAGCTGCTTTCTTTGCCTGATCTCATATTGATCCAAAAGGCAATAAGATATTTATATTTTCTCTCTGATCATCGCTCTCATCAGGGCTCTTCAGCCATCCTTGAAAAGTTGGATGAATGATTGAAGCATATATTAGGTTCTTATCTGATTTGTAACGATTTCAGGTCACGATTGTTTCTGGTAGGATAGATATTCTTGCATCTTTTTCTAGTGTTACAAGCTCTGTAGAGTCTACTACAGATGACATTCTTCCAAAAGAATAATTGAGTTTGCAGGAATGAATTTCTATTTTCTTTTTCTACAGTTCAAGAAATATTTTTGATGTGGCTGCCAAACTGACCAAGAATAATTGTTCTAGTCTATGCCTATATGCATCGCATTGTCTTGCATTGAACGCAAAATAGTACTTAGATTAGCCTGTGATCAAGATCCTAAGGCAGAGTATTACCGGGTTGTTTTGTTAAGGAATTATTTGAGAAATTTTCTTTTGAAGACTGTCACCATTTTCCTGTTATTTTCTCATTATCTTTTAATCTTATATACGTCATGTTGCAAAAAAACTATATATAGTAAATAAAGATCTTTTATTTCTCCGAATAATCTTTAATCCAAATGGGTTCACTCATGTTTAGTACAAATATATACAATTAATTATCTTGGAGCTTACAACTATTTGATCAATGCTCCGTATATGATCATATATAGGGATGGCAACAGCCAAAATTTGGGATGGAAAACCTTCCTCAGCCCATTCCGTTCTACAAAAGTTGCCCCTACCCTCGTCCCGTCCCGTGCTCCTCCAACCCCGGCCCTCACCCATGCCCCTGCCTTGCCCCACTATCCTATGGGTGCACCGCCCACGCACCATTGTCATTATTAATTTTTTTATTTGATTTAACATTTTTAATTTATATAAATCTAATATAGTTTTATTAATCATTCTTCTGAAGTCCTTAGTAAAAAACTACATCATTTTATCATACCTACATAACATGTTATTTATTTCATACAATATATTTATATTAATAACAATAACATAGCAAAATTACATCATTTTATCATACCTACATAACATGTTATTTATTTCATACAATATATTTATATTAATAACAATAACATAGCATTTATTTTATATTATTAATATAAAAATATGCATATATGTTATATTATATTAAAATTTAGGTGAGAGACGAGGCAAGAAATGGGGCAAGAATATGCCCCGGTGCCCAGCCCCATTTGATGTCGCGGGTGAAAAACTCTTCTCTCCCCTACCTTGATCCTTGCGCCATTCCTTTCTATTGTCATCCCTATGATTACAAGTATATCTTAACTTATTGTTTCTTTCTCGTTCTATTTTCCTTCTTCTCCTTCTTCTCATTCTTCTTTTTTTTTTTCTTGTAACATTATGGCTGAATATAGATAAGGCAAATGATATTTAATATTTTGACTTTCTTCAAAAGAGTTATTTGTGACAAATAAGTTGTGCAGCCAATGCAGTGAAGAAATCTTAACCGATTTTCCTCAATTGCCATAGTTCTCGTGGAAAGTCTTTTGAAGGGTCTAATTTAACAAACAGTTATAGAGCTGTTTAAGAAAAGGGAAAAAGGAAAAAAAAAAAAAAGAAAAGGAAAATACGGTTTCTAAGCAACAAAAAACGGCAAAAGAGTAATAAACAACTTTACTACAATTCTTTTTCCTTTCATTTAAGCACTTGAAAATGAAACCTTTGTAACTTTGTAGTAGAGGTGTCAATCACAACCTATTTATGACAGTTCACCCAAAGCCGCCCATTAATAATTTATCCAAACCTGCCATTAATTTTAAATGGGTACCCATTTAAAGATAAATATACATTTTATTCAAAATTTAGTGAGTGTTAAAGAGATAAATTTGAATTTCTTACTAATGTAACAACTATAAAATGCAATTATTTCTTGTTAAATACCATGTGAAAATTTTTTAAAAGAATAAATAATATTTCAAACGAATCATAAATGGGTACTTGGGTTTTACCCATACCCATTAATTGTGTACCGATTTATACCCATTTATTTAAATGGGTATAAATGGGTTGACTCAATTATACTCATTACCCAATTATGACTTACCCAAATCTACTCAAATCATCCATTTTGACACTTATACTTTGCAGACAGATATGTCCCCAACATTTCAATTTTTTCTTTTATCTAAAAAAAATTTCAAACTTTTTACTCAAAAAGTAACATGTTTTTTTTAGAAATCAAAGATTTTCAGAGAGAAGACAAATGTCTTCTAGTTTATTTAGAGAATACAAATAGTCCTTCAAAAATTGAAATATTTCCTAAAAATGCATCTTTTATGTTCGGCGGAAAGGTCCCCACTTTTGCTGATACAAGAGGGAAAGCAAAAACCTAAAAAAGTTAAACAAAAAGATTTTAAAAAATTTAAACAAAATTGTTTGGAGACGCAAACCTGTGAATATCTAGTAATAATTAGTGCTACTAATTACACCTAACATTTGTACGAGGTTTAAACAAAATCGATATCCACTTTCGAAAACTAGTTAGCATTGTAAAAGAATGCTAAAGTATTACTAAGAAGTGTTTTTTGTTTTTCCCCTCCCTTTTTTCCGGTGGCTTTGAGGAGTAAGTAGTATTGTATTGCTTGTACAACTCTCGTCTAGATTGCCATTTTTTAAATTTTCTGTAAGAAAATATATTGTAGAAATTTGATATATGTGAGGCAAAAAGATGTTTAAAAAATGTGATCACGAAAATGTAAAAATTTCCCTGCAGAAAACTTCAATCCAATAAGACACTTGGTACATAACAGTATCTAATATCTATTGATACAGAATACCTCTTTTAAGGACTGTATGATCAATGTTTCTGATACTAATAATAATTTCTTCTAGAGGCCAGAAATTATGAAAACAAAGTACCCTTTAGCAATCTCTATGTTGAATTTACAGTGTTTGGTATGGCTGATATGTGGTAGTTTATCAGTAGAGACTCGCAAGAAAGAACCTACAATAGCTACCCCATGCTCCATCTGAACTAATGATCAAGCCGAATAGTGCCCACCCTCTGATGTTCCAATTCTAAAACGGTAGCTATTAATATCCATTATATCGACCACAGTATCCACAGTATCCTATCAAGACATGGGGGGCTCCCCACCCACCAGGCACCAATAAGACAGTTGTCTATCCAAGTTGGGTTAGCATGTGCAGGAAATGGTGCTGTATGAGGAAAGCTAGCAGGCCAAAAGAATATCACAGACCATATTGCTATACTGAAACAATTTCACCTAAAATTGCAGATTTGAAGAATAACTAGGCAAATCAAGAACAGGGAGATAACTCAGTAAGAGAACTGATAAAATTTATTGACTTTATTAGTACAAAGAATCAGTTTAACTACAATCTATTGTACAATCATAACAGTGAACACAGTATACTTTTGAAGAACCGTCTATGAACCTATATGAATCAAGAGCCCAAAATTTCAGCAGCTATAAAGCAACTGGTAAAAGAATGATTACAAAGTGTAACCAAAAAAAAAAAAAAAAGAATGATTACAATTTGGCAGAACTTAGTGGAAAGCTATTACAATCTACAGGTATAGCGACTTCTGAAAACCTAGGTTACATAAAATAGTACAAGAATTACGATAATCCTGTTGTGTTAGTGTTGTCATTTCTACCATCTGCATGTTTACACATGCAATCTGGCATTGGGTATGTATACAGCGAGCCACTGGGCTTTCTAGTTTCAATCCCCTTCACATCACTATGTCTAAGCATATCTTGCAACTGGCGCTTAAATTCTTCCCATCTGTAAACATCAAGGATTATTCATAGGGATGCATGCTATTAGTTGTGTTTTTACCTTAAGAAATGTTATTCTACAATTCATTGTGATTTATTGTGTCGAAAACAGATGGACAGCAGGGAGGGAGGGGGGGATTTGGGGTGGCAGGCATATTGAGAGAGATAGAGAGCGCATCCAAGAAGCAGGAACTCTTCTAATCTTTTACAGGATCAGATTACATAAAATGACACTACCCTAATATTACACGGTGCAACCAGAATGTAACAACTGAAATATTATAGAAAATAAAGTTCATTACCTGATGTTTGGGTTATCAAACAACAAAGCTAACTTTCTTTTGTCTGGTTTAATTGTCTTGGCATGTCCTTCATAGAGATATCGTCTATGACCAACCAAGAAATGTGGAAAATTACCACCCTGAGTTGAGACAAACACTTCACTGTGCAGGCAAACTGTATAATCTAGAGCAGCCAACCTAGATGAATGCCCCTACATTACAAGTGTAAGCATATAATCTCAACAATAATCAAAGAGTATTAACTCTCATTCTAACCAGTCACTCAAATTATACCTTGAAAGGTGCTAGTTCTTCAGGAGAGGCTAGTGTATCCTTTGTCTCTAGATGAGGAAACATTTGTTTAAGTGGGGCCATATACTTTTCAGCTTGATAGATTTTTCCAGCAGCAACATATATGAAGGTGTTATTGTCAAAACCCATTCCACGAAGCATCATCCCCACCTGAATCATCAAATCACAAAGATAAACAATCAGTACACAAGGCAAGAAGTTTTTTGGTTCAAGGGGGACTCTTAAGTGTTATAAGGGGAAAGGGGGAACAGGTGGGCTTGAGAGTTGAATCAAGGACTCGTGGTTACCTGGTCAATGTTACCAGCAGTTGAGCTGGCTCTTGGGGGTTCAAGGCAAGACAATTGGAAAAAAAGGGAAGGGTTTACAGCTTCCCTTTCAGATAGAAGCAAAAGGGAAGAGATTTATGATAAAAGCAACTAATAAGCTGCCTACACATCTGGGTGGGCTAGTTACTGAAATTAGAAAACCTGATCATAATAAAAAATGAAATACCATTTCAATCCCTACAGATGCTATACCTATGGCCACATCCAAGTGTAACTTCCAGAAGTCCCATCACGCCCATGGCTCTGAAATGGCTTGGCATTGCCTAAAACACTGTTGATAACAAACATTGACAGTCTCCATCCAAATTAATTAACGACTGATGTTCAAGCCATCAGCTTTCAAGTACCTAAACATCAAATGGCAGTGAAAAAATGTGGCAATTAGCTGAAAAAATATGCTAATCCCTCTTCATTCTGATCAAAGTTTCCATTTTTCCTTGTCAAATGGAAACTTTAAATTTCACACCTACAACTGCTTGTTCAAGTCTATAACATCTCAGCCAAGAGGGAACTTTCTGAAGCCCTTTCTAGTTGGTCTAGTAATGCTGATTACCAGCCAGGCAAAGAACAGCAAACCTATTGCAAGTTCTAGGGTATTGCCTACCCTGGCTCTGAAGAATAGGTCGTACATTCTCAGAACTTTGGCCTCTTAACCATCACCAAGCTCATTTGCAATTAAGTTCAGGACTTGAAGGATATATTAAAAGGTCATACTTTCCAAAAAAATTATACACTTGATGCAAGGTGTAGAGAAACCAAATTACTGTCATAAGGGCAATTGAACGCCAAACAGCTGGAAACAATATGCCAATGGATTGTTATGGGTTGATATTTAGTGGCTGCATTCAGTCATTTTTGTTTTTATCTTAGTGTTTATAGCAGACGCACAAGTTAACCTTGGTCCAGCAAGTTGCCAAAGACAACGTCCAACTTGGTGGCACAAAAACTTAAATCTTTTACAAAATTTAACAGACATGAAATTGGAACACAACTATAGCAAGAAAAGAAAAGGGTGAGTGGATTGGGGGGGGAGGGGGGGAGAGAGAGAGAGAGAGAGAGTTCCATGCATTTATTATACCTCAAGTGGAGTTAAAGGGCACTTCCCATCCCGCCTATTTGCACCAGGCCTTATTATTCTCCCCCTTCTACGAAATTTTCCTCGCCAGCTTCTTTCACGCGCGATATCCATCTCTCTCTTTTCTTCCTCGCCACCATCATATACACAACATGAAAATGCAACCATATCCTATAATCAGTAAAACATGTAAGATTATATTCACAACACCACACAGCATATACATAAGAAGATGAGTTCTGTTCCATTCCAGAGAAAGAGAGTGAACAAAGCACCTCTTCGAATCGCAGATGGACTGAAATATACTTTCCCCCACTTTTTGAGCTATTTTTAACCATCCTATCAACCATTTTTGCAGCAAGCATACGTATCGATTCTGAAAACCTAAGTGCTTCAAAATTTGACAAGCATCGAAGTCCTTGGATATTTGGAGGAACTGCATGGGCCAATCTGTTAGAGAAAGGTGCTACCCGAACAGCCCTGTAGCATTAATTAGAAAGCAGATAAAGCTATAATACATAAACTTCCAGGTCCTTGGAATCATTGAAATCAGGGCTGTAACACTTCTTGATGTTGGAAAATAAGTTTAGAAAAATGTACAATAAACACAATATTATGAGAGGAATGAAATTCAGTGCATGATTGTCATCCAACCAGGAGAGCAAATAATTGCAAAACAATTTCTTGTTATCGAAGTACAAATAACATATCCGAGTGCAAAATTATATGTTAGCAGTTCCTACTCATAAAATTCTGGCAGATTTGTTTGAGGTTCAATTCATATATAATCTATATATCTTCCATTGATCACAGATGGCAATGTCAAGCAAACATACTACAGGAAAAGCAATTTCCCAAGCCAAAGACTTTTGCAGCCAACAACAAGCCACAAAATGATTACCCAACTCACCAATCTTACAGTTGTTTGATGAAAAAGACTCGCAAGGAAAAACACACAGATTAGGAGTACTTTCTGGTAAGACAGTTTAAGCTTAAGAGCCTGCTTCAAAAGCTCAGCTCTCTACTTTTAATGCTTTTAATATGAGAAGAAAATGAATTTCCAGAATAACCTCAAAACTCTTTGAATTAGAACTCTGTTTTAACTCCTTTTTTCTGCCATTTTATATTTGTTGGGTCCCCAGGCGGTTGGGAGAAGCGCCATGTGTAAGTAGGATCCAACCACAACCTCGTGTGGCCTTGCTTAAGCTGTCCCCTAATTAATGGTTTTATGCAAACTAGGAACATAAAAGTCAAATTTAATCACAAAATGTGTAACAAGCAAAAAGCAAACATACGAAAGAAACATTACAAAACAAAAAGAGTAAGTAAATTGTGATGGATTGGTAATTAGGAAAAAAGAGAGAGAGAGAGAGTTTTCTGATGATTGAACCACCTATAAGAATTTTTTTTCTCCACCAAAAGTAAGAAACGGAAGAGAAAGAAATGAAGAACCATTCCAAAATAAAGCAACAAGAGGTGGAGGTAAAAGTAGCTTGCATCATAACTAGGCCAGATGGGCTAACCAAAATGGGAAATGGGTCTGGTGAGGTCTGGGAGTAAAACATGCACATTTTGGATCGATATTAATGAAAGTGCTTAGGTAGCCCTGGGGACCCAAATAATCTCTCTTATGTATGTTCTTTTTCCTTATTTTTTCAGATTAATTTTTTTCCCCTAAACAATCATTTTCAACGTTTTGATAATTATTTATAATATAAAGTTACAATTCATTATAGTGAAACCAAGAAAATTAATCCTTTAAAGCAGAGAAGGTCCAAATCCTCTAGACCCAGTGTTGCACTAGTTTTTTTTTTTTTTTTTTTGGTTTTTATTTTTAAGAATGTAGTGCAATAGTTCTGTGCATGGTCCCAATCTAGAAACATGACTATATAAATATTATATTTTATAAATGAAGTTGATTCCTTTTTCGTGCTTTTAACGATCTAAATTGAAGTACTTGATGCACCACAACCAGCTATCTACTTCATCACTTAATCATAGAAAGAAAATTTGAGGATCCTAAATATTTCCAAGTCTAAACACTTAAATACCTTTCAAGAAAAGCAGAAAAACTGAAAGCATTGAGAAAACATGTAAATCCAGATGCACAAGCACAAGAAGTCTTCCTCACTCAGAATTCATCATTTTCTGAAATGGCTAAATGAATGGATCACTCAGAATTCAGAAGATGGTGAGCATAGAAACAACAAGGATCATTAAATGTAGACAAAGAGTCTTGGGCTTATAACAAATGTATCTGGTCAAAACTAGTCAAATTTTTTTGCAATGGATAATGGGTATTGGGCGGGACTAATCAAGACCCATCCAACATATGACCCTCCCAAATTCGTCCCACAGTAATTATGGGTGTGTTTGGGCAAAAGCCCAACCGACTCCCCACCCAATTTGTGCTCTTTCATGTAGATTCCTGTATTCATAACATAAAGGAGCCCTATATTCTTGTACAGTTGCAATGCAATTTAGATTCCTGTATGATTATTTTAAATGACCTTTATAAGGCCTTATCCTCATGCTAGAGATGGAATATAAGCACGTTCAAGACAACTGCATGACTTGACTAGAAGCTCTATAACACTCGATGATCATCAAGATTAGCATATTAAAACTGAATGGAGACAAAATGTCCAGTCAATGAAGTCACAGTAATTAAAAATTATCGTTTGGTCAGTAATAAAAGACAAAATTGTTAGTAATAAAAGAAAAATACTATGCAATTGTTCTTTTCTTTTATATATGTGTATATATATATATATATATATATAGCTCAAAACAAAACAAAAAAAAAAAAAACAATCTCATGCCATGAGTTCAATTAAAAAGCTTTCAGTGGAAAAGAGAGTATCCCTGATAGTTTATTTTGTCTTCAGGTCTTCAGCTTCCATTATTAAATATTTTTCAATTGCTTTTAAGTGTTACGGTTCTATAAATCGTGCTGTTTGGACATTCCTCAACTTATCTTGGAGTAGTTCATTTCAACTTTTGGTGAAAAACAATTTACTGTGCTTGCATTCTATTTATTACCTTAACTCCAAATAAAATCGTACAGCTAAAACTCTGAAATTCAGTCATTCCTCAGATCTCTCTTTGGTACTGCAGCTGATAATTCTTAATCTCAACAGGTTGGTCTCTTAATGCACCATAGTTTTTTAGTCACAATGCACTGTAATACCTCACACAAATCTAAACAAATACTATGCATCAAATAGAACTGAAATGAAGCTACTGAAAACAGTTCAAAAAAAAAAAAGAAAAAAAGAAGAAGTACAAAACCAAGAAGAAACCCAGAATGTAAATAACAAAGAGAAAGATCAAAACTAAGCAAAGATAAGAAAACAGGACAGGAAGTGAGGCAGGGAAAAAGAGTCATGAAAAGAAAAATGTAATGTGACCCCCAAACTCGAGACCAAGAAGTTCACCTCAGATAATTACTAATGTCCGCTACAAGGAGCAACATAACATCCAATGATTAGCCATCAAAGCAAAAAGTTAAGGGTATAGCAGTAAAAGACTACTCACCCCAACTTGACTATCTTTGGTACAACCTTCTGCAGATAGTAGGTTGCACTTGACCATGCTTTTAACCTCAGATTGACAATATTGCTTATATTATTATCAAAATGCTGAAGTACAGCTTCTGGAAGCTCTCTAACAATCTTTACACGATTTCTTAGGGCGTATATGAAGAAATCCTCATCAAATATGTCTCCAAACTTGCTGCAAGAATTTAAAGAGAAAGAGAAATATGCAACATAAATGAACATGTTATGGAATAGGTCTAGTAAAAGAAAATAAACCTATGATAGAAATGGGTTCATTTAAAAGGAAATAAAACTGCACACAAATCATAAAACGTGGACATCTTAGGACAAAATCTTTTTTTTTTTGGTGGGGGGGGGGGGAGCAAACTTTTGATGAAAACCATGGATAAGTGCTAATAATATTCTTTTGGAATCTTTTTCTACCTATTTGTGCATGAGCATTTTTTCAACATACAACACACTAAATTATTTAAAGCAACAGGCAGTCAGAAATAGACAAAGAAGCACTAGAAATTCAGTATTACCATTATCTCACCTAGAATCTCGCCAAACACTATTGAAATGAAACATTGGAATAACAAGAGTGGCATTTAACAATCCTGCAACCGCCACTGCATCACATATCTGTACAGGAAAATATCCATCAGCTAATTCTAACTGCTCATATGCACGCATGAAGGCACCAACAATATTATAATAGTTTGGGCATTTGTAATTTTTCCTCAGAATTCCTGAAATTAGTTAATCCCAAAGTCCCCAAAGATGGGAAAATTGCAGTGAAGCCACAGGGGAAGCACAATAGTAGCAGGGCATCCTAACGTAATTGTGAAGCATCATCCATGAAAAAGTTGAATAGGAACACCTTCTAACTCAAAAGAAACATACCGACAATCTTTGTTGGTTCAATCCACCATTTGCTTCAATTATGAGGAAACCATTCGACTTGGGCAACTCTGACAACACTTAAAGCAGAAGCATAATAAAGATGTTGTTCACAGGTAATTGCATGTATGCTAAAGGAAACATAAGCTCTGGATTTTGTTTACAAATCTAACTAATTAAGAAGAAAATGTCACAAGTTATCAAGAAATAAAATTGTTCCAGCACAATAGTAAGTTCCCTGTGAAACCAATTTATGTAAATTTGTATAATGGTATAGCAACACTTGTTCATGCACTCAGAGACACGCGACAACTTAGTTTTTGAACTCCTCCTATTCCTCCCGCCCTACTTCTTACACATGTACACATGTTCTTTATACCTTTGCAGTAAAAAGTTAACAAAAGTATACAAATGGAGAGAAGATGATAGCTTTTCTTTTCAGCAAGGAAAACTGGCTTGACAATAAGATGCAATGAGCAAGTGAAAATAGAATATTCACTATTTCCATTTTTACAGTCTCACACGATGGGGAAAAAAATCCTGAAGGCTTTTATTTCACTGCATTTCAATTCAGAAATAGTTTCCCAGAATTTCAGTTATTGCCATGTGGCCATTGCACGCATACACACACATATTTACATTGTATATACGGAACTGTATATACTGCATAACCATATATACAAACACACCACACATCTTACAAATTTTTCCTCATCTATGTTGTCCACAAGCACTGAAGTATTCATGGGAAATCCAGTTATCATGCCAACTGGAATTTTTCATAGATTTCATCTTGTCTATGAAAGGAAACAATTCCCTAACCTGCATCAGAAGCAGTCTGATGAATACAAGGCTTCCAACTTTGATGTGGCTTTAAAGTCCAAACATTCATTATCTGCATATTTCCAACATCAGCTACAAAAGTTAATATCTTTCACATCAAGCCAACAGCTACGAACTTCACATGTTATAAGAAAGCACCTTAATTTTTGAGCAATATCACAACAGAAAGAACACTCCAAAGTCTAATCTCCTATTGTCGAATCATAGCTTCAAACTGCTGCCCAATGAAGTTAAATATCTTATTTGTTCCAGTTATGAAACATCAATTCCTCTCCTAGTAAATATAACGATGAAAAGGAAGGGATAGATTTTTTCTTTTTTTCTTTTTTTTTTTTTTTGGGGGCGGGGGGTTGGTTGTGGATACGAGTGAAACGAAAATGTTTCATTTCAATAGGAAGTCATACTAGGTGCATGTAATCAAACTGCTATATCTAAAGCCAGTTAAGTAGACGTTTCAACAATTCACTCTCCAATCAACTTGGAACTTAAAATAACCAGCTGGCTGATGATACCACATTGTGAAAATTCTTTATATACAATTATAGTATGTTTGGGATATTTAAATTAGTTTAAGTATTATCTCCTCCCCAAAAAGTTAGTTTATATGTTAGCAATCATTCATTCCAGATAAGAAATCTCTCTCTCTCTCTCTCTCTGAGTAAGATAAGCAACCTCAAGTCTTGAACAAGCCATTTGCACCGAATCTAATAATAACAGGCCAAATAATTATCAATCTATGTAAAGATCAGGACTTTGGAAACATAAAGAAAAATTACCAAATTAGAGGAGCTTCCGTTGCTCTCCGCCTGCATAAACGGCCAAAGCTTCTCAAATACCTGCGGGCTTCTGTATAGAGATCCAGGCCGCGTCAGGTCATCTCCACCTCCACCATTTCTACTAACAACGGAATCAAATCCTACGGTACCCATATACAACAACATTACCGATATATACAACAATGGCGCCAATAATAACACCCCTCTCCGCCTATAAACTGTCGAAATCACCGCAAAACCCAACCTTTCCACTAAATTCTGCAGCTTCATTTCCCCAAATCCTCCGCCACCTCCTCCACCCCGGAGAAAACTCCTGCTTCCTCCACCTCCGCCGCCGACGCCACCTCCGATTGTAATAATAGAATTCTTATTGTTCCTGCTGCGGCGGTTCAGCGGTGAAGACGGTGGCGAAACAGAAGAAGACGCACAAGGAGACGGAGACGGAGAAGTAGAAGGCGTAGAATTCACGCCGCTACCCAGCCGGCTTAAGCCGTGCATGTGGCCTACAGCACCAGCCACAACCACCTGATTTTTCTCTATTTTCTGCTTCTTTTCGAAAATTAAAGAAATGGGTTAGAGAAGAAATGGAAGCATAATAACAAATTTGGCAGAATCCCTTTTGAAATGGGAAGGAAATTGACAAAGGGTTGTGATTATATGTGGAAATGATCCTCTCACAAGTCAACTGAAAAAGAACAAAAGCACAAATTTTGGTTAAAATAGAAAAAGGCGCAAAAAGGAAAGGACCCGAAAAAAAAAAAAGTAATCTTTGACAACTTCAGAGTGACTGTAGCTAGTATAAGTAAATTGGTGGGTGAGCTTGTGACTGTATGACTGTGTGTTTTTCAAGCATAAAAATTGGAGCTTAGAACTGTATAACAATGGCAATGGCAGAGAAATCACCAAGCAATAGCAAGAAACACGGGTGGTAGCTGGGAGAGGAGCTAAAAAATGGGGGACATTAACTTGTCAATAAAATATCCAATGTAATTGAAGTTAATTGTATAGATTTAATTACAGCGTGTGAGATAGCAGCAGAAGAATCAAGGAAGCAGGGAGACTCCACTTGCACGGGGAGCGCGGTAAGTGCTATAGTTGATAGGGGAAGATCCTGATCTTCATGGCTGTGAAGCCTGTGACTTGTGAGCCACCAACTTTGTCGGTGCTGTCTATCACTGTGTCACTGTGTGTAATTACTGCAATTAAGGGAATTTAATTTCTCAGCTCCAAATAATTTTTTTCCCTTTTATTGGGAAATGCAATAGCAAAAGGTGGCATCTGTGAATTGTCAAGTTGTACCCATGAACCATTATATGATTCAGGCAGAGAATCCTCGTTACTGGTACTAGCAAAGTTTTCAAAACCGTAATTCTATTTGGAATTGTTTTTTACTTTGAAGGATTAGATAGTAAATATCCAATCCTATAAAAATCATTAAAAAACAGTTTTACTAATAATTTTAAAGTGTGCAATTCACATATACAATAATAAATAATACAATTAATGCACAATCAATATAATAGTATTGTTAATTAAGGTTAAAATCATACTATCTAAAATATTTGAGGCAGTCTAAAAATTAAATAAAAATTTTGGAACTATATGTGATATATTGTAAATGAATTTGATTAAATTAAAAATATTGTTCTTTCTTATTTTGAATCCAGATGCAATTACTGGATAAGGTAAGCGGAAAAATTAACTTTATATATATATATATATATATATGAAATAATTAAATACCAATTTTTAAAAATTTATCTATTTTTATAGGCAAGACAGCAATAATTATGTGCCTTTAAAATTGTTTGAATCTAGTTTCTAAAGCAACAAATAGCATTCAATTCTGAATTTTCTATACAAAGTTATGGTCAAATTATTAAAATTTTTATTGTTATATCTTTAAATGGTGGAATCATAAAAGGAACAGATCAAAATCGAAAACCATGAACGGATTGTGGGATTTTATGATCCCACGATTTGGATCAGGATCTTAACTACTATAGTCTATAGGTACTAGTGGAAATGGCACACTCTACGTGTGTGCAAATTTAGAAAGAAAATTTTAGAAAAGATGTAGCAGTTGATTAGGATAACTAAAAGAACACGAGAATTGGAATAAGATAGTTTTGATTAAATAGCAGTTAATAGGGATAAAACTGTGATTTAATATAAGTTAATAGGAATAAATTTGAAAACACATAGGGTGACACTAAATGCTAACACCAACTATAAAACTGTGATTTAATATAAGTTAATAGGAATAAATTTGAAAACACATAGAATAACACTAAATGCTAACACCAACTGTAAGGTGCTCTGCTTTTATTATAGTAAATACATTGAACAATATTAAATAATTACATTGAGCAATATTTCAATCTTTTTGGCAATGCATGATATTCTCTATTGAGAAATGTAATAGTAGAAGGTAATAATTGTGAAAATCAAATTATACTTGAAAACTATAATGTGATTCGTATAATTGCACAAAATTTTGATGTTATGTATGTCAAACAAATACTTCAAATAACATTTTTATTTTTTCAATGAACATAATAAATTTTTTTTCATATTGTACAAGACTTCATTACACAACATCAAATTTATGTTAAAAGAATAATTTTTTATGAGTTACGTACATATTTGTCAAAAAAAAGTTCAGCAATTTTTATTTTACAATTACATTTATGGGGTAACTATATAAAAATGTTTCTATAATATCACAAAATTTTGAAATATTTTTAATCAAATTAAATTTATATCTCACATGCACATAATACACACAATTGATGCAGGAAATGCTAGATTATTTTGCTTTTAAAATTTATTTGCAAAAAATAAAGACATAATAACAAATGCCTCCAAGATACTCATTAGAACACCAAAATTACACTCTGTTGAATTTGCCATTAGTTATGCCTGCTTGGCTCCCCAACTTAGTGTGTGAATATACACAGTTATGTGCTCACATTTGTTACTTCTATATTTATAAATTTTTCCTAATTAATTTCACTCTCATAAAAAAAGTAACACCTAAATCTATCTTAACGAGTGACCCATTAAACAAACCAACAAGGGAATTTTGCCATTTTGATTCCTAAACATTTTTACTGAAACTAATTTCATCATTAATGATTTATTTTAACCAATTCAGTCTTCAAACAAGTTTTTTTACTTCAAATGTAGGACTTATATGGTAGGACCACCACATTTTACACATTCTACATGGTTAGGCAGGGTATAATCAACACACAAGGCTAAATTTCTGTAATTAACAGATGAAACAGATCAAGACGATCAACAAATTTGCTTAACATCTAAAATAAAGGGTTCCAGCATCTATTCAGCATCTATTCTGTTTGGCCATCAGCGCTTCTCACAAGTTCTCATGTCCTTCTATGAAGTAGCTCCAATAACATGCATCAACGGAGGGACTATGTGTAGGGCGCATCAAGTTTGAGCAACAACCAATAATCAAAGCATAAGGGTGAAAAAAGTAGGCCATCATCAGGGATGAAGAGAGAGAAGATTGAATACTACAATTGACATGAGATAGAGTATTTTGTGATTGCCGTGAACTGTGTGGAATAGTGATTTGATGGACATTGTTGAATCCAAGAAGAAGATTCCACGGCTGCAAGAATTATGGAGTTTTTTTTATTCATTGTAGTCATCAAAGGCTTGCAAGCACTTTTTATAATATGATCTACCAATGTCGAAGAGACGAAGATGACAAAAAGTATGATGGCTAAATTCTTGAAGTATCTAAGGAAAGCCAAACAAGAGAACTATTTTATGAAAATTGGACTTGCAAGGTTGGAAGAAGAGAGTAAGAGGATGAAGCGTGAAATTGGAAATATGAAAGGCAGAAGCAAGTTGTTAGTTTTGGTAGTGGTTTGCTATGGTTGTTTGTTAGCTAGTGTACTTGTAACGACAAAAGAAAACAAGATGTCACAAATTTGGGGCTCCGAATGTAGCTTTAGATAAATAAACAAACTCTGTTTGGTTAGATTTAAGCCTTTTATTTGTTTGTTATTGGATTGATTGTAAGGCATTGTAAATCATCTGTTGTGGCAATTATCAAAGTAATGTATGCAATGGTTTTATAATTGAAGAAATCTGGACATATGCAATGGCTGTAGCATTTGGTGTTTAAAAAAAAAAGAAAAAAAATTGTTAGAGTTTTGCCTTAAAATTTGACATTCCTTGAGTCCAACAAAACTAAACAACACCTGACAAATGTTTTGTGCAAAGTTGATAACATAATCATTTATATAACCAGCACATTGTAGTTGTCCAAAAAGAGATCAATGCCAAACTTACAACATTAGTTCATGTCTAGCTAAAAAAAGACAAGGCAAGTTGACATAGCCTGACTTTTACAAAACAATGATCTTGTTCATAGTACTTTAGTTACAATTGTACAGACTATGTTAAAGAAAATATTATGGCAGAAATTAACTTAAATTAGAACAAATATATTGCATTAGGTGCTCAAACCATTTTTTGATGATCAAACCATTTTTTGATGAAGACAAGGAAGTAGTTTGTCGGGGTCTTTCATTTCCTCATTGCCACATACCTGATTTGCATCTGTTTAAAAAAGAAAGCAAGTTTTAGTGGTGTTAAGTTCAATATTAAAAAAATAAAAATAAGAGCAACTAGTCTTAAGTACTAGCTTGAGTATTTGAGGGATGATCTTTATTACACTACTTTGTACCGTCCTACTTATTTCTAGACATGTCCTCTTGTTATGGCCTTTCATCTTGTAGAAAACTACAATTATTGGCGTTAGATGCAGTGTTTTCAGAACCGGACTGGACGGCCTTTCGACCGGTTGAACCGCAAACTGATTATGTCAACAGTCCGGTTCTGTATTAAAGATGGAATCAATGAAAACTTGGTCAAAACGGGTGAAAACCGGGTTGAACAAGTCACTCCCGATTTTCAAGTTTCTTGTTTTGGAAAAAGGAAATTTCTTTATTGAATCCAAGAATTGAACACGAGACCAACAACGCAGGTGCTATGCATATGCCAACCAACTCCCCAAAGCCTACTAAAGTGCTATCTTCTGCCAAAACAATAACTTTTAAGGTAGTATTACTAAAGGAACCAATAGAACTATTAACCCTAAGCATTGCTGCCCTTTTAGTCTTCCTTTCTTCTCCACTTACCCCTCGTTTGGTATGCTGAAAAGGCCTAGAATGGAAAGACCTTTCCAACTTCTTCATTTCATTCTAGTGTTTGATATGACCCTTTCCCCCTAAAAAGCCCTTTCCCCCTGGAAAGCTTATTCCAACTTTTTCCTGAAATCCCATTCCTCACAAAAATCTAGAGAAAGGTCATTCCAACTCTATCCAATAAATACCTAAATTATAAAAGTCAAGATTATCCTTCTATATTATATATCTCTAGTTCTTGTGTTCCTATTTATCCTTTATATATATATATATATATTAATTTGCCATTTACTTTTATCAAATATTAGGTCTATTTTGTGAGTTTAGTTAATAAGTCTACTACTTTTTTACTTAGAAATAATTTTAATTATATTTAATGACTTTTCTTTCTTTTTACTTTGAAATAAAATATTCAGTTAACATTTTTGATATATTTTTATTCACAATATTGTATTACATGATAACATTTGTTAATTTAAACAAACAACAACATGCCAAAATGCATTCATATGAAATTTAAAAAATTTAAAAAAAAGAGTAAACCCACTAGATTATTTGTTAAGGCACAATTACATTTTTCTATTTACAAATAGTTCTTAAAACCATCCAAAAGCAAATCAAGGGTAAATGATTTAATATGCATGAATGACGGATTTAACATGCATAGAAAATACACGGGATTCAACATACATGTAATTTAAAATTTTAATTTAGTTATAACTGGTATTCACCTATTGCAATTGTATTACAGTTGGTATTTACCTATTGTAATTGTGTGCTATTAAAAAGTTATGTTTTCACTTAATAAGTTATTGTGATTTTATACTATTAAAAAGTTATTTATTAATTAATAATTCATTTGTCTCTAAACCAAGATGTGTATAGAATGTTATATATAAGGACAATTAAGTCAATATAGTAGTTTTTACCATTCCATTCTGACTTCTCAAAATGATTATACCAGATATGGGAAAAGAAATTAACATTCCATTCTGACTTGGTTACCAAAACACTAGAATGATGAATTTTTTCCTCTCCTTTCTGGCAGGAAAAGAATTCTAGGTGGAAAGGCTTTTCCATTCTAAACTTTTCCACTGTACCAAACGAGGGGTTAGATCTCACCTCCAATTCTCAGTCCTCACCTCCAATTCTCTCTTTCATCAAATATTTTCATGGCCAATAATTTATTCTTTATTACAAGCTCTCCTTTCATCAGATATTTTCATAATCAATAATTCCTTTTTTCTTTATCATCCTCTTTTAATCCCACTCTTTAGTTTAATCTACTGATGTTATCTTCCACCAGCTTTAGTTTAATCTTTCGAAGATTCCTTTTTTACTTGTTCGCATGTTGAATTTCCTTTTTTTCCTCTTTTCATTTGAATTTTTCTTTCTGCCATTTTCAATATGCCCCTTTTCTAAATCTTTTGGATGGATTGAAAGTTTCTCACCTAGCCAAAACGTTTTTTTTTCATTTGATTTCTCTCTCTCTCTCTCTCTCTCTGTGTGTGTGTGTGTCTCTCTCTCTTTTTTTTTTGTTGTGATTTGGAAAAGTTACATCTATCAAATATGAAATTGTCACTATATTTTTAATTTTTTCATGCTAGCAAGAAAGCTTTTTTAGGGGATTTGAAAGTTTTTTAGGCGATTTGAAAGTTTTATCTTTGATTTTTGGTAAAAGAATAATTTTAAATTTAATGTGTACAAGAATGTTTTTAAATCCTTAGGTGATGGTGGTGAAGTTTGAGAATTTAGAATTTGTTATGTTTCTATGCATGAGGGGTTAACCAGAGATAGATTATATTAAGATTCATTCAATTGATTCATATAATTGATTGTCAATTAGTCTCTTTTTTTTTTTTTTTGTAATGTAGATTAGCAATCTTTTCGGATTTTTTTATTGCTTTGCATGCTTAAGTCACAAATGAACTTCCGACATTTCTCAAGACCAGTACTACTTGCTGAAGTTGATATGCCATTCAAGGAACAAGTAGTGTCTTTATTTTTTTGTATCTTTTGCAACCATCTCAGTGAAAAATGCTGGTTGTTTTAGTGGTGGCAATTGCAAAGTTTTGTTCAACAGAAAGGACAGCACATCAAGGCCTATCAATCACACTAGTTATGGAGATTATGATTTTTCAGAATTTTTTTAATTTTTTTAAAAATAAACAAAAATAGTGAATCAATGACTGCTTGGTTGAACCGGGAATCGGTGGCTCAACCGGATCGATCACCGGTCTGAGTTTAAAAATGTTGGTTAAATGATGGTAGCTTGCTAGAGCAAGAACTAGGGTGAAAATTAATGGAGCAGCTCGACTCAAGTTTGCAAGCTATTCGGTCAATGGCTCGACTCGAGCTCACCTTGACCAAGTGCAAACTCGAGTAAAGCGAACTCGAGTTCGAGTTACTCCTATAGCTATCGAGACGAGCTCAATCCCGCAACTATATACCTGACAGTTACCAAGTTTTGTCAAGTAATTAATAAACAAATAAATACATAATAATTTCATATTATTTTATATATACTAATATGAAATGACACACATAGGCATCAAAGTGCCGAGATTTACACAGAACAATACTACTCCCTCAATTATTTGTGTGGGTAAATGAGGGAAATCATAATTCATGAGTGGGCATCTTTTTTAATCATCATTCAATTTCAAAACACCAGACAGAGATTTGGGAAATTTAGGGGTCTAGAAATTAGAATTGAGTCATAAACAAAAAATGGTAATCTTCTTCCTTTTCTTTCTCTAATCTCTACTCTAGCAGTTTGGTGACTTCCATCTTCTTTCTTCCCTCATTTGTACCCTAGCGATTGGAATAGAGAGACTCCACACCCTTAGGTCATGTGTGCAACTGATAGAAGGCAGTTCAGCTCCAGTGAAGAGAATGTGAAGGACGAAACGACACTCGTTGTTGAAAAACAAAGAGGGATGAGCTACAAAACGACAACTCAGCAGCTAAGGTACACTCTAAACCTTTGAAAATCTAGCTCAATTGTTGTTTTGTAGCCATAGTCATCCATAATTGTAATTTGTAAACCCTAAATTATAAATTGGAAAATGCAATTTCTAAAACGCAGCTGTACATTGAATTAGCAATTTATAATATGCTATCTAATGTTAATTTTTTGGTTTGCTGTGTTGATTTCAAAGATTAATGGTAGGTTTCTTGAGTAGTCTTCTAAGCATGGTAATTTTTATTGGTAGTGGGCACTTTGTAGGAGTTTAGCTAGGTGTTTCTTTGTAACTAAGGAGGTCGATTTGGACTTTAAGGAACAAATAAAAATGCAACATAATTTTGCTTTGGCAAGTAGTTCGAAACAATTGGACCCTTAAGACATGGTAATTAACCTAATTCTTTAATGAACTTTTACATATTGTGCATAGTTTTTACTGTCTAATGAATGGAAATTGTAGTGGACATATGTTAAGTTGAATTGGCCATGAAAATTAAATTTTGCACTGAAAAATTGGATTTCACATTGAAAATTGGATGGCCGGATTTTTGAACAGTTTGGTTTACTTACCACATTAAAGATGTATAGCTGATTTGTTTTATTGGATGGCTGGTAGTTTCACACATTTGTTTTGCTAATTTGTTTTAAACTATCACATTGGATTTTTTTTTGTTTTGTTTTGCTAGATTTTGATGCTTAGATGAAAATGATAGTAACATGTTGTTTATTTTTGGTGAAAAATGAATGGACCCTAAGGCTGGTTTTGGATGCTGGATTTGTTGGTTAGTTACATGGAAAATGATAGTAACATGCTATTTGTTTTTGGTGAAAAAGGAATAGACCTTGACATTGGTTCTTCTTGCTGGATTTTAGTGCTTAGTTAGATGAAAAATGATAGTAACATGTTGTTCTGTTTTTGGTGAAAAATGAGTGGACCTTAAAACTAGTTCTTTTTGTTGGATTTTGCTGGTCAATTTGCTAGAGAATGATTGAAAATTGCTTTTTTTTTTTTTTTCCTTGTATAGAACCTACATGCTTGCCAAGTTCTTCTGAGGTCAATTCAGCACCAAATGCTGAGGTTGCAGATTCTTCTAGTCCTCTCATATTAGACAGCCACATTTTTGTGAGTCATGAGACAACTGCAATCCTGTATCTTGACAGTTGAAGAAAATGAACTTCTACAAGATAAAAATGCTAATATAAGTAAAGAAAATGAACTTGTGGGATATGCAAATCTAAATAGAGTAGGAGGAGGAGAGAAGACACAAAAAGATCATGAATTTCACATTTCAAAACAAAATAGGACTTCCTAAACTTGGGACAATTTCACCGAATTTACAGAAAAAGGGACATTCTATGCCATTTGCAAGTACTGCATGTAAAACTATCTCGTGGCAAGACCAAGCAAACTTCTAGTATATGGAGGCATCAGAATAGCTATCTGGCAAGAAAAGCAAATATGATAGAGTTCGGCAGCAACAAAAGCTCAATTTTCAGCCATTCAATGAATTTTTTTTCCTATTATACCCCTTTGCATATAGGGAAATTTGATATGGAAAAGATGCAAGAACTGCTGCTCATTGGATATTGATGCATGAGCATTCCTTTAACATCTTAGAAGAAGAGAGCTTCAACATGTAGAGTGGCAAAAGATTTATTGGGTCATAGGAAAAACCAATTGTATCAAAGTGTATGACATGAAAAAAGTAAAATTAAAGAATATGTTGAAACAAGTGAGTAAAGTGACCTTGACAACTAATATATGGAAGTTCAAAAATCAAAAAACTGAGTACATGGTTGTCATGAGACACTGGATTGATGCTTATTGAATTGAATATTGCAAAAACTGGTGCTCATTTGGTCACATACCACCTATGAGAGCCTAGAAAAATTTTCCTAATTTATTTTCAAATGTATTATTTTCATAAGTGGAATTTTATTTCTTTTAGTATGCATATAAACTATTTTACCCTAATAAGTGCAAATTGATAACTAGTAAATCGATTTTGCTCAATTAGTACTTATTACCTTAAAAATTTATAAAACGCGCGTTACCGATAACTCTAAATTTATTTCCGAGACTTTAATTGAATAAGTATAGAAATTATTCGGGTTCCTAGGTAAAACAATTACCTAAGAGTTGGGGTCAAAATAGAAGCATCTTAGCCTTATGCAAAAGAAGCACCAAGTGGCAACTTCATTGCCTCCCAGGGCTTGGTTTGGTGGCATGGGCCTGTTGAAGATGGGGTGTTGCCTCTGGTTCGAGTCTCGCTGCCAGCAAGTTGCGGGGGGTGGGGGATTAGTCTGCGGGGTCCACTCCCTGCGGGAAACCCCTAAAAAAAAAAAAGTGGCAACTTCATTGTGCCACTTGGCAAAAAGTCTTGATGCAAAAGTTGGACTTCCAAGACCAAACATTTCAAACTTTCAAAATTCTTTGTCTTGCACACTTTCCTTGCTCTGTTCGAACCATCAAAGATAGAGAGAGAGAGCGCTGAGAGTTCTCTTTGAGTTTCTTGAAACCTTGAGAGGAACTTAGACAAAAAAAAAAAAAAAATCAGCTTCCATTCCACTTCCAATCTATCTGACAGTGAGCAGTGAAGAAGAGTAGCAGTTTCTGGTTAGCCGTCCAGCCTTCATCCGAGTTTTGGTGGTCTTTCCTTTACATTTCCAGCTTAAAATCCTTCAGAATTTAAGGTAATTTTACCCCTATACTACCTCTTTTTGTTTTATAAATAACAAATGGAACATGCATGTTGATTTGAGTTGAATCTGCCAAGGAAAAAGATTTTCAGAATTCTGTCCATTTGATGAAGCTCCCATTTTCCAGAAAAATGCTCATGATTTGTTGGTAAATCTTCAAGAAAAGTATATAGACTTGGAGTATGTTGAATATTGAGGCTTGCATGTGAAGTTTTGTTGGTTTTAACTCAAAAATTTGAGCAAAATATGTAGCTTTCTTTCGGCCAGATTCAAGACTCATTTTTCCAGATTTTTGACTTGTAATAGTAGCTCAAAATTTCAGTTTTTTGTTGCTTTGTTTGGACTACAAATTGTCAAGAAATGCTCCCTTATACTGTGAATGAGGCTGAGTGAGAGTGCATGACTAATCTTTGGTACTAACAGCTTTAAAAATTAAAGAAAGAGACAGCTTTGGTTGTCTAGCTTCACTTAGAAAAAAAATTCCAGCCTTGTCTTGTGGATTGTGGCCCTTTTACTTCAGCTTTGTTGCTTGATTTCATTGATAAAATTGCTGGAATGTTGTCTTAACTTATGAATATGGACGTTAGAAGGTTGTATGCTGATTTTGTTAGCTTGGAGAGCTTTAAAATTTAAAAAAACTTCAGCTTTTAAAACCGGCTCATAGTGCAAAGGAATTTCCAGTTTTAAAACCTGTTTTTGTAAGCTAAAATGTGGATTGGTTGCTTGTTATTTTGCTGGAAAAACTTAGTACCAAAGCTACTCAAAAGAGGAAAGAGTGTTTAAATGAGCTATTGTGCTAAAAATTTGGTTTTTGCAGTCAAGTTTGCAACCAGAAAATCTGTTTAAGTCATACGGCAAGAGCAGCTTAGTATTTTCCAGATTTTACCCCTTTTGTTGGCTAAATGTTGAGAATTTTTCTTGCTACTTTTATGAAGAAACTAGTATTAAAGGTATGTGAATGGATAAGGGTGTTGAACAGCTTCTAATTGTCAAAATTTGGACTTTAGGAACTTGACATCAAACTTGAATTTCTGGACACCTTTTCAAATGAAATAGATTGTGTGTTGAATGAATGATAAAAAACTTCCATTTTATTGAAAAAATTCTAGCTCATATGAATTACTAAAAACTGAGTTTTTCAAACTTATAGTAACCTCGACAGCTTGAAGTTCCAACTCGTATATGTGATAAATTAATGCCTAAACGTGGAAAAACATGGTTGATTTCGCCCTTTTAAACTGGGAAATGAGTTATAAGTGAACTAAGCCTTAGGCAGCCTTATTCTTGGAAAAAAAAAAATAAAATCCCAATTTTAACTCAAATATTACTTCATAGTTTCAGCCTTGAATTTGGTGGTTGAGCTAACGTTTTTCCAGCTTTTGATTCCCTATATGTTGGGCATGTTGACGATTTTCTCTCTTATTGGTATGTACTTAGAATTGCTGACGTTCATGATGAAAATGTAGTGACTTAAACCTTGTTGGAATGCTGGAATTTTTGCCAAAGTATGAACGAACGTGAAATGTCCTATTCGTAAGACAAACCACTAAAAATATTAGAAGTTCATTACTAGGTTAAAAATGTGGCTGATCAAGTGAAATAATGAAAAGTAGTATAACTCGATTACACTAAAAAATGATACGAAACTTGGTGAATGGTTGAACTAAAAGCTAGGTACTAAACCTTAGTTAAAAGAATGTAACTTAGATGTTTAAAAAGTGACAAAACTAGTATCGCTAAGTTGCCAAAAGTTAGGAATCGATGAACTTTCAAAGTGTTAGTTAATAATACTTTAAAAGAAAATATTTCGGAGAATTTCTTTGGTAAAATTATAAACCTTAAGGGTCAAGTTTAGCGAAGGACCTTATATAGATACATAATAATTTCCTAGTACAAATAAGATCAAAATGGCCTCAAAATAACCTCTTAACATCCATTTCATGTAAAAGGTATTTTTAGTTTAATAACCAATGTTTTTCAAATTCATTACCTAGTTTTACTTCACTTTGAAAATACTTATAAATTTATTCCCTTTTCTACGAAATTTTGAAATTTTCTCTCCCTCTTGACTCAAACTTAAGGAAAACCCAAAATTTTGGCAACTTGAATTTATTAAACGACAATTTTAGGTCAGAATTGAATTTAATTGCTAAAATTAGTAAAGTTAAGTAAATAATGCCGATTTCTTAAAATTTTAACAAACTTTAGAAAATTTCCGCTTTTGCCTTTTTAAAGTTAAAAATCCTTCACTTTACTTTAAAATTAGAATTTTCCTTTAAAAACGATTAGATAATTAAGAGGTGAGTAACCCCCCTTTAGTGTGTATCTCAGGAGTCGACGGTGAGACGGAAGAAACTTTTGTCCCGAGACTCAACTCTAAACTCGCTTAAAAAGGTGAGATTCCTACTTGTTTGTTACTTGATAAATTGCTAATTGTTGCGTGTTATAATTGGTGATTATGCATAAATTGTTTTAAAAGAGGTGAGTGTGTACCTTATCTCACTGGACCTCAATGATTTGAAAATTATCTGTGAACTGTATTATTTGTGCATGATTGACTTTGAAAATTATCTGTGAACTGTATTATTTGTGCATGATTGACGCCGTTGTGTACTTTATTACAACTGACCAACATTGTTCCGGGATCCCAAACTCCAGTGGCGAGTCGGCTTATTCCAAACCGGCAACGGATTTGGTCGGGTAAGTCGACGGATCTTAGGGACTGTTTAAGATTTACTCGAGTATTACCGCCTACTATTTGTGGTTTTGGGGTCGGAAATTAGGTGTAAAGGGTTGGTGAACGGGATTGCGCAAAGATTGTACCGGAGCAACTTCAACTCTTCACCGAATTTGCTCTATGAGTATTATATCCTCTCACTGAAATTGTTTACTGCTTTTCTTTAATTGCTATATTTGAAAACTGCCATATTTGGAAATTGCTACTTTCAAAAAGTGTTCTATATGAATGTGCTTTTATTGGTTGTCTGTTTTGGAACCTCAGTGGGCGTAAACTCACCCCGTTATATGTTTTCCTTCCTAGGATCCCAGGCTTAGAGGAGCATGCGGCGAGACCAAGATCCTAACCTCCCTTTTTGTCCTACTTTTGAAAGACTTGCTTAAGTAAATTGTTCTTTTGAGAATTGATGTTCCAAATGATTGTAAAATTTCATTTTGGCCTGTAATTTAATTAGATAATCGTAGACTTTTGTATCCTAAGTTTAAACGATAGTTGGTTTACTACTAGTTCAAATCACTAAAAGGTTTAGTAAGTATATAATTGATAGATTGAGTTCGATGAGAGTTAGGCAGGCAGCCAGGGTTCTCCGGGCTGGCTGAGAGGTCAATCTATCAATTATATACTTACTAAAGCTTTTAGTGATTTGAAAGAAGTCAATTCACGACTTCAGGACAAAATGGAACTCCACTTGTGAAATATTGAGTTATTCTATTAAATTTAAAAGAGGAATTTCCATATTTTCAAGACAGATTGGCACAATTTGATTGTTCTCCATATCCAGCAAATTGTGATAAAGTCAAAAAGCACTCTAGGGGTTGTGAGGAACTTGAGAACAATGATCCCCATAAATCTAAATTGCTTGAGATAGGCAATCTCAAGCAAGCTGACAAGTATTGTGATGCTTTTAACGAGTATTATGAGGAACTTGAGAATAGTGATACCCATAAATCTGAATTGCTTGATTATCTTGATAAGTCTCATGTGCTAAGGGGATAAAATCCACAAAAGTTCGACTGCTTAGGGTGGTGGAAAATTAACACCATTGCATACCCTGTACTTACTCAAATGCCTGAGACATTTTGACCATTCTTGTCTCCACAGCAGCATTCGAGGCCGCATTTAGTATTGGAGTAGAGTAGTTGATAGTATAGAATTGTATTGGCCCCAGATACAATTCAAGTCTTGATTGTATAGGTGATTGGTGTCGACATCTTCACGGGGTAAAAAAGAAAATAAAGGTTAGTTTTACTTTTATTTGGTCATATATAATTGATAAGCTGCATATCGAATATATATTCAATTACTCAACTTTATCTTCATTTCTCTTTTATCTATGTAACAATCAAAGACTTTGAAAGAAATTGAACTTCCCGATCCCAAAGATTAAATGGTACCTTTATGTGATCAGTGGTATGTTTACAACTCCATGGATATCTCCTGACTTGTTATATTTTCAAATTAACTAAGAGTTTGTTATTGATTCTGGACTCTCATTTAGTGGTGCAGAATTGGACACCGTCTCATCCTCATCATCTTTGAAAGCCCTTAGATGATTGTCAATAATCTAGAATTTGGATTGAGCCATTTAAAATGCCTATCTTGTATTTGTATATCAATTGGAGTATTGAACTTTTTAAGGCTTTGTTTATTACATTTGGAAGCTGGAATTCTTAGGGGGTGTTTGGTGAATAGGTTTCAACCCCCATTATGGGTTTTAAATTTAATTATACCCATATAAAATGTTTGGTTGGGGTCAATGGGAATAAATTAATTGGAATGATAGGTCTCTTCTATGATTTTTTGATTAGTTACTTATTACTAGGGAATCACCTTAGTTGCTCATCTTATTCTTCTTAAATCATTTTAATTACCCTTTTATTCTCATTAAATACAAAAATAAGAAAATAAAATGCTACTGTTTCAACAAATGGAAAGAAAAAGAAAAGAAAAAAAGAAACAATGAAAAAGAAAAATAATAAATTATAAAATCTATTCCACAATAACAAACACACTATGGGTTTTCATCAAAACTCATTATTATTGACCACACTATAATACCGATAATGATAGTGATAGTGGAATTCGAACCAAACGGTTCCTTAATTGCTTTTGTTTGGACTTTGTAGCTTGTAATTTGTACTACTTTCATTTTAATGCTTGAATGGGCTAGCAATTTTGATTGAATGTTGGAATAGGTTAGGCTTTGGAACAAATTACAGAATCATCGTTATCTTAACAATCAAAAACTGTAGGATTTCTGAGCTTATAAGCATCGTGTGTCCTCGAACTCGATAAGGCTCAATCTAGGGCCAAGCTTTATCGAGTTCAAGTTTGAGCTTTATCAATCTCCAAGCAAGTCGAGTTCGATCCCTCAATCTGCTGCTTGATTGAGATTGAGCTCTAGCCCGAATAGGTGTGCTAACTCATTGAGTATGAGCTAAGCATATTAATATTCGAATTCTACTCGACTCATTTTCGTCCCTAGCAAAAACTAGAAAGCTCATCATTTGAAATGATTAGTGGGCGTTTTCTAATAATGTGATCTTGTTCATGGCAGTTTGAGCATGTCATTTTGACAAGTCCACTTCTAGGCAATTTTGTTACACTTGCCAAATTGGGCTTGGTCCATTAGGTTCTTTTCTCCTTAATTTCTTTGGCCTACCAGGTTAACTTCTTAGGAGGTAACATAGGATCTTTTTTGATTGAACCCAAGCATTAGGTCCGCTTGCTAAAGCTATTATTCGTTCATATGCCTTCAATAGCTGTCTCTTGAGCAGTATTAATGAACCAAGCTTTCTAGAGCTATTCCAATCAAGGAAATGCTGTAAATAGCATGGCAGCAAGGCCATCCAATTAGCTCTCATCTTCTACACGTGTATATTTGCTGCTTACATCACCTACATACTTTTCCTCATACGTGTGAAACTTCAAACTAATCTTCCTTGAACCATTGTGTAATATTTGCAACAGCTTCTATTTTGGCTCTCTTAAGTGTTTTTTTTTTTTTTTGGTATTTTAAGGCAAGTCTTGTCATTTCTCTTCTTCATCCGCTCTTTTTTTATTCAAAAATTTTCCATTATATAAATTCTAATTATCGTAAGCATCTAAAAAATTGACTTCTCTCTTGCATAAATTGTTGAGTAGAATATCACACTTGGATGTCATCTGAAAGTGAGATTTTGAGCAGTGGTAGAGTGATGTGTTATCAATCAACCACTTCCAAGCAACTCCATCATATTCCCTCAAGCTTTCCATCTGAATTTGAAACATTGTTACGTGGGATGATGTAGCACAAGTCTAAAACATCACAATGCCTATTCTTAATATCTAGAAGCACCTCATGGATTACCATCCTCAAACTTTGTTATGAACGGAAAAATAAAGAATATTAAAAAAATTAGAAAATTTAAAATTTAAAAAAAATTAAAAAAGTAACCATGTATTTAAGTTAATAAGCACTAACCAATAATCAGATATGATTTACTTTTTGTTTGTCTCTAATGAATATCTAGTTTCTTTGGTCATGAATATGTAGCTCATATTTCAAAATTTCGATAAACCACTTCCAAATTCTCTTATTTTCAATCTCTACTATGCATAACCAATGCGACAAAGGCAGTCATTTGGATCTATTTGTACAGCTATTAATAGCACCTCTATATATAGACCTCTAAAATGATAGCCATTCACTCCAACAACTACATGCAGAATTAAATTCTCTTTTTAGTTCCTCAAAGTAGATTTACAGCCTTTGAAATCTCTCCACATGTTTTTATCTAATTCTATCTCTATATACACTGTGGAACCCAGATCACACTTTAACAGCTCGTCATAATAATCCCGTAGCCTTTTACACTAATCTTTATAGCTCTTATGTATTAGATCTTTGCTTGCATGAATGTCTTATATACGTGGGTTGTGGTGATGTGTATATTTAGTTCTGAATGAACTTTCTCCCTAAATTCTTTAACAGTCACACTCTTGTTCAACTTCAAAAAATCTACATATTTTCTAGTTAAAAAGCTTGAGATAGTTCTCGTATGATAAAAAGTCTGACCAAAAGTGTGTTCTAGTTCCGTACTCTTGATCACAAGGGAATCATCACTTGGGTCAACTTTAGAAGCAAACAACATCAAATGACAATTATTAGCCTTGCATTTCACTCTTATTTGTATGGCATCTTCTTTTATCAACCTAATATCCCTGTGCCCTTTGATTATATAGCTGTCCACCACTAATTTGAACAAATGTTTACCATTAAAGAGTTGACCAACATGAAATTTAGGATCTTTCATGTCAACTTTAGGTTTGAACCTCATAAGACTAGGCTTCTTTTGTCCATTGTTTTCATCTGAGGAAGAGTATGACTTTTTAACTCATCCAAGGCAAGTAAATCAGATTCTTCGGACTGGAATTGGGTCTCCTTCATCCAGGTGTAGGTCTTTCAAATCAACAGGTTTGGCTCTACCTTTTTTCTTCTTGCCTGCAGGTGCTGGTATTTTTTGGTTTTTAGACAGCTTGCCTCTGCTTTCTTTGCCACTATCAGCTTGAATGTTCCCAATCCGAGCACCTAATTCTTGCTCAGGAGGAACAGCACAACTATGGAATATCACAACTTCATCGTCTTGGGTAAAATCATAATCATTATTGTTAGAGCAAAAATCGGTCTGCCGAACTGACCTCTCCCCGAACTCCTGTCCACTAGCCGAGCTTACCGGCACCTGCAAAGACGGCGGGATGGCTCCCCAGAGTAACTCCGACGATCAAGTCAGAGAGAGTGATAGGCGGGAGAGAGAGTGTAGGCACTAAGCTTGAATAATTAAAACGTACCTCTTTCTGGTGTTTTACCTATGTACTTATAGGTGATGAGTCTCCCAGAGTTGTAGTCCATCCCAAATATCGTTGGAGGTGGGAGCAGGACTTATTCGTCAGTTGGGAGGAAAAGGATAGACGAGACCCCCGACTATGTAGGTAGGAGTCCTGGCTATCTTGGTGACCAATTCGGCCACGGCGAGAGGGCGGTTCGGCCAGCTTAGCTAGCTAGCTGAGCAGCTCGGCCTGAGTGTAGGTCAGTCACGCCAGGCAGGTGTGCTCAGGGGTCAGATCGAATCTGGAGCTTTGGTCAGCTCGGCAGGTCAGCCGAACTGTCTGCGTGATGCCACGTGTATGGTCACTATTCATAACTCCCTCAATAGCCCCCCAGGACCAGGGTTATCCTCCTCGAATGGATTTGGTCATAACTGCATGGGACCGTGGCGGCTTCGGCGGCACTGGAGCGCGTCCTTCAACCTCACGTCGTTTAGAAGAGGCGAGTAGAACCCTTCAACGATCGTGAGGACATGTGGCAACTTGGCATTGGAGAGTCGTGGTCACGTCTCTTCTTCTCCGACCCGTCGTGTCTCTTCATAACCGTTCTCATTAATGCTTTGATTTAAAATTTGAAAAGTAACCGCTCCGATATCTGAGCTTCCCGCTCACTTCCGCCTATAAATAGGGGAGAGGCCCGTTGCTTTCACCTTCCTCCTTCATTTTCATGCTTCACTCTTAGAGATTTCAGAACTCAATTGACTCGGTTCAGCCTTAGTGCTTAGCCCTTCAAGTCTTAGGAGGCTCTTCCCAATCTCCTTTGCCACTAGTAAGTCCCTCAGCTTCCTTTGTTTTGCTTTTACGTTTTATGTCTTCATCTTCCAGGGCGTCACCTTGGGATCTCAGTATTGGGGTAGTTCGGCAAAGGTCGCCAGAGGAAATCCCTCCTAGCTCTACTTCCTCTAGTTCTTCTTCTGAGTCAGAATACATGCCCTCAGACCTGAGCTCCCCTATAGATATATCTAGTTCTCCCGAACCAATCCCTATAGCAGTAGTGCCCCCTTTTCCCGAGGAGTCCAATCCAGTAAGTGCCGAACAACCTTCCAACCCAACTCGGGTGGTTGAAGACACATATATGGATTACGGCATTGCGGGGGCCACCCCTTCCATTCTAGATCAGGATGCCGTAAATAGGATAGTTGAGTAGTACGGCATCCACATGCAGGCAGAGCTGCTCACCGAGGGTGATGCGGCTCTCCCTCGGGCTATGTAGGCATCTATCGGGACCAACTCGAGGCCGTGTTGAGGCTTCCCTTTCATCTTTCTTCTCAGACATCCTTATCTCCTGGTCGGTTCAGTTGCCAACTGAATCCGAACACCATCAGGCTCATGTTGGGCTTTTTCATTATTTGTAAATTCTTTGACATCCCTTATTCTCTCAACCTCTTCCAGGTCTACTTTCAGATGAAAGTGTCCGGCTATGTCCCGGGGTGGTTCTACTTCACCCGCTGAAGTGGGAAGTACCCTACCCGAAACCTATTCTTCGGTGCCCCTACCTCAATCAAGGAGTGGAAGTTCAATTTTTTCTACATGAAGAATTTGAGCTTCCAACTTGGAGGAGAAACACAAGTCTTGTCGGTGCAGAACCTCCCAGCCAAATTGGACCTTTTACTTTCGGTTTGGCTTTCATTTGAATGTAAAAAACCTTCCTTACCAACTCCTAGTTGAAACCCGGATTGTAACTCCTTCGACCGAACAGAGGGTTCTCAACTCGGCGGAGCTAGGTAAGCCTTCTTTGTTTTTGGCTTGGACATTGTGCAGTAATACTCCAGAACTAACTGTCTCCTTTTGTGTGCAGTGAAGAAGTTCGCTGACCTCCTCAACCTCGAGGCCCCCACCAGCTCGGCTCCTCCACCTTCTAGCGAGACTGCTTGGCCGGCCCCGACTGCCAGTGCCTCGGTTCAGCAACCCCCTACCCAGACCGAGGAGTCAAAGAAAAAGAAGAAGACAAAGGCCAAGAGAAGGTCTGAAAATGAGCTGGGAGACCCTCTGCAGAAGAAGGGCAGTTTGGCAGTTGCAAAGACCAGCTTGGCCTCAGCCACCAGCCGACCTCACTATGGGGTGAACACCCCCGAGAAGCAGGTCCAGCAGGAACCTCCTCTCTCCCTTGGAGTCTGTGGAGCACTTCTTATATCCCCGACCCGCAGATGGCTCGACCTCACGACCCCCGGCACTTCTATCCAGAGTGGGGGGTTTTCCTTGAACGATTGGGTCCAATTCCCCAAAATAGCTCGAACTAGTTGGGGAGTCTTAGCGAGATCAAACCTTTATCAGGGACGAGAACTGTGGAGACCCTTTACTCCATCAAGGTGCAGGTACTTCTCTGACGTCGACCTCCCCCTTTCTTTTCTTTGCGTGTTTTTTGTTTTTATTTTTTAACTCCTCTCCCTTCCATGATGGTGAGACCGATATGGGTCGAAGTTGAGCAAGTCAGAATCTCTTGCGGCTGCGGCTCGCACAGACGAAGGCTAACCAGGGAGGTCGAAGGCCGAGGAGGCCAAGTTGGAGCGGACGGAACTAACTGGAAAGCGATGAGAAGACCTCCGTCCGAAGGAGATTGTCGAGGTAGAAACGAAAGTTGTGGCCGAGGGCCAGGGAGCCCGAGTGTTTGAAGGAGCAAGGCTGCTTTGGGGGTTCAGGAATTTCTCAGGTCGGAGAAATTCAAGGCCGATCTGGCCAAGCTGAACACCCCGGTGGCTCAGTTCGGCTATACTCAAGCAATAAGCGCTGCCCAGGCCATGAATTTTCCTGGTTTCAACTTGGGGCAGTTCCCCGCCTACAAGGCCGCTGACCAGATGGAAGCGTTGTCGATGGATACACAAGGGGGTGTGATCTGGATACCCTTATCAACAATCCTTCGCTGGATGTAGACACCCTGGTTGGCGGTGGGGCTGAAGTGAGAGCCGAGGAAGGAGCTCAGGAGGAGTCGGCTGGAAAGAGCCAAGCTGAACACACGGGGGCCAGACAATAAGCCCCTTAGATTAAGCTGCTCTGTACTCCATTTCCTTTTCTTTATAAATATTTTTCAGATGCAATGAAATACTTTCTTATCCGAACTGCTTCTTTTGTTGCCTGCACTTTTATTTTCGTTTGCGTGTTAATGGGCCGATCATCCCTACTCGTCCCCCCGAAATATACGGGGCCAAACAATGACCAAAGTATACTTGAGCTAATAAAACCGAAAACTATGCTCAATTTTAACACATTGAACAAAACTTGCATAGATATATGAAAGGCAGTTCGGGCACACTGGCTATAGCCGAGTTGGCGAGCTGATTACATTTACTTAAAGAATCCTACCGAACTGTCTAAAATACAGAATAAAGAACTATTGATGAAATATTTTCAAATTTGAGGCGTGCTAAGTACGAGGAATTGCCGTACCATCCAGGTGAGCCAACTCACAGAAATCAGTTCGGCTAGCGTGTAAAACTCTGTACAACCCTCTTAGGTTGGGCAGAGTTTGTTTTGCTCATATATTCTGCTCATCGAATTTTTGTGGAGCATCAAGTCCCCTGGTTTAAAATAGACGTTTCTGACCTGAGAATTATAGTACCGAGCAACTTGATGCTTGTAGCGAGCCATCCGAACAGCCGCTTCTTGCCTGCCCTGCTCAAGGGCATCCAAGTTGTACCTCATCTCCTCCTCATTGGTCTAAGCTATGAAGTTCTGAGTCCGTGGCGTGGGCATTCCGATCTCAACTGGTATGACTGCCTAGGCTCCATAAGTCAGAGCAAAAGGAGTCTCTTGGGTGGCTGTTCGGGGATGGTTCTATAGGCCCACAGGACACTGGGCAACTCGTCCACCCAAGCTGACCGAGTTGCTTCTAACCTTGTCTTCAGACTATGTAAGATGGTCCGATTAGCATTTTCGATCTGCCCATTAGTTTGGGGGTGCCAAGTAAAGAAAAGTGCTGTTGGATGCCGAGTTCCGTGCACCAGTCCTTGAAATGGTTCTCCGCAAACTGCCTCCCATTATCGGAAATGAGGCAGTGCGGTATTCCAAATCGGCAAATGATATTTTTTCAGAAGAACTTCTAGATAGCTCTTCCACTTATAGTGCTCAGCGGTTCTGTCTCGATCTACTTGGTGAAATAATCAATGGCGATCACGAGGAATTCTAGCCCCCCAAGTGCTTTTGGGAAGGGGCCGAGCAGGTCGATTCCCCACTGGACAAATGGCCATGAGTTCGAGATTGAGACCATCTCATGTGCCGGAAGATTCTGTATAGTTGTGTAAGTTTGGCAAGCGGTACTTTTGCAACTTCGGCGAGAAAGAGAAATCGGCCCGATGGTACCGTGAGCATGCATTTCTTGGCCATGATTCGTGGCCCGATGTGAATCCCACAGATACCTTCGTGTATCTCCCTTAGGACATAGTTACCTTCTTCCGGCGTAATGCACTTCAACCAAGAAAACAAGTAAGATCTCCTGTATAGAAGCCTTGGTGAAGCACATACCGACCTGTTCTCAGTCGCAACCTTCTTGCTTCAGTCTTCTCAGCAGGGAGCTCTTCAGTGAACAAGTACTTAACGATGGGACTTGTCCGGGGAACTCTCGGATTAATGGTGTGACACGGTGGGGGAGCTCCGATCTTCTCATGCCACATGCCTCGACTTCCACCAATAATTTTTTATTGAGGTGAGCAAAAGAAGGAGACCGACAAAAGCGTCAGACCTCTTATTCTGTGAGTGTGGTATTTGTTGAATTTCGAACGTGGCGAACTGGGTCTTCAACTCGGCCACCTTGGCCAGATATTTCTTCATGGGCTCTTCCTTTGCCTCATAGGTGCCTAAGACCTGATTCACAATGAGTTGAGAATCACTGAAAACCCTTAAAGAACTTACTCCACACTTTTGGGCTAGTTTCATCCCCGTGATAAGGGTTTCGTACTCTGCCTCGTTATTGGAGGCCGAAAAGTCAAACTTGAGGGCGTATGTGAGCTCTTCCCTCGTAGGACTAAGAAGAAGCAGACCTGTTCTACTGCCCTCTTTGCTGGATGCTCCATCCATGTAAAGGGTCCAGGTCGAGTTGACCTGGTTGGAAGAAGATCTGGCTTGTGGGTACCCTAGAAGCGTCTGCGATGGGCGTCTACGCCCGATAATGACACTCTCTCAGCAATGAAGTCGGCCAAAACTTGAACCTTAATTGCCGTTCGTGGTTGGAAGGTAATGTCATACTCTGCTAGCTCTATGGCCCATTTGGCCATTCTTCCCGATGTCTCTAGCTTGCTCAGTATAGGCCGCAGTGACTGGTCGGTTATTACTGTGATAAGATGGCCTTGAAAATATGACCGGAACTTCCTGGCCTCGTGTACTAAGGCTAGCACAAAATTTTATTTGGTGTACACGGTCTCAGTCCATTACAGCTTCGACTCACATAGTAGGCCTTGGGGTACCACTGCGTCCACGACGGTCGCTAATGGCCTCTGGCGGCAGAGGTAGATGAACAGGGGCTCGCCTAGATCAAGAGAAGTGAGAAGCGGTTGACCAGAAATATTGTTTAGCTCTCAAAAGCCAGCAGCACTCGAGATCCATTCAAAATCGGGACCCCTCATGAGAGTTTTGAAGAAGGGCAATCCCATGCCCTATCGGACAAGAACACATTGAGGTGCCATTCGACCGGTTAACCGCTGAACTTCCTTGATAGTTTGAGGAGGAGCCATGTTCATAATGGCTTTGAGTTTGTCCGGATTAGCTCGGATGCCTCCCGAGGAGACCATATATCCCAAAAATTTTTCTGACCTGACCCCAAAAGTGCACTTCTTGGGATTTAGTCTCATTCGGGAGCTCCTAAGTATGTTGAGAATCTCCCTCAGGTCGGTTGTGAAGTGATCCAGAGTTCGATTCTTGACCAATATGTCATCCACATAGACCTCCATATTTCTACCGATCTGGTGCTGGAAGAGCTTATTGACCAACCGCTGGTAGGTAGCCCCAGCGTTCTTCAGCCCAAATGGCATGGTGGTGTAGCAGTATGTCCCGAATTCGGTGATGAAAGAGGTCTTTTCCTGATCCTCCTCATTCATTAGGATTTGGTGATACCTTGAAAGCATCCAAGAAATAAAAATGACGTATCCAACCGTGGAGTCCACTAGTCTATCAATCCTGAGGCAACGGGTAGCAATCCTTAGGACAAGCCTTGTTCAGGTCGGTGAAATCGACGCACATTCTCTCAAACTCGGTCGTCCTTTTTCACTAGGACAGGGTTGGCTAGCCAGATCGGATAGTGGACTTCTCTGACTATCCGAGCTTCCATAAGCTTGCCGATCTCCCCTCGGATCACTTCATTCCGCTCGGGGGCGAAGTGCCTCTTTTTCTGTTTGACTGGCCGAGCTCGTGGATCTACGTTGAGTTTGTGCACTACTAGTTCGGGAGGTATACCAGGCATGTCATCAGCCGCCCATGCGAATACCTCCACAAACTCCTGCAAAAGCGAAATCAAACTAGATTTAGTCAGATTGTCTAAGGAAGAGCTAATTTTTACCGTTTTCTCTTGGCTTTCTCGAGACAAAGGAATTTCTTCCAACTGCTCGTCCGTTTCAAGTTTCTTCTCCTCCTCTAGGGGTTCCAGGGAATCCAGTGTGAGGGTCTGTCCGACCAACTTCTCTCTTTCTTGAGAGTAGCAATGTAGCAAGCTCGAACTACCTCCGGATCCCCCAGCACCTCGGCCATCCCCACAAGCGTGGAAAACTTCATGTTAAGGTGCGTAGAGCACATGGCCTGGAGCGCATTCAGAGCGGGCCTTCCCAGGATCATGTTGTAGGATGCACTCTCTTTCCACGACAAAATGAGCAGGGGACTATTACTTTTGAGGTGCCACTTTGTAGGGAGGTTATCATTCCCTCAGACCGGATGGGGGTCCTGCAGAGGGAGGGTGTCCAGAGCAGGTGAGTTGATTGTCCTCCAACTGCAGCTCCTTGAAGGTTCGGTAGTACAGTACATTAACTGCACTTCCATTATCAATGTAAATCTTCTTCACCTTGTAATTGCAGGTGATGACCTCAATTACAATGGCCTCATGGTTTAGGGAAGCCAGTGGGAATGCATCTCTTGGCCCATAGGTGATCTCCTCATTAACCTTGAACCTCTTCTCCTGGAGCTCCTCGTCTCTAGGGGGCCGGTTCCTATCCCAAGCTGATGGCTGTCACCCTCTTGGGACCCTCGGCGATGGTGTTAATCACCCTCGCTAGATTATGCTCATCAGGTCCAGTTAGAGGACCTCGCGAGTTCTGGCGTCCCTCTCTGCTGGGCTGATCTTCTCTGCGCTGGGGAGGTCGATCACCCTGTCCTCCTCGGCGGTAATCAGATCTCCACCCTAGGCTAGCTTAGCCAGTTTGGCCGGCCCCCACGAACTGCCTTAGGTAACCCCTTTGGATCAGATCCTGGATCTCTTTCTTGAGTTCCCGACATCTTTCCGTATCATGCCTTATATCACGGTGGAAGGCGCAATATCGATTGGGGTCACGATTGGGGCTGGTGAGTTTCGGAGGAGATCGGACCAGACCTTCATGTTCCATGACCGCCAAGATTTGTGTCCGGGAAGCGGTGAGGGGTAAAGGAGCCCGTGTCTGGCCCGAGCTCGGAGCCTTCGAGAGCCGTTCAAAGATGCTCTGCCTTGGAGGACCTTCTCGCAGTCCCCCAATTTTCACCCCTTTGCGCTTCCTGTCGTCCTGAGGTTTCTCCTGCTCGAACTTGAGGCGTCTCGCCTCATCTGCATTTAGTTCGGTCATGAGCTCTATCCAGCATCTCCCTCACCGTTCGGGGAGGTTGCTCCACGAACTCTTCATAAACTTTTTGCAATCAGACCATTAATGAAGGCGGCCATTACCACCTTATCATCGCGGTCCTTTACCTGCAAGCTCTCATTGTTAAACCGCAGTATGTATTCTTTCAATGTGTCCTCTGGCCGCTGTTTGATGGCCATAAGGTGCGCGGTGTTCTTGGAAAAGGCCCTAGAGGAGACAAACTGTGTCACGAACTGCCGACCTAGCTGCTTGAACGAGCTGATGGAATTCGGTGGCAGGCCTTAAAACCACAACCGAGCTCTTCCCTCCAGGAATAGGGGGAAAGTCCGGCATCTTATCGTATCGGGAACAGCCTGAAGCCTCATCTGGGTCAGGAAAATAAATAGGTGATCCTCAGGGTCGGTAGTGGCATCATAGGGTTTTATGGTGGGGATCTTGAACTTGGCCGGCAAAGGGTAGTTCTCCACATCAGATGTGAAGGGAGTAAGTGTATACCGACGTAGGTCTGCATCCGGATTGAGGATCCGATTCAGTTCTTCCCGAACCGTATCATCTTGTCCTCCCCATGCTGGGTTCCCCTGGTACTCCAAAATTGGGTTATGCGGATTTGGCTGTGTAGTGTTATCCGGATTTTTCCAAGTTGGAAGGCCCCGGTTCTCTCGTGCCGGGTTGGTTGAACATGGGGTCTAGGCATGAGACTGCCGGTAGGAGGGCTCCGCACCCGAATAAGGCCGGAAGGGCTATTGGCACGCCCTCTTCCTCTTGGGGTGTCGGTTCGAGTTGCCCTCTGAGGAATCACTGACCTCTATTCGGGATCGCAGCGGGCGGGGAGATGTGTTCCCCCTGGGTCTTTTCTTTTCCTTTTGAGGTGCTGAATGATAGTCTCAAAGGTGGGTAGATGGGTTGCTACCATCTGCACTAGGCTCCATCTTGCGGACCCGGCCTCCACCTGGTTCTTGCAGGGTTTCCAGGCATGTTGGATGATTCTTGATAACTTGGCTCGTGGGGAGCGGAGGTCTCCGTGTTTTTCTTGGATTGTGTTTTTGCTATGGTAAAGAAATGACTATCGTTTCCCACAGACGGCGCCAATTGTTAGAGTAAAAATCGGTCCGCTGAACTGACTTCTCCCCGAACTCTTGTCCACTAGCCTAGCTCACCGGCACCTGCAAAGACGGCGGGATGGCTCTCGGAGTAACTCCACCAATCAAGTCAGAGAGAGTGATAGGCGGGAGAAAGAGTGTAGGCACTAAGCTTGAATAGTTAAAACGTACCTCTTTCTGGTGTTTTACTTATGTACTTATAGGTGATGAGTCTCCCAGAGTTGTAGCCCATCCCAAATACCGTTGGAGGTGGGAGTAGGACTTATCCGTCAGTTGGGAGGATAAGGATAGACGAGACCCCCGATTATGTAGGTAGGAGTCCTGACTATCTTGGTGACCAGGTTCGGCCGAGGCGGCTTCGGCCAGCTAACCAGTGGCGGCTTCGGCGAGTGTGGTCGATAAACCGAGGCGGTGTGCTTTCGAGGGTCGGTCGGATCTGGAGCTTTGGTCACGGGTCGAACTGTCTGCGTGATGCCACGTGTATGGTCACTATTCATAACTCCCTCAATTATCATGGAAGCTTTCACCTTGGGATCAAAAGTCTGAAATGGCAGCATCATCAACTTCATCATCTCCTTTTTCTCCAAGATCAGCAACTTCTATTTTTCTCTTTTTTCTTCACATACTTGATGATTTTGTCCATATAAACTAGTATGTCTTTGAGATCAGCTAGATCAACATCGTCAAAGGTTATATCGACAAACAAAATCATTATCTTCTAATTGAACCTCTTCAGCAGTTGTTGTAATTGAACTCCCAATATTACTATTAATGCATTTTATATGAAAGTCATCAACAACATGTACGTCAGCTTCTCCATTCTTTTTGCCAGCATGAGCCATATCAATTGCATCATCTTCATCATCTATTTGTCGTAATTTGAGTAGATTATCTTCACAAGGGATTCTATACATCATCTTCATATCCTCAGTACATCCCATAAGAGTGTAGAAATCACATATAATTGATTTACTCATTTTCATTGGAATAACTCCTTCAAAGTTTCCACGCTACCCCCACGTATGTCTCTTGTGAATCTTTAACATACACACCACCATAACGCACTTTCAGATTAGAAAACTCGAAGGACTTTTTTTTCGCCAAAAACAATTTACAGCAATTCTTTTATCATTTACATAAAGAACTTTGGCCCCCTCTAACTTTTCAGGAATATGAAAGCTATGGCACATTATAATTTAAAGGGACTACATCGCAAATCACAAATAAACAAAGTAAATTTAAAAAACATCAAATTTTACCATGCCCAATTTTGTTCACGCCTCACAAATAGATTTATAATATTGAAAAATCAGTCCCCCTTATTCATATCCTTCCATTATTAGTTAACAATTCCAGCACACTATGAGACTGAAATTGACTAGCTAACACATATATTAAGTACTTTAAGTTCTTATTAGGATTTACTTGATCTCGTTGACAAGTCAGTTTGATCGTTGCCATCCTTCATTGTCGAAACTCTTGATATTGCCATATCATTTTTGGCTACCATTGTAGATTTCTACAAAACCCTAGTTCTTCTCCCAATTTCTCCTAATTCTTTTCTATTTTCTTGAGTTAATTGTGTAGATGGGTTATTCGAATATGCTAATTGTAGAAATTTAGCTCCTATGATGATTATGCCCTTGACTAGTCACTTGAACGTGTAAAATGTGGTGGTGCTGCCGCATAAATCCTACATTAGAAGTGAAAATTTTGTTCCATAACTAAATTAGTTAAAATAAATTATCAAGGATAAAATTGGTTTTAATCAAAATGTGCAGGGATCAAAATCCAGATATACCCAACCCATAAAATTTAAAAAAAGGGGAAAAGAAAAGCCGCCGCCATTCACACCTTTTGTTTTCTTTTCCCTCCCGTTCCGTCGAATACGAAATGCCGTTTCAGTTTCCACTCTTCTATGTCTACCGCACCAAATAACCCACACAGACTCCCTCCCTCGTCTGTTTGATTACTGACCAATCAGTAAAACGATATTGCGATTCGGATCCAAAATGGGCTCAAGAGCAGCGAAACGACGGCGTAAAGCAGCTCCAAAGAGGGCAACTGAGGCTACTCAGACCCAGAATAATGGTTCTGCTAGCTTTACTTTGGAAGCCCTTCTCTCAGCCGTCAAATCTCCCCAGGTTCCTATCCAGGAATTTCCTTATTATATTTTTCTGGTTTCTTTCGTTTAGGAATTATTATTTATTGGTTTGATACTGTGATACTGATTTACTTGGTTTTTTTAATGCTTAAATTGTTCAGTTGTTTTCGAATTTAATGCTTTTGGTTTTCAAATTTTTCTGGGTTTTGCAAACATTTTTATCTAAATATTTTCGCAAATCTGCTGCTGGAGTTATGGTAATTCGGAGAAGTTTTAGGGATTTTGGTAAAGTTCAATGCTTTACCCAGTGCACAAAAATATCTAGGTTTTGTATTGAATTTTGTTTGACTCTTACAATTTCTTTTGGGTTTTTTTACTTTCTTGTCGCTTTTTTTTCTTTTTTAGTTTAAGTGCTTTCTCATGGTGAAATTTTGTGTTAATTTGGGCTTTTTGGATATATTGAAACATTTAAAAAGAGATTACTACTGAAAAGTAATGAATGCTTTTAAGAGGATAGAATTTTTATGTGATCCTATTAACTTAATTGAAGTTTATTTGCGCTTTTCTTCTCCCCAATTTCAGGGTATGACTAATGCCATCCTCAAAGGATTGTATTTTCTGCTTAATCATTTGTGCCGAAACCAGCAATGCAGATCAAGGAATGCACTTGAATCAGATATATTGAGTGTGGAAATTAGTGACGTAAGAACTGAAGATATTAAAAGGCTCTCAGATGTATTATTCAAAGAACTATCTCAGAGGTTTGATCAGTTCTTCTCTGCATTGCCTAATCTTTCAAACAATGACATTGGAGCTGGTAACTCTGCCTCAGATATGGCTGAAGCTGCTGAAATAGTAAATTGGCTGTTGAGGTGCTGTTTGGTTCTTTTGATCTTGCTGCAGGACCAGCAAAGTCTACTTCTACAGAAGGCCCATGTTCTTTTGCAAGTACGTCGAAGTTTGTGTTCTGTGAACTTAAATGTGAAAAATGATAAAAGAGGATTTAGGCTCGAGAAATCTGTTTCTCGTGCTTGTGAATATGGTGAAAATGACTGCACAACCTCAACTGAGGATTTTGTTGCTTCATTGCATTTCCTAGAGCCATCAGATTCTCGCCTTCCTTTGTTGTCAGCAATGCTTGAGGTAATTTAAATTCTTAGTAGATACTTTGATGTCATCAATCTGATACTAAGAGACATAGAAGAGGAGGAGCAATGCCTAACTCTTAGACTTTGTGGCTGTACATAGTGCATGTATGAGAGAGACAGAGAGAGAGAGAGAGAGAGGGAGGGAGGGAGGGAGGGAGGGAGGGAGGGAGGTTTATGAACTACTTAAATATGTTTTCCATGAAACTATTTAGATCATGTAATAGTCATGGGCATAACATTTAAACGTCCAGCCAAAAGGTATTAAGTAGCATAAACTGTTTGTGAAAGTAATACAACTTGTTGTTTAATTATAGAGGCATTTCATGATGCACACCATGGGAAGTAAGGTCTACAGCATTTATCACTCAAATATGGAGAAGGATGGGGGTTTATTGGCTAAAATTTGAAATTTAGTTTTTAAGAATTTGCAATTTTATCGTAGGCATTGTTTTGAATTAGTTTGAAGAGAAATCATATAGTCTTTTGATCTTTTTGAATTGAACCCTATCCACTATTTTTTAAGTTCATGTGGAACCAGAATGTGCTGCTCTCTATGTCTTCTACAAGGCAGAGCTAATCATATGTGACATTGCACCATCTTTTTGTTTATCCAAAATTAGATGCTTGGTGCTCCTTTAGTTAGTCTTTACACTGTAAAATTGATTACATTCCTTCTCATGCTTTGTCTTTAATAAATTTTCATACTATTATGGAATAACATTTTCCATAATTACCTATTACATAAATATAGAGCTTATCTATGTCATACATTCTATTACTCTAATGATAGTGGGAGATACAATGGTGAACTTTCAGATAGTTACATAAGTAAAATTATCTTTTACCGATCTCTACCTTACACACATGAAGGCATATACAACCACAACGGTGCTGCCCTCGCTCCACCCATCCAAAACCATTTACAAGCAAAGCAGAAAGACGATCAATTTGTTTCCTTGTACATTCAAATCTGTTATTATAATAATGTACAAACTGTCCAACCTCTAGAGGTGCTTCATCTAAAATTCTAATGGGCATATTTGGATACAAAATTTTTTTTAGATACTATTTTGATTGGATGATAAACACATTTCCTGACCACCCTTTTTATTTCCTACTACCTTTTTAGCTCACATACATCACATCACAAAAAGTGCTGCAGTAGTTATTTCAAATAACACTCCATTTAAATATACTCTGACATTTACAGAAATGAAATTGTATTTAAACATTTGGTGTTAGATGACAAAAAACGTGCATATAGGAAAGCACTCGAAAGGAACACTTCTGCTTGAATTTGGAATGTCCTATTATATATATATAATTTTTTTTCTGAAGTTGCTTATGAATTGAGGCCCATTTGAATCATTTCCTTCTACTTGTCTAGATTGTACAGCATTCAGTGCATTCAACTATGCAGGTAGAGGTTCTGTACATTGTTTAGCCTAGTCTACTACATAATGAGGTTCAGATTTGAAGGATGCAAGGAGGTTTAAAGAGATTGACTTGAAAATCTGGGTGCACTTTTTTTTTTTCCTCATTAAAAATTTTAAGCTTGATTATGAAACTACCGTGTTTGCTTTCCGGAAAGTAGTTAAAGATAGTCTAGTTGATGGATGAGTAGAGATTATGCATGGTTTTTTGTCTCGTTATCGAAGTTATAAGGATAGCAGGGTTACTGTTTGTTAGTAACAAATCAGCCATTTTAATGTTAGAAATTCAACTTTATAGTTGCCTCTTTAGACTTAACTAAACCTATTAGTTGCCCAGTTCAAGCTTTTCCAATGTGCTGCCTGCTTGTGCTTTGATTTATGTGTTTAAGATTTTCTGTGATTGTTTGCTGTTAGATAACATCTGGTCAGATGAACTGAAAATTTTGCCTGCAGGTAATCTTGGATGAAGTTTTGGTGCATGAACAGTTAGGACCTTTATTTGAGATAATTGACCGTTTTTCTACTACTACTGGAATGCTACACGTGCCACATTCTGGTCGGGGTGATAATGGACCACTAATGGAAATCATATGCAGTCATTTCTCTATCGCATTTTTGGAGAAGAATGCTGTTGAAAATTTCCTTGACCGATTATTTTGGACTTACACAGAAAGGTTCAGATGTTCCTTCAGACCAAAGGAACTAAGTACAAATGCAGCAATAATGTTGCTTCTCAATCCGATCCTTCTTTTTGCACCAAAAGTTATGCAGGCTCATATTATTGCTTTGGTTTCTGAAACCATAGATAATGTTGCGGACTTCAAAGATTGGAAGCCAAATTGTACAGTGATAGACTGCTTCCTCACTGTATTTGAAAAGTCAGTAGCTTTGTACATTAGACACATCTCCAGTTCACAATTTTATAGCAATCTAGCAAGCTCTAAAGGTTCTGAGAAATCAGACTTGGACATGATTACTATTCAGCAATCATTTGAGTCTTTTGCATTCCCACATGCGACAAAGACTATTAATTGTCTCATCTCCAAGTCAGATGGTTTTCCTGAGTCTCACTTTGGCAACATGTCCTGTAAAATGAAATCTGATTTGGTAAGTTGCTCTATCAAATACATAAAGGAGTGCCAACATGTTTTTGACATTTCATGCCAAGATGAGATTTTGTCAATCTTAAGTTGTATTGTCCTACGAGCTTCTGATGGTTTTTGTGATCCAGCTTTACATCCTATAGGGGTTAGAGATCTGGAAGATTTCTGTGTTCTTTCTTCTATTCTGAAATTGATGAGTAATGCTTTGTTGCGAGTTATTGGGTGTCTTAGACATTGTGGTGACTCAAATTGCACAAAATCATTAAAGGATTTCTCTTCATCTAAGGAGTACGAGTATATTTCAAGTATAATCAGCTGCTTCACGGAATTTAGTATACATCTTCCTATCCAACAAATCATTTGCAAACTGATGGAGACAAACTCTACAAGTCATTCAAGTTCCAAAATGATGTTCTTGCATTTTTCAGGCTTGTTGTCCTTGGCATTCTCTACTGGGCTTGACTTCCTAGTGAAGGGCTGTCTTTTGACTATTATGTCATTGATGAACCTGTTTGCATTTGAAGAGGGTAACTTGGATGTATTGCACTCAGCTCTTTGTTCTAGTTCAGAATCCGTTCAGTCTGACCAGCAGCAAGTCAATGTCCAAGAGGTATATTCTGACGTTTTCCACTGATAAGGAATTTATTTGCATATTCACAAGATCCATGTGCATAAGGTGGTTTTAACTGTTGCAGGCTGTATTGAACCAAAATTCTAGCCTGGTGGTTGCTTCAAAGTTCCAGAAGATAAGGACTCTGTACTCGAGGTAATTGGTTATATGATGTGTGGTCATGCATTTTATATGTTGTTCATGGTATACCTCCACTTGCACCTTTGTTTGCTTGATGCAATTTTCAAGTAGTCTGGTAAAAATGGCTCAATTACTGCATCTGGACCCAAGAATTAATGAACAAAAAATGGAATTATGAATTTTGCTGAAGACAAACTACTTTTTAATGGTTGAAGTTGTTCTTGGACGTAGTAGATAGAGAGGGTGGATTCTTTTTGTCTTCATTTTAACTTTTTGCCCCTATAATTATACTTTAGTACATATAGTACATAGAATGAGAGGGTAGGTAAGGTACCCTGAGCATCCTGGCCGAGAAGCTTTTACTGGTATTTGACTGCCATGTGTAGAAAGACCACCAGCACATATTGTGTAACTACAACATTTTTATGATCGTGATGTTCCAAACCAATCATTTTGCTTCCTGTTTGTTTCAGTATGCCTTCCCGAACAAATCACGTGACAGGATCGGTTGATGGATATTGTGATACTGGCCGAAATGGATTAGTTCTTGGTACCATGGTTGGTGATGTAGGCGCTGAAGAGGAGACTGAAGAATCTACAAATGGGGAGCTATATCTGAGATGCGTGGTAAAGAACAGTCCAAGGATGTCTGATTTTGATGAACTGGCTGATTTTATTGAGTGTAAGCAGGGAAAGGACTACTCCGGTTGGTTAAAGGATAGAGAAAAATATCGAAAGTGGAAAGGTGAGAAGATGGCAGTTTTGAGGTGGAAGAAAAAGAAAAAAACTTGGAGAGTTATTAAAAACAAAAGAACTTGAGTTTATCTGATGGCAATTGCTCAAGGTATAGTAAAAGCTGTTGATAGATTGCCTGATTGTTCATATTCCTGACAATTTCTTGGAGAATCTTTTCTCGGACTTTGGAGAGGGAACTGGTACATTAGTCTCAGCAGCAAGTGCCATATTATGAAACAATGTAAATAGTCTAGTACGGAACATTTAACAGAATCCTTGGGCTGCTATGTCGTTGCAAAGTTTGCCATCCATTTTCTATCCGTCATTCTGCCCTCTTCTCCTATGCATTTTTGTAGCTCTTTAAAATAACACCTGTTCTGGTGGGTGCTTTTAAATGGTCATTCATCTGCTCTTTATAGAATGGTGAGGTGAAGTCGAGGAGATAATCAGGCTAAAACTAGTGTGCTTCTCACGGTTATTGTCCATTACTTGATTTAGTATGGGCATTGAATTGCTGACAAGGGAAAGTCCATTTACCAGGGCAAATGTCTTGGTAACCTATTGTACTTTCTTGCCAGAATAATGGGAGCCTTGTGGTGTTATCCAGGATCTACGATCAAGCATCAATACAATCAATGCTCTACCACAGATTCTTTGGTTTTTTCCTTTTTTTCCCCCTATTCTTTCAAGAAATGATTGAGAACGGTGTATACTTGCGTTAAGCTGGAGGAGGATGTTCACCAGACATGGTGAGTGCATAAATCTCTTTATAGGTTTGGGACTTATTTAGACATCATTAATTTACTTAAAATGGTTTTCCTTGAAATATAAATTGATTTCGTTAATACAAATAACATCCATGTAATCAGATCTTCCTGCTATATTTGTGATGTGCCATCCAATTATTGCTGTGTGTATCTCCTGAATTTTAGTCCCTTTACAAGTGAAATTTACATTTACAACGGACCCCCAGAGGAAAAAAAAAAAAAAAGAAAAAAAAGTCAACATGTGGAATAGTGAGCGGAAGTTGCGCTCAGAGTCTCAAGGGAAGGGTCCACCTTTTGCGTATCATTTCAGTTAGTAAGCCAGACAAACATTGAATTTTATTTATGAAGCTTGTAACTATGAACCCTAATCCACCGGTTGCCTTGCCTGACAATTAAGTGTGCAATGTTTTTGTCAAACAAGATTAGAATAACTGTGCAGCTTATATTGCTGCAACTTGATGAATGGACATCACCGAAATTGCAGAATCAAGATCATCCTACTGAAAGCACAAAGTACAAGTTCAAAGAAAGTGCTCAAATATAGCAGAGGTCTTCCAGAATATACACAATCCTATATTGCTGTGATAATGGAGATGAAAAAGTGAATAAGAAAAAAACGAATAGTTTGAGAATCACATTTCTTTGGAGTGTTCATGAATTAATTGTGTCTTACTGAGATTTTGTTAGAATCCTAAGTTGTACCCCTGACATTCTTCTTTGAGACACTTGGAAGCTGTGATTCTAGGTCCTTGTTTTTGTTTCTACGATGTTTGGGATGATGCTGTTGCTGTTGCTGCTGCATCTGCATTTGCTGCTGCCTCTGCATTTGGTAGAGATTTTGCAGCCTTGCAAGTTCTCTCTCTAACATCTCTTGCTCCACTACACCAATTACCAAGAGAAGTATTAGTTTGTACAAAAAAAGCTCTATCCAATATAAAACCAGACATTTGGCTTTTGAGTCCGGATTTAGACAATGATAGGCAATCTTTAATTCCAAATAAGCATCATCGAAGCACTAGTGTTGATTTATTATCATTCGAAACATGATGAATGCATCAAAATGATCAATTTCATCAACAAATCATGAACCTTAGTGTGAATTTTTGCAATGTGTTACCAGAATTTTGTAACTAACATGAGTCACAGAAAATAAGACGCTACTGTAAAATGACAAGCATGATCATTTTCCACCTGAGAAACATATTAACAGGCTTCAAGATACTGTTTTTTTTTTCAGTACATTAGATCTCTAACTCTAACAGCAGACATATATGTAATGTCTAGTTGAAAACTTGAAACATACTTTGCTTTATGAGCTGCTCCTGCGATATACTATCTAATCGTTGCTTCAGGGCCTTGTTTTCCATGGTCAATATAAGATTCTGATGGTCTAGAAATTCCAGTTCAGCAGAAATTTCAGACCCCTCTGCCTGAAATGTGAGAAAAATAGACTCAATGAAGCTGAAGTTTAAAGCTTTCCTATCAAGAAGAAGCCTGCTTTTCAATTATTTAAAGATGGATTACTTGAAGAAGTTGAACAGTTCTTTCAAGCTGAGATATATACTGAAGCTTCCTGACCCTTGACCGATGAGCAGATTGCCTGCAACGTGTCCTTCTTCAATCACTCAACATTATTAACAAATAAATCAGGAAGCAGAATCAGGAAACGTGAAGTGTTATGCAGATATTCAAATGACAGAGAAGCATGGAAGAATGCATACTGTTTAGCACGCTTTGCTTCGGTTTTTGAAACAGAAGCTTGGGGGACAAGGAACTAGTTCCTTCATGCGACCCCTCTGAATTTTGTTTACTAACTGCCTCCTCTTGCTTTTCAGCTGATCTAGAGACTGCTATATGTGGATCCTGCTAAAGGCAAAAAAGTTAATTTGCATCTATGTTTCAAGAAACTCACCCATTTCTGTTAATTAGACATCATAAGCTAGTCAGTGGTTACAGTAGCTTGTAGACCTTGAATTTCTCATCCAGTGGGCTAGGTTTGCTTTCAAACAGCTTGTTGCGCCCAATGTTCTGTCTGATTGACAAGGCTTTACTAGTTAAGTGTTTGTGACTAGGCTCCTCCCTTATGTCTAAATCTTCAACTGCTTCTCCTAAATATGCATAAGTGTCACTTGTTGAACGTCGATGACCTCTTTGCACCTGGCCATCTGGCTCATTTAGGAGATCCTCAAGCCAAAAGGGCTGTTCCTCTATAAAAAAGTCAGAAGCCCAACGCGGTGGCTGGTGACCTGATATCTCTGTGGACTCTGCATCTGCTTTTAATCCTACCAAGGAAGGCTCACTATAGGATGGCAAAATTTGTGGCAAAACCACAGAAGAGCCAGCTATTGTCCGCCTGCCTGTGTATGTAGAAATTTTGGAATTTGGTAAGCAGTTCGAGCTTTCCATTTTTTTGGTAGATGAGCCTGTCAAGAATTTTACACATACAGATAAGTACGTAGGAGGTTGTATGAAATGCAAACCATTTTACAGGAGGCATTTAAATGAGGCAAAAACTACATAGGATAGTCTGACAAATAGATGATAGCCAAGTGATACAAATGATTTCACTTATAGGCAAATGCAGTGGAAAGGAACGATCCTTAATTTTGTAAATCAGATTCCAAATATATGTAACAGGCTGATGTAGACTTATCCGCAATTGCATTTCAAGATGGCTTTAGCTATAGTTTGGAAATTATTGACCACAATGCAATCTATGTTAAAGGAATTGTTTCTACTGGATTCAGATTCATCCTCCACAGACATTCCCTTATGATCTATGATATGCCTTGACAGCTCGTAGATTGACAAGTATTAGATATGAAATCCATGTTGAAATTGATCATTTAGTTTGACATTACAAGGCAAATCCAAACAATACTTCTCAAATTAAGAACCACATGAAGTGACAAAAAAAGGCAAAAGAAAAAAAAGAAAGAAGAAGAAGTAACACATCAGCAGCAATATAGTTATATTTTGGTGCACCATAATTTTTCACCTCTGGTGAAGTTCTCATTCATACTGATAGTAGTTTATTACATTTAGGACCTTTTCCAAATAAGAACTAGAAAAGAGAACAAAACAACAAACATTTAATAACCAAAACACATCCTATGGAAAAAAAAAAAAGAAGAACAACAACATAAGAATCAAATATTGCACTTAATAGAGTATGAGGAAAAGAGCACATGTAAAAGATGTAAAAATCAGGGTAAGAATTAAAAAAGAGAAGAAAGATAACAAACATTTAAGAACCACAATTCTTTTAGGAAACAATAAAAAACATAAGAATCGAATATTGCACTTAATAGAGTGCAAGAAAAGAACATACGTGAAGGATGTTACAATCATATTCATCCATCAATGCAGACAAACATACTTAGAATTAACACACAGTTAGTCCACTTGCAAAACCTTTCTTTCCCGTCTACAAATAATTATTTCTTTATTACAACCTAAATGGCCTTGTTTCCTCATTTTAGAATGTGGAATGAAATTCTCGCTGCATCGTTCCCTCTTGTCCTCTTCATCCTTCTCAGAAGACGAACATTTTAGGTGAGAAAAAAAAAAGTTAGTACAACAGCATGCACACATAACGCATTAGACTCAATGCATGAAGCAGAAGAAAGTAAAGTCAATGATATACCTACCTACAACTTGGATATTGCCTAGCAATAAAGGTGGGAAAAGTGAAGACAAGGGGCTCCCTATTTACATCCTTATCACCCCATGAATGGGAAGCCCACGCTATCCTGATGGCCCAAGGATGAAGCAAAGGGAGTATCCATTAGCAGACGTTGGAAGTTGGAATATAAGGGGGAAATTAGGCATCTTTCATTTTTGTTGGGAGTTGGGGAAAAGAAATGAGAAAAGGAGCGCAGTTTTCGTAGCCAGATTAAAGGGGTCCGTCAACTTTGCTGCTGAATAAGTCGAATCGCGTAGGCTCTGTGTCCGTTGGTTTAGAATGTTATGCACATTTGCACAAGTGTGTTGACCATGTATACACTACACTATTCTGGTTCTTACTTCGAAGAAAAATTTGTCCATAAATATATAGTATGTCGTTAAAGAAATCATCAATGCTAAACATATCATAAACTGAACAATATTAGATGTGATAAACGGAAAATTCTACACCAAGCAACATACGATTTATATAATGTATACAAACTAAATCAGGGTTTACATTTTTTATCTTAGAAATTCTCATATTTATACATATTGTTCACACATATTACGATTTTCAATTCTTTTTTTGTAAGTAAAGACCTATGATGATATATGGTGTAAGCTGAGCAAAACTGAATGTGATAAAGGTTTAATAGATAGAGGTATAAACTGATTCTCAAAAGTTTTGATTGATAGAGACATTAATTAACTAATTGATTTTCCTGCAAGTTGTTTCAACATGTTCAAAATGTTTGGTTTTGTTTTATAGCCAAAACTTTTCTCTTTCTTCTTTTCGAAGTGGAATACTACATATATTTTCAATAGTTAGAAAGGCTAATTAGAAAGCCGTAACTTTTAGAAGGTTTTTGAACGTTCAGATTTTTGAAGCGACCATCCTTGAAAAAATCTAAATAATTTATGGCTATAAAAAAGGTTATAGTGTATCATCAGTCACAAAACTTCATTTAGTCCCCTATAATGTTTTGCATGTTAGATGACTCACTAAACTCTTAAAAATTGTTTAATTCGGCTACTCCATCTATTTTCTCAGTTAAAATTGACAAAATTTAAGGCACAGTAGTGGCAGATTACATTTGCGCAGGTACTTTCATCACTTTGTAAATAAAAGATACAATAGTGAGCTAAATGAAATTAATAAAAATATTAGTGACCATTGGTGTGGTTTTATTTTTTTTAATTTGAAGAAGAATGAAAATATAAAAAATTTCACATTAATGAGTAATAAAACAAGGGATCAATGCTTTCCTAAATCTTTTGAGAAAATAAGTATTCTAGTAAGAAAATAACTTGAATTATAAAAAAAATCAAAACAGAAAAAACTTTTAAGCAAATATTGTATTTACAAAGAGGTAAAAAATAATCCAATATATTTCTTAGAAAACAAATCCAATATTTTCTTTTCTTAAAAAAATATTTTGTTGTTATTCTTTTTTTTTTAACCAATTCACAAAGTGCAATATGTCTGTAAACATTTTGTCATCTGTCTTTCTAAAGTTTTTATTTGTGTTTTCCTTTTATTTAAATTAAATCATTCTCATGCTAAAATACTTTCTTATTTTCCCAAAAGATTTAGAAATGTAATTACCACTTATCTTTAACTGTTTTTGCTAAGAGATGTCCTAGGTTTAAATCGCCCCTTCCCACTCCCGGCTTCTTAAGCCCAACCCTTCCTTGTTAAAAAATTAAAATTTTTTTTACTAACATATTTATTTTTGATTTATTATTCTTAAATTTCAAAAATGGTTTAAAAAAAGAAACACGCCAATGGTCATTAAACTGTTATAAAATTTTATTTAGCTCACTATACTATTTTCTTCCTAAAAAGTGATGAAAATACCACCAAAAACATTGTTTGTCAATCACGTGATTAAGCTTAATCGCTTAAAATAGACAAATTGGCCCAATTGCACACTTTTAAGAGTTTGGTGGTTTAATTGATAAAAAAAATTATATAGTGGGCCAAATAAGATTCTAAAAAAATTTGGTGACTTACGATGAGTTTGAACCTAAAACAAACTAGGGTCATCCATCTCAAGAACTTTCACTGACATTGTTGATGATTATCAAGTAGTACCCTAATCCCCTAAATAATACTCTTTCATGAGATAGTCTGATTTGGACAAGATTGACTTGTAGAGTACCTCATTCGTTCATCTTAATTTTTCAAATGCATTAGATTTATCAATACATCAAAGTTGGAAATCAACATTTATCTATGTCAATTATCTATGAGATGTAAATAGTCAAAAACAAGTTAAACACAATAAACTAGTACTACAAATAATATTTACTATTTAATAATATAATTATATACAGTAGCAGGAGTCTTGATATTTTTTTACTGTTGGCATCGTTATGATCTTTATCCTCTTTGTATCATTATTAATTAATTATTGATGTTGATTATATTATATTGTGCCCTTATTACTCCATGATAATTAAAGTTCGCTAGGTCATGTCATATTATTTTAGAAGAAAATAAGGGATAATGAGACGGTAAAATGTTAATTGATGATTATCTCCACCAGATTATATCATATTGATTGAGAGAAAAATAGAATGGTAAGAATACTCCAAAAATACTTAGATAAAGGATTTACAAATTACAAGTACTAAGATTGATAATATTCTTTTTGTATGAACTTTTAATTGCAATTAAAAAAGTAGTATTCTCTCAAAATTCTCTTTGTATTGATACTTACTTTCAAAATTCCACTTGTATTACTACATCTTCTCTCCCATTAGCTCACTTCTTAAATATCATGAACTATAAAAAGTTTACAAAAATGTTGCATGCCAAGGTTTAGTTCCTTCTTAAAATTGTCCAAAATTTTGATTTTGAAATTAATCTTTTAAGAAGTGTCTCAGTGGGAAAGGAGGAATCATTGCTTGATTTTTGTTGATGAAATTTTATCAAGCCATGAAGTTGAGATTGCAAGGCATGAATACTTGCGTAATATACAATGCACAAAACTTGGAAAGACAATATTCATATTGGTTGAGAAGAAAATAAAAGTTGGGAAACTGAGTACCGAAAGTTATAATAATAAATGTTTTGTATGATGTTCAATATATTTTAATTGGGGTGACGAGTAGTAAAATGAAATTTTCTTTCTAAAGTTTATTTTACCTGAACTCTAGCAATAATAAATTTGGACCATGGTACCAAAATTTTAATCGACTTTTTTGCATCTAGAACTTTATTATCTATCTTGGTACTAATTTATGTTAATTATATTATTCTACTAAAGTGGAAAATCAATATGGTACAGTAAAAACATATAACAATATAAGTGAAATTGAGAGAAGTAAAAAAAAAAAAAACCTTCAAGTTGATTTTATAGTTTTGGCACTTACTTTGCTGGATGAAATGATCATGTCATTTGATTTTATTATTATGAGATATAAAAAATAAAGTACCGTGTTGGAAGTAAAAGGAATAGAAGTATATACAAGCACTTCATGATGTGGATCAAAAAATATTACTAATAATATATATATTTACATAAAAATATTACTTATAACATATATATTTTTGTAACTATCTCAAAACCTATAACTATTCATGCAATTTGAGTATGATTTAAAAGAATCCGTTATGGTGCAAGAAAATGATAAATCACTTGTCTAGTTGTGATTTAGATTATTTTTAGAGCACTTATCTTCCACTAGAACGTCTTATATCGACACTGCAAGACTAATTGAACCCTTCAAGCAAAGTATTAAATCAATGTAAAATATTGAATAATGGTTAGTATATTTTCTAAATACGCCTAAAGTGATTGAAATATTAAATGTACACAACCAACATATTGCAATTCTTTTATAATTTTACATTTTATTAATCAAATGCTCAAACTCTATATATTTTGCATGTGTGCTTGAAGCTATCTTGATAATATTCTTATATTATCAAATGTATTATATCTACATTGCACGTGTCTTTAGAGTTATTTGTACTGCACATATGTTACATGTAAGAACATGTAATGTTTGTGTAGTTCTAGTAGTAGCATGACTAGATCAAACTTGAAGAAGTAAAGTACGATTGCTAACTTAATAGACAAAAGACTATAACTTGGTTTTAAGAAACTTGGAGATTGCTAATCCTATCTATTTAATTTTGTGAATTTATTGCATGAGCTTGAATAGTGTTTAGAGTGTTGATCTATATAATACATGCACCGACTAAAATAAGAGTTGAGATTTGGGAATGCAAAACTAGAAAAGTTGTATATTTTAAAGGCACTTTCTTATGTTTTTATAAGAAACAAGGGAGGCAAATAATTTTTTCAAGGATATTAGAGAAAATCCTGATATTGTTCATTGATTAAAAGAATTTCTAAAATCTAGAGAAGGAAAAGCCTAATTTTTACAAGGTTATAGGCAAAAATATGTAATTTATTAGGGAGATATATTAAAATTTGTAAATCCTTACCTCCTCTTATTCCCGCCAGTGGCAACACATTTACTTGTTCAGGGACTCACTCTAGCACAACAGATTATAAATACACTCCAATGTTGTAAGTATGTGATACTATTAACATATATTTAAATTTATATATTTGCAAAAGACTATACTTGTAAAACATAAAAAAAAACCTCTCAAAATAAAAACTAAAAATATTAGAAATTTAAAAAATTGATAGTAAAAGAAAAATATGGCATGCAACCAACAAAAGGATAAAAAAAATATTTGATTGGTGATTAAATAATTGCAATTGACAATTTATTTATTTTCTTGAGTGTTCTATATACCAAAATCCTACTTACATATACGTTATCTTGACAACCTCATGCTAAACCTGAGACAAAAAAAAAAATTTGTAATTCATTAATTTTATTGTCTCACTAGGTAAATAATCAACAATTGAATACAAAATATAATAGAAAAGATGAGAAAGTGTGAATGCAAAGCTTAAAATCTTTTGTATATTAACTAACTGTTTTTCTTAATACATACATCAAACACGACTAAATTACTAATAGATCCTATGGTCTTCATTGTTGATGTGCAATAAGAAGTCACTATCCATTCATCCTTTTTTATTTTTTCATGAATTAGATTGTTGTATTTTATTTTCCTTTTGCATTATAGACTACCTTATTACAGAATAAGTTTAAAAATCAAACTAAGTTAATTTTTAGAGTCCAAAACAGATTTTACTTAATTATTGCAATTCCAAACCAGGAAAAAATAAAGCAATTGTGAAGTCTTACAAATATTGACACGACAACTAGGTCTGCTTCAATCTTAATAAAAGCCTGCCAATTCAAACAATAAATTAGTTTAATTTTTGATACTATCTAGAACTCAAAAATCTTGCTTATACAACTTAAACGTTGAGTATTATACACATACCCCTCTTTCTATTCTAAAGGTATTTTGTAGAATTAAATATATTTATTAAAGCAACATATATGACCAAATTTAAGCATGGAATACAATCACTTTAGCCATTTTGCTCAAATGAGCAAATGGTTCAAAATATCACTAAACTATTTAGTTTGACCAGTACTATCACTAAACTTTTTGTTTTGCCAAAACATCACTCGACTATTAAGTTTTAGAGCAAATGACGCCAAATGTCACTAAACTATACGTTTATATATTATTATAGGTCAATAAACTATTTGCTTGGTCGAAAATGTCACTAAACTAAACAAATTACATGTTTTATAACGTTTTGTGTAATTTGACCATCAAAACAAATCGAATGGATGTTACATGACTTGCACGCTTGGCTTTTGAGGGACAAAATCGTTGGTTCAAATTTTTAGTTGATGTTTGTCTTTAACCCTACACATTTTTACAAGGCTTCATTCTCCTTTTCAATCCCAAGACTCTTGTAAATTTGTGCCCAAATCTAAAGTGAATTTCTCCTTGTCGTCTCGCATATTACCAGTTAGCAAATGGTTAGGATTCATAACTGTTGCCTTTTGAACGGGCATGGTCTCTTTCCCTTCCAAGTAAAGGAAGAAAGTCTTTCAAATTTTCTTTTTAGCATTTTTACGAATAGGTTTTGGGCATTACATAAAATGAAACTTCTCATTCAACTTGTTTCTTGCTTTCTCAAAATTGCAACTAATAAAAGATCAGTCTAATAAAAGGAAAAAAATCAAATCTCTCCAACTCTTTTCCTTTCCTTCAATACAAACTGTGCCTAACTTAAACCTTCTCGAATTTTCTCTTCTACACTAAACTCTGAATTAGGCATTCGAGTTTTGGCAATCCACATCAAAGTTATGGTGATGCAGCAACTTGCGCGTAGAATCTCTCATAACTATTTGCAGCTAGATCTTTGTCATTGGCAGTTGGGTTTGGCTCTTTATTCATGAGAAATGGAGGATGATAAACTACTAGACCTCCATCGTGGTCCTTGCCGCTCGGTGTCATTGTTCTAGGTAAAGCTTTTGAAAAATTTCATTGGTGACTAAATATTTGTAATTTTTTAAGAAAAGGAAGAGGATTTTTTCACAATCACAAGAATTTCACTGTGACTTGAACTCCCTTCCTCCTCAATCACAAACATATCCAAACAATAAATCCTCAACTCAAAACTGAAACCATGCCAGTTCAAGACTATATTGATGCCATAATTTTATTTAGCCTTTTTTTTTTGGGTTTTGAGGCAGAAGCTTTAGATTTTTCTCTGCTATTAACTATTGAGAGAGAAAAAAGAGAGAGATCTATAAGTAAAAATGGAGAAAAGCTTCAAGCAAAAATCATTTGGACAAGTTTGCCCCTGAAAAAGCCCCGCTACAAGTCACTTGACCTCATTTCCGTCTCCTTTGACGGTCAAATTACACGAAATGGCACAAAACATGCAATTTGGTTAGTTTGATGACATTTTGGGTTAAGAAAATAGTTTAGTGACCTACAGTAGCACAAGTGTAAAGTTTAGTGATGTTCAACACAATTTGGTCTAAGTTTTATCACTTAATTTTTTGTTTTGCCAAAACATCACTCAACTATTAAGTTTGTATATTTTTTACACATTCAGTCAAAATTTGGGGTATTTAGGTGAATATTGGTCATGTGAGCAATTTGCTTAGGTTTTCAAGGGCAAATTTGTTAATACAATACTTTAACATCCTTAGTTATCAAATTTTCTTCCCAAACCTTAACAAACAAGATTGAAATCTTGTGGTGCGAGGAAATGCTAGTGACAGTTTGACTTCATTTTCAATTTCTCCTAACGCACAAGTAGTCTAGTTCCTTAAGTAGTAGAACGAGGGTGATCATATTTCATCATAAACTCCGTCATCAACCTCATTTGGAACCTAGGAAGCAAGTTTTGAATAGGGAGCAGTAGCATGCACAGCAGTAGGAGAAGGAATTGGTATTAATGCTTGCCTTATGGATTTGGAGTCATTTTCCTATATAGCAAAGGTGGCACGAGTGGCAGCAATGGAAAAGGTTTTAAGGGGCTTAATGGCAGTGGCTTGATGCAATTGCTATAACGACAAATGCAACACATAACTTGACATTCGATTTGATAGTAGCAGATAGTAGAGGCAACATATTAGGTTGTGAAGAAACAAAATTAGCTAAATTTATCCTGCTACTATTGCTACTGATAATATTACTAATGAGATTCAACTCCTAGGAAAAGAAGATTTTATGGAAGAATCATTCAATTGATGGTTATTATTAGAAGTCAAGAAATGCCACAAGAGATAGCATGCGTTATTGAAGCAAAAGCAGCAACAAAGTTATTGAAGCAAAAGCAGCAACAAAGTTGTCATTATTGTTGTTATGTTATCATTGTTATCACCAACTAACATAGATAAATGTGCTATTGGAAGAGCTGGTACTACTATTTTTTGTATCATTCTTTTTACAAGCATTCATTATCAGTAGATAAATTTCTTGTTGATATAATAATTGATGATGCCACTAAGAGAAAAGAGAAGTAGTGCAAAAGTAGATGGAGAAAGAGAGGGTGATGTGTGAATGTACCACTAGAGATGAGTAGCAGAATTTCATAGTCAACCACTCAATTGTGCAACAATGATGATGAATAGAAAGGATCATTGGTGAAGTGATATTAGTTGTGTTTTGATATCTTTGCCCTGGTGGGTGTCAAACCGTCAAAAATAAAGTTAAAATAATTAGCCTAAATGCCAGCAAAATATTTCCAAATTAATTCTAGTACTGGAGCAGTGACTCCGGATGTGCAATGGGTAACTTGCTTCACCTTGATTCCAAGGAGTATGCTGAACCCGATATACTAGAATTTATTCAAGAGAATCCTATTAATTGGTGTGTAGGGCAAGTAGGGTCGTCTCCTCAGAGAACTGATAGATTAATCACATAGGGAATTTCAGGGGGTTTTTGGAGAAGGTAACAAATAATTAAAGATATAGAAATACTGAAATTCTAATTAGACAAGAATGCAGTAATTAAATAACACAAGAACCAATTAATTAACACAACCCAATCAAGGAACTAATCTCGGCACCGGTGCACACAACTGATCATAGATACCAGAAATAATTCATACATTCAAAAATAAATTGGTTATAGTAGTCTGGCGACGCGTCAAACCACCAATCTCTCCTTAATTATACGGTAGTTCAGAGACGCTCATAGCCTACTCCTTTGTGAACTAGACAACCCTAGAGATGCTCGTAGGATTTAATGTAGTCACAGCATTAGGAATTAGAGAGACCCAATTCTAGTTAACAAACACACATGCGGGTTCATTCAAACTAGATTAATTATTCCCACTGTGACGACCCCACTTCTCCTTAGGGCGAATCCTAGGGTATCCGCGAGCCGCCTGCCCAACTCTCACCAAGTCTCACTTACTAAAATCAGATATAATTACAAACATTCATTCTTAAAACCATAATTAAAATCTATCAACATCACTAGTTTGACTTTCAAGAGTATATGCCCCATAATTTTATCAAAATTACCGGAATAACAACCTCGAGTACAATATTCCATCAATTTCACAAACAGTTTCAATCTTATACAAAAATGAGGAAGTCCTACGAAAAAACTAAATTCCTCGAATTTTGAGCTCCACTTCAAAACCTGTTAAGGAAAACAAAGCTTACGGGGTGAGCAAAGCTCAGTGAGGTCAAGAGAAACATGCACAGGCATATCAAAGCAGTTAAATAAATTAATAAAACAGTAAAGGAGCAAAACAGTTAATAAAACATTTAAACAGCATAATTTGAAGGATACAGTTGGCCAGCTCCACATTCCCGTAATTCTTTGCAATTATTTTTTCTCATGCATCAATTCAAGTCACACGTTGACACTCCGTCAACCACTCACTCTCACAGTCCATAGCCACCATTTTTATCCCTCTCCCGTCTACTTACACCCCCTTGACCGGACCCGAACTCCTACATTTAAATAGTGATTGGCAACCCACTATGAGTGTGCCATAGTCGGTGGACTCATTCCAACCGACGTGATTTAAATAGTAATAACCCATGATTCACCCATCCCTTGCCCTAACCCCTGTTGTTGGACAAGGTGAAGGGATTCCCAATGGGGTTTGGGCGTTCCCGCAGTTATAAGCAAAACAAGCAGTTCAAATAGTCAATCAATTACATTTTAAACAGTAGAACTCATTTAGAGGCAAATTCCAATAAGGTGAGCGTGATAAAGTACAGGCTTACCAAGTCACACAAGCATGCTTTTCAAATCATTTACATTATTTGAAACAATTAATTAACATGTACTTGAACACTCACCGAAATCCAGTAAAACAAGCATTCGAGCAAGAAAGTTAAACTTCGGTAGTCGGGCCAACTTCCGCAACCTCTCGGTCACCTGAGCCAAAATGGGACTATCATTTTCAATCCAAACAGTTAAAACTCCAGATTTAACCTAACTCTCCAAATTCACCAAAAATCACTCAACTAAAGCTCCTTTCTCAGGCCATAGGTCACTCAATATACGTCGGAATTGGACAAGGTTTAAAGCTACGGAAACTAGATTCAACGTACTAAAAATCACTTGAAGACATCGCTCAAAGATTCCTGAAGTAGGTTGAGCTAAAACAAACCAGAAATCCAGCAATAACAATAAAACAGGAAAATCAGGCTGGTGGGTCAGCCATTTTTGTGATTTTTCTGGTATTTATAGGAAAATAACTAGCATACGAGCCTTATACTGTTAGAAAACTTGTGACGTCTAGTTTCAAATGCCACTGACGGCGCTCAATTTTGACTCCCGAGCAAAGAGTTATAGCCGACAGAAGTACAGAGGTTGACAAGACTGACGGCCACAATTTCCAGATTTGAAAAGCTGTGTTTGGAACAACATTTGGGCATCGAAATGCCATTGAAAAATTACCAAATTTTGTAGACTCAAACTTAAATAGATAGAATATGTGTGTACCAAATTTGAGCCAAAAAATCGCACGGGGAGATAACTTTTTAGATGGCCAAAGTTTGTGAAAATCTTAGAACTTAAACTGCCAGATTTTCTTCCTTTTCATTTTCAAACATTTTGCTTAACTAAAACAGCCCCAAATCACTCAAACATTGACACAAAAGCTCTAGCAGCATTCCCTTATCAAATGGAAGCAAAAATAATAACAAAATTTGAATCAAAATGTTTCCAAAAGTAGGGCAAAAATCCGACAAAGTACAAGAAGAAAATTTCCAACTTTCAAGAACTTTTAATACACCAATTGAACTCATATTTGCAAAACATTTTACCAACACATGGTGTAACATTTAAGCTTTCAAAATAACCAAGAAATCCATGAAAAGAGATCCAAAACAAGGCTTGAAAAATAGCAAGGTCAACTGGCAGTAACCACAGCAAAATTCCAGCTTAAAGCTGCTGTCACAGTGTAAACAAAGCATATCAGTTTTGATTTTCAGTCAACTTTGAAAATTCACCAAAATTCACAAAAATTGAACTAGCCCTTGAAATTTATACTACTAAAAGAACTTGTATTCTAGTTTCAAATGCAATAAATAGAACTCAATTTCAATACCTGAGTAAGAAAATATAATCATTTGAACATGAGGCAAAAACTGTCCTGTCACTGCATTTTTTCCAGATTTGAAGAACAAATTTGAGACATTATTTGAGCAATGAAATGGTACTAGAAAAATACCAAATTTTTCAGGCATAAACCTCAGTATATAAGCTACGTTTTCACCAAATTTCAGCTAAAAACTCACACAGAAAGGCTGCGATCAAGGCAACCAAAAACAGGGCAGCATGCGTTTCCTTCCTCTCGGTTTCCTCCTCTTCTTCCCTCTTTCATTTTTGACAACAATTCACCACATAAACACCTCTCTCACACACACAATACATCAACAACAGCCCCAAGTTCACATGTGGTGGGATTTCATAGAGCCCACATTCAACCAATCAACAATAAAATCTACTACAAAGAACTATAAGCTTTCTTAGCTAAAGAATTGAAACAAAAGAGCAAAGTTCTTGGTATTGCAACCTTACCTCTACTCCAATAAGAAGCTTGGCTTATGGTGGATGACCTAACTCCCAAAATCCCTCAATCTTCAAGCCCTAACAACCGGTTATCCTTTCCTCCTAGCTGGACCCAATTCACCAAGGTAGCTAGCAAACTCTTCAAGTGTTTTTGAGTGCAAAGATGGAGGTTTTGTGTTGGTGGTTTTGATGAAACAAGAAGAGGGAAAAGATGAAGAGAGGGGCGGCTGTTTTTTTTGGAGAGAAATTGGAGGAGAAATAAGGGAGGAAAGAACCGTCTATAAGGAGAAGAAAGAAAGGAAATGAGTGGTTGGGGTTGTTTCTTGACTTTTGGGCTTTTGTGGAAAATAGAAGAAATGAGGGGAAGTTGGGTAATTTGACGTTTCGTGTTGGATCAATTCATGTGACACGACACTACGATCTCGGTTTCTCTCATTTATATATCCCGAATACATAGTCTAACATTCGAAACTACTGTCCAGTAGTCGATTCTAGACCCGAGCGCGAAATTTAAATATTCAAACAGTTTAAATCGAGAACGTAATTTAAACGTGCAAAAATGTATTTTAAATCTTTTCGTGTCGTTACGATTGATAAATGACATTCAAATAATTCAAACTAATTTAATAAAGTAATTTTATGAAATTGTGGAATTTTGCAATTTTATAAATTAAATTGATGATTAAACAAGGTTTTAAAATAAAAGGAAGTAACGTATGGCGTACTTGCAATTAAAATGGTCTAAATCAGTTATTCAGAAAAGTAAATAATTAATTAATTGAATAAGTCGAATAAAATCAATTTTCGGGTCCTCACACCCACGACATAGATTAGACCGCTTGCGAGGCGGTAAAATTGTCTCGTTTGCCACTAGTTAAGTTGCTTAAAGGTGACGCGCCAATACCTTAATTGGCTATATATTACTCAGACAATTGAATAACAGGCCTTATTTATCCAATAAATCCAAACAATAATAACCCACGATAAATAGAGAATAATTAAATACCCATAAACGCAGAATTAAAAATAGACAATTAAAAAGATCTCATAATTGTTGTGCAACCGAGCCTTGATTATTCCTCAACTAGGAAAACAGTTTAGCCACGCCTCATGTTAACGAAGCAATCCACGGTGTTCATGTAAACCGAATGTAACAAGGCAATTATCGCCCAAAATCGTCAATTGTCAAGACTAGTACTGGAAGGGAAAAGAAAAACAACAAGTACTGATCTACTACTATTGATGTGTAGCGGCAGAAAAGAAATGAAAACTAAAGCAAACACTAGTCTATCTCTCAGTGGCGGCGAGAGGAAGAAAACTAAAAATACTACTACTAAATACTTAGTAGGAAGATCCCCCGAAAGGGATAAACAATCCTATATGGCTATATCTATATTACTTGCTGCTGCCCTACAGAAATAAGCAGATACCATTCTCCAACTGATTCAGAAGTCCCACAAAATAAGGAAAGCATCTTAGGTCATCACGTGAGTTTCCAATCCGCAAGGAGTTGTTTTCTAATTCACTGCCCACTTTTCTTAAAAGACATTTTCTTCTCAAAATCGACTTCCAATGTATCTCGAGAATAACGGCAAATGCCAAGAAATTTAGCTTCTAAAGTCACCACTTCAACTTTGCTCCATGCTCTTTGGCACAAGCACGCCTTGGAATTAGAAGTCTTTTGGAATTTCATCCTTGAATACTACTTTCAACACCAAGTGCCTGCAATTGCCACAAAAATCAATTACGAGTAATAACCCGATACTTTGCACAATGAATGGCTGAATTTAAGTCCAAATACCCACAAATAACCTGTACAATTATCTCTCCATCATGCCCCTAAAAAAATTACTCGTAAAGCTTGATTGACCAATATGTCGCCTATCTTAACCTCAAACTTAAACGGAATGACAAAAAATTATAAATTTGATAATTGAATGGCATTCTTTGGTGAAGAAAGAAGTGTAATGACCAAAACCAGTCAAAATAAATAGTTCAGTGATATTCAAGGCCATTTACTCTACTCATAATTTACATGTTGTATTTAGGAAAAAATTTGATGAATTCCTTTGCTCATTCATACAATACGTGTATCTATATTTCAATTCATGGAAATAGTGGCCACTTGACTCTAGTATTTATATGATTAACCTAATTCTGTCAATCACTCTACGAAATTGATTCCAGATTATAGAAAAAGGATGAAACTAAGGTGATGTAATTTTGATGATACTTGAAAGAATTGAAAATCCATCTTGTACTACATGAGGTGTGATAGGGTGCATGGTTTAAAAAATAATTGCATGATCATGGTAGGATGCACGGTATATTTTGATATAGTAGTAATTAATTGAGCTAATACCCTTATTACATCAATATTAGACTTCCATATAGATTTTCTAGATACTATGAAGTTAGGCAAACAAAACAACTAATATATTAAAAAAAAGTATTTGATAAAAAAAAATCATAAAAATGCACTTTCTTTTTATGTATTGAATCTTTTCAATATAATTGTGTGTGCGTGCATGCGTATGTGTGTTTGAATATATATAAATATATATATATTCAAACCGTACTTTCACTATTTGTGAATGAAGACAACTATAAAGGTTTATAATGGCAACTTGTACTGCATATATTTTAAATTGAGTTCTTTAAGTTTTTACTTATTATTTGCATTTAAGACTTTCCGTTAATGAGTCTTTGAAAAAGTTAGATACTTGAGAATATAAAATTACTACTTTTTTACAATCAGCACAAATGCCTCAAAATACTAAAAAATGCTACAGAGTTTGATTTATGGATAATAACATTTACCAAGTGGAAGCCTTGCTTATAGAGGCATCTAATTTAGTATGTAGATGTAAATCTAGAAAAAAAAGAAAATCATAATTTTTATCCCTAAACTTTGACCTATGGATACATTTCGTCCTTAAACATTCTGGTGTAACACATTAGTGTCTAGACTATCAATTTTTGACTAATTTTATCCTAATGGGAAATTGATCAATTTGAATGGAAATTATGCACATAATTAGCATAAGCCCACTAAGCAAGAAGTCTTGCACAACTTAAAATCAACAAAATTGAACAGCTATCTTCACTCTCCTAATTCCAATACCTTATTCCTTACTTCAATTTCCATTCAAATTTATTAATTTCTAGTTTGAGGATGAAATTGGTTAAAAATTGATAGTTTAGATACTAAATGAATCATGATAGAAAGTTTGAAGATGAAATGTGTTCATGGCCCAAAGTTTAGGATAAAAACTAGCATTTTCCTTTGAAATTTTCTAAATAAGAGGTCACGGCCATCTTAATTGGATGCCGAAATAAATAACTAGTAGGGGTGTTAATGGATGGGGTAACCAATCCGATTGTAATTTCACTAATCCTAACCAGAAGTAGCAATTCCACAAAATTGCATTCCATATCCTAACTTTATTCAGTCGGTTAACCGCTAATCGGTTAACCTGTAGGATAGGGTCAGATATATAGGGTAACCTAATCCTTTTCTAGTAGTAGGAAAAAGAGAAAAATAATTAGATTAAAAAAGAAAATAATACAACAGTTAAGAAAATTAATAAGAATGTTTAATCCTATAACTCAAAAAAATGACCAACAAAATGAAAAATTAAAATACAATATATAATTAAAATATAAATATTTCAAACATTTATTTTCATTTTCTCTACTTTTTAAAAACTATTAATTCATTATTTATTAAAGATGACAGGTTGTTTCACAATTACATATGTATGTTCCTAAAATTAAAAACAAAATAATTAGAATGGTGAAATTAATAGAATTTGTAAGAAAATAAAATAAATTTTGAACAAAAACAGAAAATAGAGTAGTAGAGTAAATGGATCTAGTGGCAATGAATGTACGAAATGAAAAAAATAAATCAAAAATAAGGTTAAATATACAAGTTTATAAGTTGTAAAAATAAAATATATAATGACATGGGTCTCGTAACTTAAATTATTAGTGAATAACTAAATAATTGTTGCTTGAGTTTTGGAAAAATAAAATATATCATTTGGATACTATATAATTATTAGTAAGTAACTACACATATATGGATAGGTTCAGGTAACCATGATTTTTAAAAATTAAAAACCATACCCAAACCTAATTTTTCAAGTAGGTTCGGGTAATCTAACCATTTTAAAAACTACGAATTGATTACACTATTTTCGTTTTGGACCAATTTGGTTTTTCTGTCGCGCCCCATTTTTTGATGGAAAAAAGAGAGGGAAGATTTCGATTTTTATTGGTTTTTGAAAAAAAGAAAGGAAAGGGGTCATGGGACTACAAAAAATGCGACGGTTTGGACCCAAAAAACAAAAGTCTAGAAAAGGGTTTTTAGAAAAAGTTTGGAGTCGCCACTTGGTATGGAGTTTAGGTGTACCAAGTCACCCAAAAAGTTTTAATTAATGAAAATAAATAAAGAAAAACCCTTTTTAGGCGACTGTGTCTTTGAAAACTAGAGAAAAGGTTCGGGGTCACGGTTGAAAGAAGGAAGGCAAAGATTGATGTTACTGCCTCTAAGGCACCTTCTAACCTAGCCAAAGCTAGTTGCAAGATTTAGTTGAAAATTTCCTATTTTCTAACTTTAAAATTTATCACATTTGGATGTTGTCTATATGAATGCAAAACCTAGACCTAATGTTGCATTGAGAGGGCAAAATGTCTCCTTGAGGTGTGATTGGAATTGATCACATTAGTTGTGTCATCCAATTTTGATCCTCGAGGAGGTCAAAAAAATGCAAATGATGAGATTCGAATGAACGGAAAGTAGGGTTTTCAAAAATGCAATTTTTATAAAGTATCAAGAGAAAAGAAGTTGGGTTTTTGAAAGGATCAATTCTAAATGCAAAAAGGAACTTGAATTTCCAAAAAGATGCAATTTTAAGAAAAGTGGCTTTTTAACTTTGAATTGCTAAAACATGAAGAAGAAAGTTGATTTTTAAAGAATGGTTTTGATAGCATTTAAAATAATGCACATGTATGTCCCAAAGAGGAATAATGCAACATAATGGGTGCTGGGACTAAATTGGACTTTGAAATTTCCTTTTCAGAAGGAAATAAAAGCGTGCTAAGGCTAGGAAGCCATACTCGCTCTTTTCCCTAATTCAAAGGGTAATGCCTTAAATGTACTAATCTAAAAAAAGAAAACTAAATGAGATGTTTCACATACGGGATGGGATAATAGTGACATGTAAAATGGGAAAGAAACTCTAAAAGTGAAAAGTGTGTGAAATTTGTATCTAATGCATGAACGGCGTTTAAGGGTCTAGCATTGGACTAGTCCTGGTCAAAAGGTTCTCACTAACATTGGATTAGTGAGAAATCGAAGGGGAAGACCACAACTAGCGTTGGACTAGTGTGGTGACGTCAATATATTTACACAATATTCATGTAGACATGATAATAAAGCAAATAAACACATAAAACACATAAACACATAACACATAGGCATAATATCTAAATGCAAGGCCCTAGGAAAGCAAATAAACACATAATCATGCAAGCATGCAAAATAAGCATATAAAAACTAATTATTACATTGTGGGAAACCTAAATACATTCTAAGGGGGAAAAATTCGGAATAATAATCTAACTATTACATTTTCTAGAATAAATACACTTTTTGCCAAATTAAACCTATCTATTACAACTTGGCATCCAAGGCCTCCAAATGATTTACTCAAAAATTAAATGACATAAATAAAGACTAGACATGAATAAAAGCAAAGGAAAACTTAATTTAAAACATGCAAAATCATGCAAAAACACATAATAAGCACATAATAGGGGAAAGAAGTTACCATCCCTTGATGTGAGGCCTTAATTGAATCCTTAAATGATGGGAATGATTATCTAAGACTCAATGTCAACAAAAGGGATCAAGGTACCAATTTAAAGGAAAAATCAATCAAAATTCAAAGAAAAGGTATCTAAACAGATTCTACAAGCAACATAGACAAGACTAGGAAATAGAGTAAGATTATGGAACAAAAGAGCAGGAAATATCAATAGAATACAAAAACAAAGAGGTTACGCTGGATCAAAGCGGATAAAGCCAAGCAAACACAGTCAAGCGTGCAAAAAATCAAAGTTCGAGAGGAAACGGACCGAAACGCTGACTCGCGAACCGTCTCTTCCCATCTTCAAAACATCAGGAAGATTGCTTCCAGTTTTTCAGACAATAACACAAACGAAATATTCAGAGGCAAGGGGATCCATTCAAAGCATCAAAGCATCAAACATCATCATTCAAATCAAGCTAAACCCACAAAGATCAAATCATAAGCATTAACATCATCAAATGGACAACAAGGGGGAAGGAAAAGAACTGTCAGGCTAGAAACGAGGATTGTTACGCTGGACCGCCCGCGTAAGCCAGCGCTTTCTTCACATCTTCAAGTATTCAAACAAACGCGGAGTGTTACGCGAAGTAGTCCACGCAAGAGGTCCGCTTTCTTCACAACTTCAAACATTCAAGAGGAAACGCTGGATCGCTACGTCATCCGCAAGTAGTCCGCTTTCTTCACATCTTCAAAACGTGAAGAACATTTTTCCAGAAATTTCTCGGGAATCACAACAAAGATCATCACGTAAGCATCAAACGCCCGATTTTAAATGTAAAAACAAATCTATTAGCCTTACCAAGGCTTTATAAACACAACATGCTCATATAACAGCTGATAATCATCATCAAATATCCCAAACTAAAAGAAAAACTATTCAAGACCTTGGTTCCACCAAAAGGTCCAAATCTCAGATAATTTTACGATCAAAAAACAGTAAATAGAGTAGAAGGATGTTACCTGAATCGGAAGCTTTGAATCTAAACAAGAGAAGAGGACAGAAATTCCAAGAATAATCTCCTCAAGTGTGAAACCCTAGCTTTTCTTTTCTTCTTTCTTTTCCTTTTTCCTCTCTAATTCCAGCCGTTTTTATCTGCTTTTTTCTCTCTCAAAGCTCTCCTAATTGCCTCTTTTTCTCTCAGATCTTTCCAACCTTTGTTAAACCCTAATCTAGGCTATTTATAGCCACCAAACCTAGAACTAAGGGTTTTGATGTTCTTGGAATGAGGTGAGCTAATTTTGAACGCTTAGATGAGTTGTTAGGGGTTAGGGTGAGTTGGGGAATGTTTAAATAGGTTTCTTATCGCTCAAGCATCGAAATTACAGCTGGAAAAGGATGATCCGAGTTCGGAAAAATCCATTTTTTTTTTCGCCGATCAAGTTACGCTGACTAGTTACGGACTAATCCGCAGAATCGGTCCGCTTTTTGACTTTTCTTTTTTTTTTTTAAGAAAACCTACAAAAATAAGAAAAATGTTAGAAAAATCAAAAATAAATAACTAAACATTAATAGATAAAACATAGGAAAACAAAAGAAATAGTCAAAATTTGGTGTCATACTTTCTTTGTCCGAAGTTTCAAGAAATTCTAGACAAAGACGTAGACACCAAAATGCTTACCTGGTCTCGCTGGTTGTATCTGAACCATTGTAAACAACAGGAATATTAGATTGCCAATTTTCAAACTAAACAAGCATAACGTGACCGAACTCGTGTAGAGTTGCCTACGTATCTCGACATGAGAATTAGGTCAAACGTAGTTCCAATGCAAATGAATTATAATGAAATGAATACTGAATCTTGTAAAATTCGAGAACGGGAGAGAGAAGGGTGCCTGGAGGTGAGACTCACCAAAAATTTTAAATATCAAGAACGGAGATAGAAGGGTGCAGGTCGAGACTCACCAACGTAAATTTAAATTTGAAGAACGGGGATAGAAGGGTGCAGGGAGACTCACCAACGTAAATTTAAATTTGAAGAAGGGGATAGAAGGAGGTGAGACTCACCAACGTAAATTTAAACTTGAAGAACGGGATAGAAGGTACCGGGACGAGACTCACCAACGTAAATTTAAATTTGAAGAAGGGATAGAAGGGTACCATGAGGTCGAGACAGCCAACGAAATTTAAATTGAAGCAGGGATAGAAGGGTGCGAGGGTCGAGACAAAGTAAATTTAAATTGAAGAATGGGAGATAGAAGGGTGCAGGGCGAGACAGCAACAAATTTAAATTCTTTCCAAATTTAGACTATTCAATGGGATTGGACCCAAGCCCGAATGACTAAACAAACTATTCGGGGATTGGACCCAAGCAATGACTAAACATACGATTCAAGGGATTGGACCCAAGCAATGACTAAACATACTATTCAAATGGGATTGGACCCAAGCTGAATGACTAAACATACTATTCAAATGGGATTGGACCCAGCCCGAATGACTACATACTATTCACTGGATTGGACCCAAGCCTGAATGACTAGACATACTATTCAGTGGGATTGGACCCAAGCCTGAATGACTAAAAAAAAACTATTCAGTGGGATTGGATCAGTGGGATTGGACCCAAGCCTGAATGACTAAAAATACTATCCAGTGGGATTGGACCCAAGCCTGAATGACTAGATGGGAAAATGCGAATATGAATGCTGGATTGCCAGACTTTGAAAAATAAACACAAGTTGTTCAAACAAGATAAATGTAAAATGCAAGTAATGATGCACTCGAAGAAATGGTGCAATTGATTTTGATTTTTCTTGACTTGAAAAGTAAGTGATTGATAGGAACAATGACTTTTTTTTTCTTTCTTTCTTTTTTTCTTTTCTTTTCTTCTTCTTTTCTTTTTTTTTTTTTCTTTTCTTTTCTTCTTCTTTTTTTTTTTTCTTCTTTTTTTTCAAGAATTGATGGATTTTGAAAGTTGAAGAGTGTAACTGAAAACCTTCCTCCGGGGTTGTAAACAAATCCACATATGTTGCCATCGCCTTGATCCAAACCTTTTCCGCAAAATTAATCTTGAATGCATTATCCAAAATTGGAGAGCACTTCTCTCAAAACAAAATTGCCCCAGTGTCAACTGAATCGTTAACCCTGCAAAAGTCATGAAATATTAACCAATTAGTCCATGGCAAAATTTTTCTTTTTTTTTTTTTTTTTTCATAAAGTGTAAAAAACTCTTGTGATCACAGCTGTTGGCCATTAAATGACTAAAACGTATGAAAATCATGCAATAAAACACATTCATCAGATATTCGTGCTTGTGAAACATTGCTTGCTTTCAAGCGATAGGAAATATGCATCAAAAACAAGTTATGGGATTGAAATAAACCATGTGATCCTAGAAATCCAAATCCTCATAAACCAGGCAAAACATTATTATGCAATTATTCAATTTGCATCAAGTACTCATAATGTCAAGTAAAAGAGAGACAATTATACCTCAATTTTAACAATTCAAGTTTGATTTCTCACTTTCATCAAATTTTGCAATCAAACGACTCATATAGTCAACTCAAGCTTGCCTTTTCCACAGTTTTTCTCAGATTTTATGGCTAAAAAGGATTTACTGAAACACATCTTCTTATTCAAATTGCAACAATGTCTTTTGACGCGAAAATCAACACTTTTAGGTGAAGACTCCCGGTTACTCGACATATGCCTTCTTGCTCAAATAGTAAAGATGTCTTTTGACGCGAAAATCAACACTTTTAGGTGAAGACTCCCGGTTACTCAACATTTTACTTGTTCAAGCTGCTTTGCATACTCGTAATTCAAGCACCGTTTTACGCGAAAGTTAACATTTGTAGATGCTAAACCTCCGGTTACTTAGTACTAGAATCATTGGAGTAGAATTTTAGTTCTCACTTTGCTACCTTTTCTTGCTTTTTCTTTCTTTCTTTCTTTCTTTCTTTTTTTTTTTTCAATTGAAAAAGGATCATTTGCCAACAATATCAATCATTTTCTTGTAAAATCCAATAAAAGAGAAGATCTCATTTAATAGGAAAAAAAAATTGAGGAATAATTTTCCATATTTTACAAAACATACTTTCTAAAATGCCAATGTCTTAATCACATAACAATTATTTCCGAGTAAGATGGAAAAAGGATCTTTCGTGATCACACGGGCTTTTATTTCAGAAGGATGAAAGCAATTGCAACCAAAATTGGACATTTGCACCCTTTTTGAATCAAATTTTGAAAAACAAATCGATTCGTGAGGCAAATGTGGTATTTAGAAAAAGTTTTTTTTTCCAAACATAAATAAGCACATAAGAGCCCAATTTAAACAAATATACACATTCTGATGCAAGCAAATGAATCAAAAGTATTTCTAATAGTTAAACCTATGTCTAAAAAAAACAGAACACAAGATCAAACACAAAAAAGAGAAATAAAGCAAGAATGGAATAAACTACAAATCAGGGGGAAGTGGGTTTATCGACCCCCTCAGCTCCACCATTGCCTCCGGTGGCCTCTTGTACAAGCTGCTCAGAAGGAATGTCGAAGCACGCCACATTTCAGAAGCAAGGAATTTGAAAAGAACCGTGGGTTATAACACCTAGTAGTGTGCGTATGAGTTTCCGTTTCCCAAATTTTTTGAAAAGGCACTTGTCCTTCCTCCATTTTGCAATTAATCAATTTTCAAAATGATTTAATCATACAGTCCAAACATGACTCAAAATAAAGCTGGTCTCCTTGATTTGACCGATCACCACTTGTCCCCGCTCAAAAGAAAAGAAATGGTGAAAAAATAATGATGACGCCGCCACTGTTCTCCTCTTTTATCTCAAATAGCCCGTAAACATGAGTTCTTGGACGTCGATGAGCGGTGTCAACTGAATTCCTTTTGTTTGACCAGTGCAGATCTGTTCTGTCATTCCGCTTGCTTCTGAATCCATATCACCCATACCTTCATGGTAATCTAAGAGGATTGTCCTTTGATGAAAATGCCCTTTTGATGAAAATATGTGCAAAAATTTGGGGCAAAGGAAAGAAAATTTATTTTGACATCATGACCATAGAATGAATGCTAAACATGACATTTTAAATCAATAAAAGGCCAAATGCTAGAAAATTATTTAACACAAAAGCGCCGACTTGACCCTTTTGGATATCATCTCCTTGGAATTTATCGACGGGGAGTGCTTGATATAAGGTAAACCCCGATAGACGTAATCACCGGCTTGCCTTGTCCCATGAACTTTTCCTTTCCGCTTTACCTTGTTTTCAAATCTTGCTTTAGTATCCTTTCGATTTGCATTGAAGTTGACTGATAAGGTAGTCTAATGAAATGGACAGACTTAAACCCCAATTTCGTCAATTTAAATATGTTTGTTAAAATAGTGGCATCGTGAGACAATCCCTTCGACAAAATTCGATAGAATGTATTTGCATCATTTGCCTTTTGATTGAGAAAGTTCTTTCCAGAAATTTTTGTAAAAAGGTGGGGGTCTATAACACTAGGCTTTTGCAAGGGGTTTGAGTGTGGTGTAGAGGCAGGTTTAAACTTGAATAAAATTTTTTTTTTATATAAAAATTTGCCCCAGTTTGGTCCCTTCTTTTTTTTTTAAATGTTTTTTCTTTTTTCCAAAATACAAAATTGCCCCAAAGGGTTTGTGATTCTCAAAGGGGGTTTGCTAAATAATTAACTGTTCTTTTATAGGCTTAAACAGGAGAACTGGGGGGTTGAAGTGTTTAAACGAAAAGGAAAAGAAGGTCGGCTTTTCAGACCACCTTTTTGCAAAAAATTTCTGAAGAAACCTTGCTCAATCATATGAAAAATCTTTTACACATATCTGAATTAATTGGTTGAGGAAAATCTGTCCGTCCATCTCCATGAGAACCAATGCTCCTCCAGGTAGCACCTTTTGAATAATGAACGGCCCTTGCCAATTCGGAGCGAACTTCCCCTTAGCCTCTTCTTGTATCGTAAGGATTCGTTTCAAAACCTTGTCCCCCACTTCGAACCTGCGAGGTCTATCTTTCTTGTTATAAGCCCGAGCCATCCTCTGCTGGTAACATTGCCCATGACAAATGGCATTCAACCTTCTTTCATCGATCAAAGACAGTTGCTCGTGACGTTGCTTGATCCATTCAACTTCTTCCAACTGAGCTTCCATTAGAATGCGCAAAGATGGGGTTTCAACTTCAACAGGTAATACCGCTTCCATCCCATACATGAGAGAGTAAGGTGTTGCCCCAGTAGAAATCCTGATTGCAATTCTCCATGCCAAAAGGGTAGTTTCTCATGCCAATCTCGGTGTGTTTCAATCATCTTGCAAATGATGATATCCAAGTTCATGAGATATCAGAATTTTCGTCCATCAAATTCCAAAAGGATGATGTCCAAGGGTCAAAGGTTTTTATTCATGATCATCCAAGAGCAAATAAAATAAATGTACGAAAATAAAATGAGTGGACCATAACTGAAGGACAAAAGGAGAAATTTCATTTCATTTGGCAAAAAGCAAGATAACAGATAATACCATGGAAGCATAATTAAAAGCATAATTTTAAACAAGCAAAAAAAAAGTGAAATAACAAGTGCATTGTTTTTGAAGAAATGATTGACATCAAAGCATGATTCATTTTTCAAGGACAAACCCCCTCAGATTTACCAAAACCTTCTCTGAGCAGGCAGACAACCGGTAGCCCAATTTTGTGTGGCCTCTTAAGGAATCGAAGGAAACTCCACATTCTCCGTAGGATCTGTGTCAAGGGTGACCCCGACAAACAGTTGAGATAACCTTGTCTCTATATCATCATCAAACCTTTCCTTAAATGATCCACCACCATCCTCATCTTCTTCTTTAATGAACTGAGCATGGTCAACAATTTCCTCCTCCATACTGATCATTCCAACGACGCTTTTATGTTCCGGGAAAGGGTTTCTATTGACGTTCGGCCCTTGCTCATTCTTTCTTTTCAGAACTATATCCCCGGCATCCACCATGTCTTGAATTCTATGCTTCAAGGCCCAACAATTAATCGTCGAATGACCCGGGCTTCCAGAATGGTAAGCCTTGAGATGGCATGGGATCATACCCAGCAGGGTCCCTGGGGATATAGTTTGGGAGGACAAGGCCAATTTTCTGGCCTTCAACCTCATACAGCTGGTCAATGGGCCCTAGATCGGTGAAAGTTCGAAAGGTTTTCTGATTTTGCATTTCATTAAGCGGAAAAGAATTTTGAGCAGGATTTTGTGGAGCAGGTCTAGGAGCATAGTTTTGACGGGGGTAGGAGATAGGTTGGGAAGTTGAAGGCAAAGATGGGGGATTCAAATAGATAGGTCGGGGGTGAGGCATTTGACGGTGTGATAAACAGTGATGGTAGGGATAAGGTAAGTATGAGCTTGAATTGGTGGGGTGACCAGCTCGGCCCGAGAGGTGGGTTCGATCCCACACAAAAGCAACTTCTCCTTCATTCTTTTAAATGGGAGTTTCCTCCCACCGCCATTTTCCTTGTAATGTTTCCAATTGTCTTTGTATGGGCGGTCACATTGACAATTTTCTCGATTTTCACAAACTCATCATACTCCTCCAGCTTATTGACAATTGTAGCAAAAGAACTCCCAGTCATTCGAAAAATCTCTTCAAAATAAGGTGGGTCATGTGCCTTAATGAAAGTACGAACAATCTCTTCTTCTGTCATGGGAGGCTCGACTTTAGCAGCCAACTTTCTCCATCGCTTGGCATATGACTTGTGATCTTCTGAGGGTCTCCTTTTGATTCCTTCCAATGTTGTTCGTGTCGGTGCCAACTCACAATTGAATTCATACTGTTTCACAAAAACTGTTAACAAATCTAACCAAGATTTGATCTCTTGAGATTTCAGGTTCGAGTACCAATCCAAAGCATCTCATTCTAGGCTCTCGGGGAACAGACGCATAGGCAAGTTTTCATCATCCACTGGTTTACCAAGCTTGTTGGCAAACATTTTAAGGTGTGTCTTAGGATTCCCGGTACCATCATACTTGCTGAACTTGGGGGTCTTGAAACCCATAGGTAGTGGGCGTCGAAATAGGCAATGCATCATCGTAATCCAATCCACCATGTCGGTTCAGACCTTGGTTCTTTCTTATAAACTCCTCAAACCTGTCTAATCTCTTTATCAGATCTTTGTCGACTGGCATGACAGGCTCCTCCATCTCTGGCCTTCCTTGAGAGGCAATGTCCCATACAAAGGGTTCCGTGTTATGAAGATGAGGTTTGGTGTGACTGGGAGGTATGTTTAAGGTGATCTGGGGTTGAGTATGAGGGTTTGCCTTTTTGGTTGGGCTCAGCAAGACATAGTCAGGGTGAGTGTATGGAAAACCGGTGTTGTGGTGAGAGAAAGCAATCTCATGAAGGTTAGGAATAGGTGGAACAAGAGTGGTTTGAATATTGGTCGAGAAAAGGGGTGGGTTACTTGTCAGCGGGGGAATGCTAACAAAGTGTTCATGATCATTCGGTGGTACCACCTCCACTCACTGGCCACCAACTGATCAATTACACGCCTTTGCGCTGCCATCTCGGCACTCATCTCATTAAACCTTCCCAGTACTTCACTTAACTGAGCTCCCAAGGCAGCAAAATCGGAAGTGACCAAAGCATTCCTATCCGAAGCCTCTGCGTGCAGAACTCATGCTTACGGGCTGCTTTGAGATTTTGCTTTTAGAACGGGTAACGATGGGGTTTCTGCGTGAAGCTATTTTTAAAAAATACCTGAATGGGAAAAGAAACACACTTTAGGCGCTTATTTCCAAAGGGGAGCTGCAGAGATTTATTTGAAAAAAAGGAAAAAGAACGAAGTTAGTGATTGCTTATATAATTCGGATGCATGTCCTAGAGGGGAGCCCTTTTATGCCAAGGGTAGGCCTAGCATGAAAAATGCGATCCTCTGGGGTATGCACCATACAATACCTGATGGGTCCGATCATTCTGTTGATATGCGGTTAGTAATCGATCCACAGGGTTGACCAAAAGAATATGTACTGTTTGGGCACATTATGAGGACGAAGGTCGAATGGATTCATTACTTTAATTGATATGTAAAGAGAGGTTAAAAAGGTTAATTTAGCATGAAAAGAATTATTCTTGAGGGAAATATGGATCTAGCTCAAATAGATTGGACGAGATTGATGGTTTACTCAAAAGTCGATCGGGTTTATTGCTTACCCGTAACTCCACATCTCCATTTTATTTGCAACACACTAGCTCATAAGCCTTCTAAAAATCAAAATTTGGCTTTGATAAAATCATTATCTCAACAATTATTTGTGAATTTTTTCGATTTAGTGTCCTTATGCATGGGATTTTACCAACTTTGATAAAATGGCCAAAAAATGATTACTAGAGGTTTATATTCTAGCATGTGAAGGTCACTCCATATCTTTGGATGCCATCATAGAAGGGATCGGACCCTACCTTACCTTATGCACTACCCTTTGGATGTTAAAAAAACATAAACATGCAAGTCTCATTGGATTATATATCCAGAGACACAAGGGTTGTTTATTCCTAACCGGATTCTATGGGGCATTCCCTCTATGGCTTATGCATGATGCCATTTTATTAAAGCAAGTAAGGGTGCAAAATGAAACATGGCCTATAGGAGCCCCATTTGAATGCCGGGGTAAGCCTAAAAGTGATATGCAATTGCAATGAACATAAATTCAAACGTGCAATAGCCTATCTAGAAGGATGGCTTGTCTTAAAAGAGCGTCAAGACTCTTATTTTCTAGAGTTTGTGAAATGCAAGAAAAGGGAAGACAACAAAAAGTTAGTTTAATCAGCAGATATCACATAACACGTTGGAGCAACAAATTGCACAAAAATAAAGAGGGTGAAATCCTCCTCTCTAGTGATCCTAAATAGGGTAAAGTAGACTCTCCCCTAGGTAATTCTAACATGGATGCATAAGGTTGGGCTCACTAATGCATCTAGACTCGATAAAGGTTACAGCTCCCAAACCTTCGCACCAAAGGCAAAAGGTCATCAATCCAAATGCCTCAAGTCGGTGGTTGAGTGATCCCCAGACATTGCTACGTGCGTGGGTCCACATGTCCAAGTGGATCGATCCTAATCCTAATAGGGAAGAGTGGCGTGACAAGCCACTAAAAGTAAAAAAAATAGGGTCAAAGTAAAATACATATGCACGTATGAAAGTGATTCCCTTTGAGAGGAGGGACTTAAACATCAAACATTTTCGAGGCTCTAGGGTATATGCACACCCACCCCCAAATGCAAGGCGCGGTACAAGTAAATAAATAAACAATAATTCATTCATCGTGTACGCGATGTGTAAGGAGTGATTGCGCGGGGGAACCCTAAAAGAGAAAAGAAAAAGGAATGCAACCTAAAACATCCAAATGTGATATATAAGAAAGTTAGAAAAACGAAATAGTCAACTAAATCAAGTGCTCGGACCCTCTTGGAAAGTCCCGATGAAGTCGCATTTTTTTTGATGGAAAAAAGAGAGGGAAGATTTCGATTTTTATTGGTTTTTGAAAAAAAGAAAGGAAAGGGGTCATGGGACTACAAAAAATGCGACGGTTTGGACCCAAAAAACAAAAGTCTAGAAAAGGATTTTTAGAAAAAGTTTGGAGTCGCCACTTGGTATGGAGTTTAGGTGTACCAAGTCACCCAAAAAGTTTTAATTAATGAAAATAAATAAAGAAAACCCTTTTTAGGCGACTCAGGTCTTTGAAAACTAGAGAAAAGGTTTGGGGTCACGGTTGAAAGAAGGGAAGGCAAAGATTCGATGTTACTCGTCTCTAAGGCACCCTTCTAATCTAGCCAAAACTAGTTGCAAGATTTAGTTGAAAATTTCCTATTTTCTAACTTTAAAATTTATCACATCTGGATGTTGTCTATATGAATGCAAAACCTAGACCTAATGTTGCATTGAGAGGGGCAAAATGTCTCCTTGAGGTGTGATTGGAATTGATCACATTAGTTGTGTCATCCAATTTTGATCCCTCGAGGAGGTCACGAAAAAATGCAAATGATGAGATTCGAATGAACGGAAAGTAGGGTTTTCAAAAATGCAATTTTTATAAAGTATCAAGAGAAAAGAAGTTGGGTTTTTGAAAGGATCAATTCTAAATGCAAAAAGGAACTTGAATTTCCAAAAAGATGCAATTTTAAGAAAAGTGGCTTTTTAACTTTGAATTGCTAAAACATGAAGAAGAAAGTTGATTTTTAAAGAATGGTTTTGATAGCATTTAAAATAATGCACATGTATGTCCTAAAGAGGAATAATGCAACATAATGGGTGCGGGGGACTAAATTCGTGACTTTGAAATTTCCTTTTCGTAGAAGGAAATAAAAGCGTGCTAAGGCTAGGAAGCCATACTCGCTCTTTTCCCTAATTCAAAGGGTAATGCCTTAAATGCACTAATCTAAAAAAGAAAACTAAATGAGATGTTTCACATACGGGATGGGATAATAGTGACATGTAAAATGGGAAAGAAACTCTAAAAGTGAAAAGTGTGTGAAATTTGTATCTAATGCATGAACGGCGTTTAAGGGTCTAGCATTGGACTAGTCCTCGTCAAAAGGTTCTCACTAACATTGGATTAGTGAGAAATCGAAGGGGAAGGCCACAACTAGCGTTGGACTAGTGTGGTGACGTCAATATATTTACACAATAATCATGTAGACATGATAATAAAGCAAATAAACACATAAAACACATAAACACATAACACATAGGCATAATATCTAAATGCAAGGCCCTAGGAAAGCAAATAAACACATAATCATGCAAGCATGCAAAATAAGTATATAAAAACTAATTATTACATTGTGGGAAACCTAAATACATTCTAAGGGGGAAAAATTCGGAATAATAATCTAACTATTACATTTTCTAGAATAAATACACTTTTTGCCAAATTAAACCTATCTATTACAACTTGGCATCCAAGGCCTCCAAATGATTTACTCAAAAATTAAATGACATAAATAAAGACTAGACATGAATAAAAGCAAAGGAAAACTTAATTTAAAACATGCAAAATCATGCAAAAACACATAATAAGCACATAATAGGGGAAAGAAGTTACCATCCCTTGATGTGAGGCCTTAATTGAATCCTTAAATGATGGGAATGATTATCTAAGACTCAATGTCAACAAAAGGGATCAAGGTACCAATTTAAAGGAAAAATCAATCAAAATTCAAAGAAAATGTATCTAAACAGATTCTGCAACCAACATAGACAAGACTAGGAAATAGAGTAAGATTATGGAACAAAAGAGCAGGAAATATCAACAAAATACAAAAACAAAGAGGTTACGCGGATCAAAAACGCGGATAAAGCCGCGCAACACAGTCCGCGTTACAGGTAAAAATCAAAGTTCAGAGAGGAAACGCGGACCAGAAACGCGGACTCATCCGCGTAACCGTCCGCGTCTCTTCCCATCTTCAAAATATCAGGAAGATTGCTTCCAGTTTTTCAGACAATAACACAAACGAAATATTCAGAGGCAAGGGGATCCATTCAAAGCATCAAACATCATCATTCAGATCAAGCTAAACCCATAAAGATCAAATCATAAGCATTAACATCATCAAATGGACAACAAGGGGAAGGAAAAGAAGCTGCTAGAAGCGAAGATTGTTACGCTGGGGCTGCGTAACAAACCAGCGTTTCTTCACATCTTCAAGTATTCAAACGAAACGCTAGTCCATAAGAGGTCCGCGTTTCTTCACAACTTCAAACATTCAAGAGGAAACGCGGATCGTTACGCGAAGTCATCCGCGCAAGTAGTCCGCGTTTCTTCACATCTTCAAAACGTGAAGAACATTTTTCCAGAAATTTCTCAGGAATCACAACAGCATCATCACAGAAGCATCAAACGTCTGATTTTAAATGTAAAAACAAATCTATTAGCCTTACCAAGGCTTTATAAACACAACATGCTCATATAACAGCTGATAATCATCATCAAATATCCCAAACTAAAAGAAAAACTATTCAAGACCTTGGTTCCACCAAAAGGTCCAAATCTCTGATAATTTTACGATCAAAAAACAGTAAATAGAGTAGAAGGATGTTACACGAATGCTTTGAATCTAAACAAGAGAAGAGGACAAATTCCAAGAATAATCTCCTCAAGTGTGAAACCCTAGCTTTTCTTTTCTTCTTTCTTTTCCTTTTTCCTCTCTAATTCCAGCCGTTTTTCTCTGCTTTTTTCTCTCTCAAAGCTCTCCTAATTGCCTCTTTTTCTCTCAGATCTTTCCAACCTTTGTTAAACCCTAATCTAGGCTATTTATAGCCACCAAACCTAGAACTAAGGGTTTTGATGTTCTTGGGATGAGGTGAGTTAATTTTGAACGTTAGATGAGTTGTTAGGGGTTAGGGGTGAGTTGGGGAATGTTTAAATAGGTTTCTTATCGTTCAAGCATCGGAAATTACAGCTGGAAAAGGATGATCCAGAGTTCGAAAAAATCCAGCGTCATTTTTTTAAACCGATCAAGTTCAGCGGACTAGTTACTGGACTTATCCGCAATGCGGTCCGCGTTTTTGACTTTTCTTTTTTTTTTTTTTTAAGAAAAACCTACAAAAATAAGAAAAATGCGTTAGAAAAATAAAAAATAAATAACTAAACATTAATAGATAAAAACATAGGAAAACAAAAGAAATAGTCAAAATTTGGTGTCTACATTTTCAGTTACCCATTTTTTCTGTTCTTTTTGAACACCTTTAATAACTTGTCATAGTACTAATTTTAGCAAAGCAAAAGACGTTTTCTACTACCACCCCATACTATTGAAACAAACCAATTTGAAGGTGTTTAATAGCTTTTCTTAACTCTTATACTAAAAAGATTTTATTATATCTACCACATATGAAAAGTATAAGAATATCCACCATGACTTCAAGAGCATTAAAATTTACAAAAGTTAAATGACATGGCATCACCACACCTCAATAAAATGTTCATAATTTGTAAATCTAATTAGTTCATGACGATTGCAAATATCTAAGAATAATTTCCTAATGTCTTAGTTTGTTATTTTTCTTCTCTTTTTAACTTAACATCACAATTAACATAAAGGATAATAGGAAAAAGCAACATGGCAAGATCATAAATTGCATTTTCCTTTTCTTTCACGTTGCTTGTTTTACATTCCTAAAATATAAAATAAGTATATATTTAGTAAAAAACACGTGCATATCCCTAAAACAGACATGTAATTAGTCTTGTACTTCCTTAACGACAAAAAAATAGTGCCCATTATGAAGCTTTACTTACCTCATCTATATCTGAAATTCATATTTCATTTTCGACTTTTGGTTTTTGGGAACATCCTATTATTTATACAAAAAACAATAGATAATAAAAGAAAGACAAGAAATAGAATGGAGAAATTACTTAGGTTTCTCCACAATCGATGCATCTTTGTTTAAAGTAGACGTTCCAAGTAAATTTTTATCTCTTATTATTTTTAATTTCAAAAATTCATCCTATAAAATTGTCTTTCAACTATATCTATAAGGAAATTGACTCTAATCAAGTTTAAGTTCTATTTTGAAAACAACTTTCTTTTCAATCTTATTCAATTCACAAAGTTTCCGTTTAATGACTTCCATTGAACTCTTCATTGACAAGGAAGTTTTATTCAAATATAATTCAATTCAATAATAAAACCTAGAAATTTTTCAAATGCTATAGTTATTTGCTAGTCAATTTCTAAAAGTCATTCGATAAAAGTGTCTTTCTACTATATTTGTGAGGAAAATTACTTCAATCAAGGTTAAGTTCTAATACGAAAGCAACTATCTTTTCATGATCTAATTTAATTCACAAAATTGCCCTTTAATGATTTCTATTTAACTCTTCTGGACGAGGAAAGTTTATTTAAATGAAATTTAATTTGGTAATAAAATCTAAAATTTTTCAAATAGCATGATTTTTTGCCAGTCCATTTTTTTTCTATGATGAAATTTATATCAATGATATAGTATTTTAAAAGACACCCTAGATATTGGTATTGCATGAAAAAATCCAACTATAGTTGAAAGCTCATTCATATTTGGAAACATAAGAGATGAGAGAATCATTAAATTATTTACCTAGAATATGATAGGAGAATCATATATGATAGGAGTATTTAGGAGATAGGTGTAGTGTAAGTGCAACATTATAACCTATCATCTTTGAATCTTGCCATCATTATAATAAGAATAATGAATTGATGAAATTATTATCTGGTAACAATTCATGCTTAGGTGGACTATAAGATAATTAATATTAATTCCTTATGGATATTATTTCCACTTAATTTTGGGTTTAGCTTATTTTTTGTTACAAATAAAGAAAAGGGAAGAACTTTTTGGTCTCTAATCTTTGAAGTCGTAAATATTTGGTCGATTGTATATCACCATTTACTAATTTAGTCTATTATCTTTACAGAATAAAGTTAATATAGGACTTCTGATGTAAAATTAGAGGACATTGATAGAATACAGCTTGTGCATTACTAGAAGCCATCCTAGCAATTTTTTTAGTTCATAGCCAACTTGCTTCCTTACGTGTTACCACCAAGCAATTTATTAACATCATCGCAAAACAAAGTCGATGAAGGACTACTAACAAAAAATTAAAAAATTTGTAATGGAACTTATTACATGCACGACATGTGTACCGTCAAAATGCAAGTAATAATTCCACAAACTCCAATTTTCAATTTTCTTGAGTTTTCTCTCCTAGTTTCTTTAAATCTCTAATCAGAACCCAAAATTTATGAATGTCTATCCAATGCTTGTAATACAAAGATAATGCATGTGAGGGTCTCAAAAATTTATTTTTAATATTGTTAAAATTTATTATTTTAAATAATGTTATTATTGTTATTAATTCGTTCAATTATTTTAAAATCATACTTAAACGAATTTTTCAGAAAATTTAAATGAAAATTCAATTTATTTATTTAATTATTTATTAATTTATTTCATCTTGAGGTGACTCGATTTTATTTCACCCTTAATTTCTTGTAGTTTATCAATAATTCGTTTACCTTTTAAAATTTGCTCTTTTTGTATCAATTAGACAAAAAATGAGAAAAACACGTTTTTCTAGGTAGAAATTCGGGCAATGACTTAAGTAGTACTGGAAAGTAAGGATGATCACCGTAGGTTAGAAATGTTATCCAGTGACTAGAGGTGAATTAAAAAGAGTGATTATAATTAGGGATTGAAATCATAGTTTAAGTTGGATTAATCTCCTTGGACTAGAATCTTAATTAACCATTGTTTCTTCCACTTAATTCACCCTAATTCACTTCAATTTCAGTTCTTTTCATCTCTCCATCCTAATCGAGATTAACCCTTCAATCTCTAGCTAAGTGAGATAATTATTTTTCCTCCAAATTGTTAGCAAAAATTACTATTCATTTGTTGACTTTTGGGGCATAAGACAAGCTTTATGTCTTGTCTTTCTTTCTTCATTTAATTCCTTAAAAAAAATACACAAAATTCATCTCACTCTCTCCTCTCTTGGCCGAACTCCCTCTCCCCCTCTTCCCTTGTTGTTTCATCAATTTCATCTTCCAAATTCTCTCCAAAATTATCTACAAACCTCCATTAATCTTGGCTTAAGCTTGGGTTTGTGGTGAGGAGCATTAAGGAGGAACTCTTGGTAGGATTGAGGCAAGCATTCTTGGGGAAATTTGTTAAACTTCTTAGAAGAGGTAAGGTTCTAAAGTTTCCATTTTTGTCTATTGGTTACAATCTCAAGCATGATATTAGGATTGGGGAGTTGAGAGGTTATTAGAACCTTGACATTTGTTGATGAAATTGATTCTTGCGTTAGTTTGCAATTTTGGATGATAAATTTCATTAAATTGCCTTTCTTGATTTTGGTTGAATGAGTGGGCTCTTGGACTCCCACAATTGTGATAATTTGATTTCTAACATGATTATTGATGCAATGTATGTATTTAAGTTGGAAATTGTGGTTGAACATTGGAGGAAAGACCTCAAGGAAAATCGGTTGGAAAAGGAAGAAAAATGAGGAAGAAAATTTCTGTTTTTCTTTTAATGTTGTGGCTGTGATTTTGGCTAGTTAAGGATGATTTTTGATGCCTAAAATGTTGGGTGTTAAGTTGTTATTTTTCCCCAAAAAAAGCTCTTTAAAAATGGTAGTAAGAATAAGTGCTAAGATGAGACTAAAATCTGGAATATTTGAGCAGGTTTGCTGTCCGAACTTGAGGGCCTATTTTGCGCAAAAATTTGATAAAAGCTAATATCCTTTCTGATCACCATTGGGCTTAGGAAGGTTGAGGCCATCTTAGGTTCGAAAATGGGGGCATATGGGGGTGGTTTAGATGTGTTAAAAGCAATGAGAAGTAGAGGAATAAAACTTGGCAGGATTGAATCAATGATGTTGCGTCCACTTTGGGCGATTAGAAAATTGTCTTCCCGAGAGAATTTTTAGTTGAATTTTGGTATGAACCTATATTATATATGGAAGTATTAGTGTACCTAATACACTCCTGAGAGCTCCCGTATCCTCCTTGTGTGTTTCTGTGTTTATTTGGTACACAAGAATTTGGTTAGATTTAGACAATTCGTGTGTATTTCTCATGATAATGGAACAATAGTATAATGCCTATATTTATAGGCTTATAGCAAATGAATCTAGATATCTTATGTAATGAATGTAAATCAAAATCTACAAGGAATTGGCCTGTTCATGCTAGTTGATTTGATGTCTAATATAATAAATAATTTGGCTAAGTTTGGCTAATGGGCACACAGTAAGAGAGGCCTTAGGTAGTTTTTTTCTTTTAAATATAGTTAACTTAAGAAACTATCTAAATTTGGGAGATGCTTTAATTATAACTATGTGTATTCACATGATAAGGTAGATGCACTTTAGGTATATCAACGAGTGTCCTATAGTAAATCTAGACTAATTCTTACTAATTGGTACATTAACCAGAGCCCTGCAGTAAATCTAGACTAATTCTACAAGGTAACTGATACTAATTGGTACAATATAATTATTTACACTAAAAATAGTTGTTGCAAAAAGTAAAAGTAGATATGAGAAGTGAAGGAAAAGCACCAAAACTTATTAGCAACAAGCAGAGAGGAAGAGGTCATGTGGTGATAACAATTGCAAATCTTGGAAGAGCAATGTTTTCCTTCAAATTACTACAGATTTTATATAATATTTGTTATCTCTTTTATTTCTACAAAGTAGTATTTGTTTTACAAGTATTGGTAAAAATTTATGAGTTAAAGTTTCTAATTAGAGATTAGAGAAAGTAGAAAAAAAATCAATAAAATCGGGAATTAGGACTTTTGGGATTTTGTATTTTGCTTCTATTACCAATACAAACAACATGCCTTAATCAGCTCCTCTATATCTAATTTTTCATTAAAATTTTTAAATTCATTTTATTTTATAATGATAAATAAAGATGATAGGTGCTAACTCATGAAGAACCAAATTGATCACAGCTACAAAGATAAGGTATCACAATAGTTTTTTTTAATGGTCCTATTATGTATACTACGCATTAGTATTCTTGAGTATAAAAAAAAATTAATCACATTAACTAAATTCATCAAATACCAATTGTATATAAAACAAAGTGAACATTTGATGCAGTGATATTCTTAACCTTAGAACTATTGGATCACTAATTTTTTTTCCTTCTAATTGGAGTAATTTTTAGGTATAGTTTATTTGTGCCTTTCAACTAAGCATTCTTCTTTTTTTTTTTTTCAAGTTCACCTATAATCTTGCATGGTCAAATGAGTATGACAGTTGTAATAATGCAAGTGTTCTAATAGCATATTTATAGCCATTTGTTTCAAAAGGAAGGATTTCACTTATAAAAAAAAAAAACAAAATACGGTGTTACTGCAGGATAAAATTCCAGAATTTTGGCCTATCATGTCATTAAGATACATAGGCACATTGTCGTTATTTAAACTACACGAGTAGATATCAATGCATAGGGACACGGACAACTCTGTAGGGACAGTAGAATAGAAATTAGTGTGAAAAAGATGCAAGTGTATGAGAATCCTATTTCTTATCAAAATAAAACACTTGAAAAATTAATAACTAAGTTATTATTGTAAACACTAGGCAGCAACGATCTAAATAGGTTTAACTCTAGCCACTGCAATCAAGTACAAAATAATCCCATATGCCTCCTTGACTTCTTGACTCCTTTGCGTTTTTGTCTAATAAGTTTATAGTTGCAAAGGCACAACAGTTATATACAATTGCTCGACCCAAATCAATAAGTTAAGAAGGAGAGAAAGAATATGGTTTATGATTGGAACAACCTCTCTAGAGCGATGTCTTTCATCACCTCTAGAATGTTATTTGAATATGACTAAATGAAAACATGACTCTCTATGATTTGGTATCATTGTTAATTTCAAGAATATTTGAAGAATCCAAAAATTAAGATTTTAGATTTTAGGAGTTATTATCAAGTTAATAAGTAAAATTATAAAGATGTATGATGCAATAAATATTAATCTCTTTGCAGTAGTTTAGATTACCAAAAAAAAAAAAAAAAACTTTGACCTTGTTAAAAGAGAAGCTATTTTCTTACTCCTTTTTTCATTCCTGAGTAAGAATAATGCAATTTAAAAAAAAAAAGAATCATTATACATAAAAAGATAACGTTTTCAATGAGTGCCACACTTCTATCTCAATTTAGGTGCAATTATGTATAAGTTGGTAGTCCCTTATTACAAGAGCAATCACGAAGATACTAAACTTATACTGTCAGGATTTTAATCAGAAAATTCAAGTAGACTAATAATGAAAGTACTTATATTGAAAAATGGAACCATGAAAGTAACCAATTTTTGTAGCTCTTTACGGTGTTGCTAATTTCTCTCTATATATTTTTTCTCCTTTTTGTCTCTTTACGTAGATGATTGCAATATTGTTTATTTTGTACTCCTAATTGTGGTATTGGTTAATGGAATGCTTTAGAATTTTGGTCTAAGTATACATCAATAATTCTAGTATTAAAATCTTATTTTTCTTGAAAGACAATTCTGACTTTGTTTGGGGAGAAGTTTCTATCTTAGTTAATTAGTCAGTGATAGTTCAAATATAAAGTCTAAAGGTATCAAACAGTTTGAAAGCTTTGCTTGTTGTCAAGTTTTAATAATGGTGTCACTATGAGATGAAAGGCAATTAAGTTTTAAGTAACTAAATTTATTTGGGTAAAAGAAATTCTTCATTTATAAACAAGGAAAAGTTAAGAACTTTGCTCTATCAAATTATAGAACCTTAATTTTTGAGCAAAAGCTAATGTCAAACTCGTTGATGCCCACTTAATGAAATGAATTCAATTAATCTATTATAGATGTCCTGCCTTCAAAGGTTAAACCATGACATCAAAAGGCAAATTTCATAGAAATTCAATCGTAAGAAGAAACGAAAAAAAAAGTTGACAATCAATCAGTCTACTTTTGCTTCCATGAAAGGTAAAATCAGCAAAATTTTTACATTATCAAACTTGAAGAGTATAGCCCAGTGCATGCCGTAAAGGGTTAATGTTTGCCATAGGATAATAGGATGTTTAGGAATTAATTCACAAATTTAATAGCTGCAAAAGTGAAAGATCTAGTTGCAATGATCACCAAAATCATGAAAGAAATAGATAGACTCTTGATTACAACCTAAATTCTAAATAACCCATATTGCATTTTACAGACCTTTAAAATCTAAATAACTTCAACTACCACCATTAGCTGCTACAATAAGTTTATATTTTAATTTGCATTATCCATGTTATGAATTATATGATGATAAAAAATTGAGTTCCGAATTAAAGATCAGAAAATAAGAGAGTTATTCTTCTTGTCTTCTTGCTTGTTTGCCGCTTGTAAATATTGAAAAAATTGTAAAAATAAAGCTACATTGTTTGCTTCTTTTACTGAAAATACATGATGATATTGTGGTATCTAAATTGTCAAATCATATGTTTGTTTGAGCATAGAATTATAAACTTATATGTTAATTATGGTAGTATCTGAATTGTCAAATCGTGTGTTTATTTAAGCATAAAGTTGTGAAATCATGTGCTAATTGTCGTGGTATCTAAAGTGTCAAATCATACATTTGTTTCAGTATAAAATTGTGAAATCATGTGTTAATTATGAAATCTTGAGTTTATTTAGGATATTAATCTAAGGAGAACGTGATACTCACTTTGGTACTTTGTCTTTCACGATTGTTTAGATTAGTTAGGTAACTACAGGGGCAAGTGACAATGGTTTAGATTAGTTAGATAAGTGAAAGGGCAAGAGGATATATTAAGAACTCCAAAAAAAGAAAAAAAAACATGATTATCTTACATAGTGATAGATTTGTTGATAATTTATTCATTAAGGGGGATGAGTTAGGTGATATGAGAGGAGGAAGTGTAAGTAAAAGGTCTCAATTTCAAGGCTCCGTACGTAAACTAAGAAAAATCCCCAACTAACACTAAAAAAAAAGCAAAAAAGATGATTTATTCATAAAGTAGAACTTACAAACTCATTTAGAATATCGAAAGAGAGTCAATATAACTCACATCACTACTAAGATCTTCTATACGTCCACGTGTATTTTATTAGTCTTTTTTAATTAAGGAAAAAAGAGTATGTAAAAGTCATAAATTCGAGAAAAAAGTCAATAGATGCAAGTGAAACTTTTTAAGATCCAAAAATCAATTCCTATCCATCTTCAACCAAACCTCAGCTATATACTTGTTAACAACTTTGAGCTACTAAGAAGACTTGAAAAAGATTTAAGAGGATAAAATGGCATAACTAAGACTATTAGGAGGCTACTAGCCGGTTTCATCAACATTAAGTCTAATGGCAATAGCTATCTAATTATAAACATCACATTTGTGAAATTTATTATCAACTACTAATTCGGTTCTTAAGTTGTATCCTTCTCGTCTTTTGCTTCCTTCTAGTCTCCATAACCTAACCATTCAAACACCCTAACCACCTCTGACTAGTCACCTTGACATTGAAGATGATGGTTAATGTTATTTTTCTTATCAAATAGAATAAATTCCCATACTGCTTCGTTTATTTGAAACCAATGACTATGATTTTTATGTTAAAGAATCAGCCTCGTCTTCCACACATCATTCTTCAAACTAGTAAGAAATTCAATCTCATCAATGCTTGTTACCACCATAAGATTTAAGTCCCTAACCATTCGGATGCTTGCTCCATGATGTGTTAGTACTAACACTCCTCGACGCTATTATTTTCAAATCTTTTCACTGTACTCACGTCTTTTCAAAGTAAAGACGTGAATAGCCTGTGACTAGCATTTAATTTATCAATTTTTGTCTGTACATCTCTCATTTGTGTCCTAGCCTCCTTCTTCTTAGTATACTCTTGGTCAAATTCTCATTTACACCTCAAGTAGTGAACTTGAATAAACCACAAAGTGGTAATACCATCACAAATGTGCTAGCTTGTAACTCAAACTGTGACTTCTGTTAGACGTGCAGGCAAATGCAGTAGCTAGCTTTGTTGAAAACTTAAAGACGCTAGAAAAGCCAACTTCGCCGTTGTTGGAGAGTCACAAGCGATAACAAAGACAGAACTAGTAGCAGCAACTATTGCTAGTGACTCATATGCATTGGTGAAAGCAACAGCTAGCAACAAATAGGCATAAAAAAGGGTCAACTTCACACTTACTAGAAACTTAGAAGTGACAGAAGAGTTAGAAACAATAGAGGATCTACAAATACTGGAGCAGGTGACATCATAGTCTTGATTAGTGAATAAGTCAGCACGCTGCACGCCATTTTCTCCAAGAAGTTTCTTCGCAGATTGCTTGAGATAAAGGTGAAGATTTAATGCCGGAAACTCCATACGCTTCTTCAAGAGAAGCAGGCTATCATTAGCCGTGATGATAGGAGGTGGCAGTTCAACATCTATTATAGTGATTGGTAGGAGGTAGCAAATCAAGAGTCAACAGTGCACAGAATGGAGTAGCGGATGAAGTATGCTGGTGAAAGAACCAGATGACTCATTTGGCTAATTTGGAGCCTTCGTGAGGATTTTTTTTTTACTGTAGACTTAATTGGTGGGTTGGCAATTGGCAAAACAAGCCACGATATTTTTTTTAGAAAAAAAAAAAAACAAAGAACGGCTTCTTTTTTTCAAAAGAGAGAATTAGAGTGTAACGTTTAGGGTTAAATGAATATATTAGTCATCTAACTCAAAACAAAGATTAGTCATATGGTAAATAACATTATAGTTGGTTGTACTATTTATTTATTTATTTTTTCTATTAATCTTTATTTTTTGGGCTATCTCTCGTGCACTTTTTTACTATTTTGTGTTTGATATCAGTTTACTTTCTACCTCTTATATTGGTTGGAAGACATTAGAATTTATGGATTTGAATTTTTACTTACTAGGTTCATATCCAAAAATTGTCTCTTTAAAACAAATCAATAAATGTTATAAATTTTCAATACATTCCTATATTTTTTGAACTTGTAGCTACATCTCTCATCAATTTTTTAAAGTTTTTTGGCACTATAACTTTATTTAAATATTTAAAGAATTCATTAGGGTTTGAACTTTGTAACCATACTTAGGAAAGTGTAATTAACATATCATGAAAACTATTAACTACTTTAGGTATCATTATAGATGTGATGAGATATTTTTGCTTAATATAAGTGAAGCAAATGATATTCATGATATCATTTGAAATTTACCCTGTATATAGAAATTAAGAGTTACACATAATTATTATTTAATCTCATATTATGTATTGTAAGATTTTTGGAAACATTTTGTTACTATAGTATTAGTTATATTGCATGTAGGAACATCTTATGTTATTTAAGGACATAGTAAATTTGAAAAAAATGCTACAAAAATTAGGGGCTATAAAAATAAGAAAAATGTAAAGATTTGGAATAAACCAAATCCAGCGTCATATAATTTCAAAGTTATAAATAGGAAATTCATTCTAATATTTCCAAAGGATGTTTATAGTTAAGACTCTATAGACATAAAATATTAATGTTAACTCATTTATTATATCCTGCAACTAACCAACCAGTAATATCTTTTATAGACCCTTATACTTTAGGGCCAAATTCTTCGTTACCAATACCTATTTATACATTACTTTCAATAAAAATAACTACAAGTTAGAACTAATAATAGAACCTTTATAACCTTTCACCATTGCTCTTTGTCTTGTGTACAAATCATATCTAATATCATTATTGAGATTCAAGGGGTGATTAGGACTTGGAGAAGTGTGGCTAGAATCAAGACTAACTGGGACTTGGTGATGGAATAGGAAATTTCCGTGAATATTTTGATAGTATTTAGCTCATGTAGCGTAATAGTGTAGTCTCTTGTTATTAGTTAGGGAGGTTAACTCTTGCATCTGTTCAAACTATCTTGCCTGAATTGTACAAACTTAAATGCTCTACTAATAAAATTGATATCTTTTGCTCAAAGAAAAAAAAATAGAAGTTGATATTTCTAAGTGTTGAAACATAGCAATTAACCAAACTTTTCCAATATCTTAACAATATAATTTATGTCTTAAAATATTATATAAAAAAAATCTATACCTACATATCAGTTAAATTTTTAATATATCATCATTAATGATAGGAATATGCTTTTTGGCAAATTATGATTATCTACTACAATTGTCAGTTCAAGATTTAGTAAGTCTATCTTTGGTTGTCATTAAACTAACAAGTCACAAGACCTTTTGGTGATTTATTTGCCATGCTTAAGATAGGTACATAATAAATTAGAATTAGAAGGAATTCTAATGCCTTTAAAACATAACAAGATACCTACCTTTTCTTGGGGTAAATTACATTTACCTCTGTTGAGATTTGACCAAACTACGAATTAAACCCTGAAGTTTAGCTATATTACGAATCTGTCCTTAATCCTAATAAACCTATAACTATTAGATCTCTGCAATTAGTTCCTTGCCGTTGACTATTAGATTTCTAACAGGTTTAGAACGTTCTTTTTTTAAAAGTCCTATATTAACCTCAAGCCCTAAAGACTCTTCTTCCTCCCCTTGTCTCTTTTGCCTTTTCTAACATCAAAACTATGGGCCTGCAACTATCAAACTTCTACCTTCATTAAGCCGCGCCAGTTAGCAATAAGGTCTTTCCCCTACATTTTTTTACACACCATGAGATTTTGAATTTGTAAGACATTTTTTTATCTAAACTATTAGCTATCTCCAATAGACATGTATCAATCAAGGCAGTAAAACATCCTAAGCATTTGTATTACTCAAAAAAGGAAAAATTTTGCCATCTTCTCTCTTTTTAACCCAAGTTCTGATTCTTTCTCTATATGACCCACAAGTTCATCACTTCATCTTTTTTTTTCTTCTAATTCACATAAGAAAACACATTCTATCTTGTAAACATAAATATACTAAGTGTGCAATAACTTATACAAATCTAATACCATTTCTAATGGTGATGAAAACAAGACTTTGATAGTGCAAGCTTTTGGGTTGTTTGGCAGATTTGAGGGTAATGATGGGTGGTTTGAGGGTTTGTAATAGGTTAATGGATCATTTTAGAAGAGATACACAAAGGTTGGATTAGGGTTTTAATTGTAGCAGAATGAGGAAGAAGTGGGAGTTGCGTTGAAATAGTAGTACTATAATGGTGGTGTGCTTTTTTAAAGAATCTAGTTTTTTATTTTTTTTTTCTTCTCTTAGCCACTCTTTTTTTTTTTCTTTTTTCTCAACTTATTTTTTCGCTTGGTTGTTTTGATTCATCAACAAGAGAGGGGAAAAAAATAAAAAAATTGTGGTTTTAGTTTATTGATTATTCTTTCCCCTTTCTCTCTAACTTTATATTGTTTGAAATTAGGGCAAATTGTTTATAGTTTCTTATTTATTTCCCAAAAATTTGTATAATTCTCAAGAACGTAATTAAAAACATAGTTTCCTTATTAGATAGAGAATTATGTTTAGAGGGTATTCTCATCATTTCATTGAATCTTTTGAGATTTAAACGGTGTTAATAACAAGGGGATATATATAATATGGCTAAACCTCAGGGTTGGGTTTGGTCCGTAGTTTGGTCAAACCTTGAGGGAAGTAAATGTAATTAACCCTTTTTTTCACAAGTATTGCACCATGGAAGTTCTTTTTTTTTTTTCCCGATGTAATAGTGAAACAGGGATTAGCAAAAAATCAACTCCATGGCTTATATTCATAAAACTCGCAGTTAGCTATAATAGTAAATATGGGCAATGTCATGCACATGTGTGGCTGCCAAGTACTTGTAATTACTAATACTACTTCAAATTTGACGTCTAGCAAATCTGATGCCTTGCGAATATTTCCATATAATCTGACTTGTGTAGGCCATTATCTATAAGCAACTTAAAACTATTTTTACATATAGTCTAACTTCAGCAAGCCACTACATGTGTATATGGATTAATTTTAGTAGGGCACTGCATATGAATATATATGCTAACATACGTACTATAATTCATTAAACATAATGACTTTCAATATTCAAATTACAAATAAAGATCAATGTTAAAAGTTTACAAAAAAATTTAATGAACAAAGACATAAATAACATAATATCTACACAGCGTGTCTTCTATGATGTTACATGATTCTTTCTTTTATTAAATTTTAACTATGTATTGCTTTTTTTAAGCACAATACATATAGAAAATCTTCATGCGTATTAGCTAGATCTTAAAAGCAATTAGTTTGATGAAATTGAGGACCAAATCTTCTGAAAATATGAATATCTGTTCGTTCATCCTTCTGCCCTCTTTCCTGCCTTTTTTATTGTGCCTCTGTGGAGCTAATAAAGTGGGTTCATCTTCCTTCTTGAGATCCTAGAACGGCCCCTCTAAATTCTTTCCTGCAAAGGTAAACATGGTAGTTATAGTAATTTAGATTAACAAAAATATTTAGATATGAAGATATTTCTACAAAATAATTTCAACTATTAAATTAGTTAGCACTTGATAATATTATACTTGGAAATGAATACAATCCAAACACATTTTCAAATGTAGTTAAAAATATAATTAATAGATATCCTGACTTGATTTGCAAAACAATTAGAGGGCGAAAAATTTTGACAAAGGTAAGAATCTACACAACTTCACCGGACCATATATCACTTGCCCTACACTTCCTAAGTTGTGGACACAATCTATGCTTCCTAAATTAGCACAAGCTTGATGTATATTGATTTAATAATGGTGCATAAAAAATGCCAGTTTGTAGAATAATGATGTAATTTAATTTAGTTGAATGATAATGTAATTCAATTTAGTTGAATATGATGAAGTTATTAGGGGGAACTCATTTTTTTCTTTTTAGATGAATATTACTAATATTTCAAATTTATTGGAATATTAATGTTACTATTCTTTATTATCATCATTATCTAAAACCAGTCCAAATTGAGATTTTCTCATTCTCAATGATACCCAAGTTTTCTCTACTATTTTTCACAGTGCAGTGGTTGTTCCATCTAACGAAAGTGTCAAAGTCTGATTTCTTTTTTATACCTTTCAAATGCTATAATTTTATTTTTGCCGATCTAATTTTGTTGTAGTAGTTACTCCCTCCTTTCGATTGAAAGTGTTGATATGTTACAAATTTATTGTCACTTACCAAAATAGTAAACCAGATTTACAAATTTCCAACTTCTACCCTTAGGTTTGTTTATTTTTGTTAGAATAAATGGGCTATCAAGTTTTCCCTGAGCTCTGTTGGACAGAATCCATATTTGCATTTGAAACAGGTGAAAACCACCCAACTTCGTTTGTTCAGTAAAATATATTCAAAAGTAACTTCACGCACCATTTTGAAATAGTAGTGTTAATTAGTTAATTACAACATATTAAGAATGATAGAACCACATGCTATGATGATTATTACATGGCTTTACTATCAATGTGAATGAGGACTTTGATTTGGATAAAATTAGAAAATCATGCTCAATAGGAATATAACATCCCACTGAGATTGAAATGAGGAAAAAATTGGAATGGAGAAAGTATTGTTGTGCTTAAAAAAATATTATTTGTTGTACAATAATCAATTACTAATATTCATAGTAATTGAAAGGGAAAAAACTCCACGCATTGTTATCTTCTCCAACGGAACCCTTGGGAATTTTTTATTTTGTTTCATTTCGATTTTATGTGCTATGCATGTTTTTAAATGGTTAGATAGTGGGGGGAGGGATGGGTTGGGCGGTTTGGGGGGAGGGAGTGTAAGTGAGAGGTTCCGGGTTCGAGACCTCCACTCACACTAATAAAAACAAAATGGTTAGATATTTTTACTTTAACTAAATGTGTGTTATTTGCTTAAAAATAAATTAGCTCAAATTTGGCCCTAAAATTAGAAAAGCAAATTAAACTTGCAACCATATTTAAAAGGAGATGCTTGAATATAAAATCTCGACCTTTCTCCCTCATCCATGTAGCTCCCGAATTTATTTCTCTAATTTCAAAAAATGTGTAGTTATTTAGTTAAAGGGTTTTAATTTGTATTCTAAATATCAAAATTGCTTTTCAAAAGACCTGTAGTTATTTAGTTAAAGAGTTTTAGTTTGTATTCTAAATATCAAAATTACTCTTATATAAGTGACTCGATATGCCTGAGCCAAATAATGCATGGCAGCTCTTAAATTTTTTTCAAAAAGCCATGGAGTGTACAAAGACTTTAAATCGGCCCTAATTGGTTGCTTTTGCCAAGTCCTATTTAGGCCCTTTTATTTTCATTAATTTTTATTCAAAAAATAACACAAACAAAACGAAAATCAAAATAGCTCTTTTATTGCTCTTTAAACTAAGTTTTAAAATTTTACTTTTAATTTTTCTAAAAAATGGGACGCAACAGAAGAGACTCCAACAGAGTTGCTGTATTTATAAGGTGAAGCATAAATTAAATACCCATCAACCTTGGTCAAATATAAAGCAAAAATTGTTGTCTTATTTTATGGCAAGCATTAATGCAATGAACTCAATGTTTAACTCACAAAAAGGCTCATAGGTCTGAACTATTAAGATACTCGCCATTCAATAGCAGTAGCATTCAACTTTATTTGACAATGAAATATATTCTAATTGATAAAACGTTTCACCTGTAATCAAACAAGTAACAAGTTCAAATCATCAAGAAGGGTAGGTGGGTAGGGGTGGCCACGGTTCCAAAACCGCCGGTTCCGATTTAAAAACTGACGGTTCCAGGTTCTACTGAAAGGTGAATCCTGAACCGGCCCTTACAAGAACGGTTACGGTTACGGTTCTTGAACATCTAGTTCCGGTTCGATTACGGTTTCAATTTCTCCGGTTCCGGTTTCGGTTCTTTTAATTACGTATAAATACTTGTATTATAAAATTGATTTTAAGTAAATATAACAACTAATGTTGAAAAAATTATGAATTTTATTGTACTATCATGTGGTAAGGAAAAATAAAGAATACAAATTTTATGAAAAAATAGCTCAACTTATGTTGAGAATTTGTCATAGTGACTAGTCAAACTCAAAGTGTCATCAAATGCTAGTTTAATACTTTGATTAGTTTGACTTTAACACTCTGATTAAATTGGATTTAGACCAAAATTATTTATTATATCTAGATTTATTAATGAATTTGGATACTAGGTTGTTGGACTAAAACTAAGACTTTTTTATATTGGGTGTTGGTTATTGAAAATGAATTCTAAATTGAATAAAAAAAAAGCCCAACAACTTAGGATATAAGTATATTTTAGACGGTTTGAACGGATTTTAAACCGCCGGTTCCGGTTCCGATTCAAATTTTTTGTGAACTTGAACCTAAACCTTTAGTCACGGTTACGGTTCCAGTTCCGGTTTTTCAATTCCGGTTCCAGTTTAGATTCAATAAACCGCCGGTCCGATTCAAGTACAAATCTGAACCGTGGCCACCCCTATAAGTGGGGAATAACTACTAATCCTCCTTTTAGAGAGAGAGAGAGAGAGAGAGAGAGAGATAGAGGCATTCAACTTTATTTTCTCACAGTGGTTTGCTTGCTCTTGTGAGTTGTGATCCTTCACAGAATCAGATAGATATCCTTGCTCTTGTGATCCTTCACAGAATTAGATAAATACCCTTAGAACACAAACTGCAAGCTTTATTAGCTAAAGAAAGGGTCAAGAGAGGCAAGAAATAGGGACTAACAGATTGAGAGATAGGTAGGAAATAAAGATAATCTAATTTAAAGTAAACCTACTAAGACCGAATCTAATAAAAATGTCATTTACTTTAATTTTTTTGAGAAACTGAAGGAAAAAAAAAAAGTCCTCCCACATATATCTTTCTTTGCACGTGCTCTTTATCAAATCAAAGAATTATATTTTTAATAGGATTTTTGATAGAGGTTAAGACATTAATTTCCAAAAAAAAGTAGAGGATAAGATATTTAATTAAATAGGAGCAAATTAAGACTCTAGAAATTAGAAGTCTTGGGTGCAGATTTCCCTGCCCCCTCCTCATTTCTTAAGTTTTCCCACTCTTCTGCTAGAAAAAAAAAAAATTGAATAGGAGTACATTAGACATTAGGAAGAAAAAAAAGAAGAAGAAACATGATTGTATTATATAGCAATAGATAATAAACAACATATAATAGACAGACAAAGAGTCTCAAATTCGAGTGTACAATATTTTCTATCAAATAGGCCTTAGTCTAATGACAACGGTTGAATCCTTAAAACTTAGAGATTCTAAATTCAAATCTCCCTTCTACCTTCTCACATCCAATCGCTCCCCTGCTAGAAAAAAATTCAAAAAATATGGAGTGTACAAAGTCTCATGACACTCAATTTGCTGCAACTCTTTTGCCAAGACTTTAAATCAACCCTAATTGGTTGCTTTTGCCAAGTCCTATTTAGGCCCTTTCATTTTCGTAACTCCTTTTGGTTTGACAAGATAAATTGGAGAAGAAAACTAGAGTAACTGGTATCTAGAGTAGGGAAGGAGTAGCATCTGTATATTACGGAGGATGGCCAAGAATTGGCCTAAAAAATTTTTTTTTAAGGTCTAAATTGCATATTATAGATCGTTTTTCACACCATATGTTGAGTTCACAAAAATTTATTTTATAATTACACGTTGTTGAAAGTGAATTATACTATATGCGTACAGAGTTACATCTTGTGCATTTTGTATAAAACCAACCCGCTTTCAGGCCCGTGTCCATGTACCACATACATCACCTCGACTCTAATCACCACCAGTGTAGAACAAAGTTTGTTCTCTCCAGCTTAAAAAAAGTAGTAACAATAATAATGGAGGGTAACCACAGTAAGCAATGGGCAGTTCTCATCAATTGGCAGAAGCAAAGAAAGTGACGCTTATCCTGTACAGCAGGTGTATTATAACTTTAAAAACATTAGCAGAAACAGCTATCTAGATTACTGTTGTAACATCAATTGGTCAAGGAAGAACTTCATTCATGGCCTATGTTGTCAGGGTACAAACTTTACAGCAGAGGAACCCTCGTCTAGAAGAGGCCCCTACTCGGACACATCTTGGACCCTACAAGCAATTTTACCACCTGCGCTGAAGAGGTGAAGCTCAATATGTACACACGGACAGAGGTAGCAATATTGTTGTATTGGCAGTAAATATATGTCAGAGCAGTCGGCCCAGATAAAATGCTTCACCCTGATCACCATTCAATGACCGCTTCTCTAAGAAGCAGGCAGTTAGCTGCCTGAGTAATCTCTCAAGACAAGAATGCAAGCATAATCTTGCATCTGTGATATTAGGATTTGTTGACAAGATCATGGAATTAACAGCATCAGCTACAATTTCTCGCTGAGAATCTTCAAGAAGATATCCAACTGAGGACTTCAGTGGTTGTTCATATGCTAGCAATGCAGCACAATCCTGAAGAGAGAGAAAGGAGTACTTGAAGTCATTTTAATATGTTTACGACAAGTAGAGAGATGCTTCAAAAATTCTTCATAAAGTTCTCCTCTCCAGGTCTCCAAACAGGAAGTCTATGGTCTGTCCAGTAATATAGATGTGAATCAGTTGATTTTAAAACTTGGCCTTGTGAATCAGTTGTTTAATGGTTTCAGTTAATTCATAGATGTGTTCTTCATAAACAAATTGAAACAAGATGCAAGGATTTCCATTGATTTTGCAAGTGCGAATTTATAGAGCTTACAAGTGAATAATCTAATGATTATGGTCAAGAAGCATAATTCTAACAAGACCGTGGTTTCTCCATACTTCTCAAATGGCCAGATTTTGACCACGCTGAATCAGTATTGCAATGAGAGACCCAGTCAAACAAAATATACTAGTGAAAATGTATACCACGTACCTTAACCAAATCATGAACCTCAGTCAACCTGTAAAACTTTTCGAACTCGGTTCTGCCAAATACCACTGCCTCTTCCAACTTACCCACCTGAAAATAACAGCAGGCATCACTTAACAATCCCAAAGCTCATTTTAGAGCTAATTTTTAAAATACTAGCTGCAGAATATCCAAGACATGCAATATGTAAGTATCAAAGTGCCCTGAAGAAAGAGTTTGAGTTGGCATTCAAGAATAGTAATACACCTGCATCCTTTTTGAAGGAAAACTAAGAAAGAATAAATAATAAGACAAAAAAGATGCCAATACCTTCATCATAAATCAAAAAACTGATCACAAACTGTTACAAATACATTGGTAATTTTTCTTTAATATCTAGTTCTGATTAACTTGTGCATGTGCCCTAGGTCAAATATAACATGTTTATCTCAAACGAAGAACTTCAAGGGAATTAGACAAGCCCTATGAGATGAATCTCATGTAAAATTCTTTAGAGTGGCAATAAGGGGGCCCCAAAAACAACTCATGGAATGTGTTAAAAAGGAACTATCTAAGTGACAATGCTTCAATAGTTACATTACCAATATTCCGCCACAGTATGAAGTGTGAAAAGACACTGCAAGATTTATTATGCTGATGGATTAAATTTTACTCCGCAACAATTCAAAATGCCACTCCTATCCATTTGCATGTCTTTCAGGAGAATCTGGCAGTGCATCAAAGTTTTTGAACCCAGGTCTAGTTGAAATTTCTATAGTCAAACTCATTGGAGAGGGCCTGTGGTCTTAGGAAAGGTTAGCACAAGGTTAAACTGAAAATGCCATTTCTATGGACTATTTATTGCTACCCTATCTTAATTGATTTACGAAACTAAGACTGAAGAAACATCACACTTCAGCTCAAAGTCAGCTGCCACACCATCCAAAGACTACTCAAATTAGACTAGGGAACGTCTGACAGATTATGGGAATTCAAAAACCAGGAAATATTTTGGCGTGGTCAATTGACATCTAATCATCCCATTCTTTAAGGAAGCAATCAATGAGTAAGGGTTTCACAAAGTCTTTTCCACCTAATGAGTAGACAAAGATTAGAGTCCCTTACTCTGTTAAAAACAGTGCAGTACTATCAGCCATATTAAAGAACATCAAGCACAATCAGGATATGGGAGGATCCAACAGAAGTACAAAATTCCAGTTGCCCAAATATATTTGTTCTATTATCTTCAGTTTCCTAAAGTACCAATTTTGACCACTTTTAGCAATACATTCGATTGAGACAAAAACGATATACGAGTGTGTATAAACACATTTATAAGCATCAAAGGACAGAATTCAGACAGTTGGCCAAGCATATAACTAAAACTATATTAAGAAAAAGAATATTACCCGAACAAGCTCAATGAATTTTTGACAGTGAAGCAAAAAGCATATAGCTGATTTGTCATCCTGCACAAAGCAAACCAATAGCTAACGTGAAGAGACTAATCATCACGTGAAAAATCAAATATCACTTCAGAAGTGACGGGAGACAGAAGCCAAAGAATTTTACAGCAAGTAGATTGGCTATAACCAGAAAAGCCCACAGCCTGTCACTGGAGAAGTCTGTCTTTATTAATTAAGTCAATTTTTAAGCGGATGCTAGCCGAAGAACAAGTGAAGAGAGTGGGGACATACTCAATTTAACAGGAAAAAATAGGACAACTACAAGCTGATACATATCTGAACTTGTATCACAAGATAGAAAGCAGATGGTATTTAGCGAATTTCTTTTCACCATCAACCATTTACAGATCTATTAGCTTTTAGGCCCTTATCATGCTGTGAAAATGATGAGCATGACAGAAGCCAATTGAGAAAAAATACAAGTTAAAGAATGAGAAAGAATTCACGGCACAAAATTTCAGTAGAACTTCATAATTACATCTAGTGGAAGTAATTTTACTGTTTCACTATAAAAAATCAATAGATCAGTTTTTTGTCAGTGGAATCATCATGAAACTCAGTAAATCAGTTTCTTAATTATATTTCTCATCTTTCATTCAAGCAGGCATAGCTTAATACACCTCCAGAACCATTCGAGAATGATACATCTCAGCCATTAAAAACTACACACACGACTGTCCAAGTTGTAAGCATAGGAGGATCAATAATTACGCAATAAGTGTTGCTCCACAAAATGATGAACTTCTGAACCATATCTTGGCAAATCGTACCCCTTGCCAAAAGAAGTATTACCAAAGCTCTCTCAGCTTGAATTTTCTCTAGATTTGTTTGAGAAGTTGGCTTCATCAACATGAGTTTACTAAAAACAGGTTTTTGTATCCCAAACTGGCATTATCAGTGGATCTCCAGAGCATCTTGACTTAAGAATGCATCAGATCTACTTTTAAGAAGCCAAGATCAACAACAAATATTTTACTTATGAACCTCACATACTAGTTGATGAATGGAGGGATATGCCCTCAATTAAGAACCAAAAGGAAAACAAGCATCATTTGGCCAATGCTCACAGTCTTTCACACTTAGCCAGTAATTCCTAAGGGAAGTGAAAATTTACAAGTTGTCAGACATACAGCTCAGTTAATCGACAGGGGGGAAAATTAATTTAAAAAAAAGGTAGGGAAGGATAATAAGCACTCAGCCAGGAAAAGACGGAAAAGACGGCATGGATTTAAAGAATAGCATTTACTGAGCTACTTACATGGTTACCATAGCATAACCAAAGATTCCACCTTAAAAAGAAGCCCAAAATACTAATGCCAAGATCTAGTTAGATCATGGATGCCGAAGCTTCTTGGGACACAAGCATATGATCACATGTATTGCAAGTACGCAAACTTTTCCTTTGCTTTATGATTAGGAAAAAGGTTTTTTTTTTTAACCCAAAAAAAGATAGTGACTAGCAGTAACCACCCCCAAGAAAGTTAACACACTGGAAACAAAACTGGGCAGCAAAAAGTTAACACACTGGAAACAGAACTTGACACCATCTCTACCATGACATCTTCAACCTGTTTTACTATGGTTAACTCAAAATACTTCTACTTCCCCACAGTGTAGTATCATATTTCACTAAATCCTGAAATTCATCTCCCAATAACAGACAGTACTAAGAGTAGGCATAAATCCATAACAAACACAAAAATAAGAACTTCCCAGAAACACAGTTTATGCATATAAAACTGACATCTATAGGGTCAGTATTCATTTACCTGTACAATCTGAGGATACCATATGTGAAGCTTGTCAAATGCATCATCAATCTCACCAGTCCTAATTAGCTGCACATGTTGAAAATCAAGGTCATTTGGAGTTCTTACACATTTATCACGAGAAAAGTGAAACTAAAATAAGTGAAGAGGTTGGCATTAGAAGCCAAAAAGAGAAGCCAATTCAAGCAAGAAAGTTCCTTTCAAGGGTAAAAGGCAAGAGTTAAATCAGCTAAAACCAATTGGGTTTGTGAAACTTTGATGCACCAGAATGACAGCATATACGAGAAAAAGTGAAATCATGCTGAGCTCTGATTTAGAGGCAAAGGAAATGACTAAACAGGACAATCCAAGGAAAGTCTTCATGTAATAGAATTAATTTCAATAAGATCACTTAGTATCTGTAGGATTTATCAACAACTCCAAAAACAGTACGATACACAAAAGTTGTGCCTATGAAAATGGAATACATTGCTTGCTCAATGATCTTAACACTTAACAATACTTTCCCATCAAACATCTCTTCTATGAATTCCCCTATCATCAAGCCATACGACTTAACCATGTATGCAAGTGATTTGGTGGGACATAAGTTATGCTGATGTACACCAGCAGATCTACTGAAATAGAAAAACACAAGTTCAAAACAAAATTTAGTTCACTGTTCCACCAAATAGAAATTCCAAGTGTATCAGTACTTATTCTGTGTACATTTTAGTTGGCTAAGATAACTATTACCCTGCAGATCAATGTGTTAAGAAACTCTTCAGCTAACACAAGCTTAACAATAATTTAAAGGCTATTAGTTAGTTAATAAGCAGTATTCATTTGCATGTCTCCAGTCCTTAAATGCAAGAAGAGTAGAAGCCTGCAAGAACGCGTAACAGATGCACTTTCAACAATAGTAACCATTCTGTAAATCTAACATTTGCCCGAGTGGGATGTCACTGTCTTTTCCAAACAATACCAAAAAGAGACCCAGAAACAAAAATTTTTATGATACATTTATGTGTATAAAAAATAGTTTCTAACCTTGAAAAATTAATGATTTTTCAGTAAAAGAAGAAAGCAACATGAGTGCCCATTCAGACATGCTCTATCTAGATAGAAACAGCTAACCCCCTCAGTTACAACTAAAAGCATCATTGAAACAAGACATCAAAATGAATAGAAAGTGCTCTCATAGTTCTGTAGCATCATACTTGTCAAAAAATTATGAGAAGCATGCTTCTAGTATTTATACCTGACGAAGAGTCTTTCTGTGATTCATTGCGTAAGTGATCTCAGTATCACTGGGTCCATTTTCCTGACCTAATGGGATGGGAGGAACAGTACTTCTGCTAGCCATGTCAAACTGTTTGAGCGTTTCTTCATATCCATAATGTTGTAAGTAGGAGCGAATAATTCTGGGGTCCCAAAAAAATAAATAAATATTTTAATGATCCAGTGGTAAAGCTGCAAAGATAAATGTGAAATTCTACAAACTGACAAATATAGAGCTTGTAATATATACACCAAAGACATCATACACAACAAAGTACATGAAATGCATCTGCCATGGCGGAGGCTCCCACACCAAAGGCATGATACTGGAGATCAATTAAATCTTATTCTCTTCAAAAATACATGTTCTTCACAATCAATAAAAACTCTTATATGTCCTATGAGGATTCACTTTTAATTCAAGTACAAACTTTCCTTGGATCTCTTTTTGCTACCTGACATTAAATAAAATAAGATACTTCAGGATATTGCAGTAAAAGAAATGGACCACCTCCGAAACACCCAAAAAAGGGAGTCATTGTTCATATGTTGAATATGTCAACAAAGATTAAATAGTTTGTATTTACAGGAAGAAACAAAGAAACATCACAAAATAGATAATATTCCACAAAAGGATTAACTGTAATGTGTAAGGAAGGAAAAGCCGGCTAGGGAACCACTATGATTAATCTAAATAAAGCCCCAAAGTTCCTTCCTAGCAAGAGAGGAAAAGAACTTTTAGAAGTCCCTTACCGTAACATGCAAGTCATAAAAAGACATTCAATTATATTTAGCATGACCTTTCTGACAAACAGATCACATGACTTCTAGATAACTATACAACTAAAATCCTCAGCAATTTTAAGCCAAGCTCTGTAAGGCTTTTAAACTAAAACAAGCTTTTAGACTAAACCAATTATCAGCTGGAAGGATGTCCAACCAATCTTTTCAACTCTCAAGACAGGGCACATTATTTTCCACCAAACGTTCATGTAAGGAAAAAAAAATGTCATTCATCAAGAATCTGCCTGTTACCAATGCGTAATCAACTTAAACAAACTACTTCTATTAGACATGACAATTGTGCTTTTGCATGCTCAAATTATCTTCTGAAAGAAAACAGACCAGGAATGCAGCTATTTTCTACATATCATCAAAATGACAAAAGTTCTCTTACTTCTTTGGCATGCACGCACTATTACTAATTGTTCCACCCAGTTTGAGTTTGTACATGCTTAAGAAATTGATTCCAGAGGTGCAGAGCCTAAACACATCTCAATGTGCAGTAGTTAAGTTTCAAAGAATTTTGTCACTTAAGAAAATAATGTCACAGGTTATTTCATGTGGTTAGTTACTAATTATTCTGGTGCAGAAAGTATTCATGCGGTAAAAGGACTCTAGAAAAGTGGTGCTTATCCTTTTTTGAGAGATCTATGTGATCTTCTAGTCGTAAAAACTTCCCCCACGGTTCACTTAGTTGCCAGAAAATCATAGCAATATTTACTTCTGTTTGTCCAAAAGTTTGAGACAAGATCCAAAAAATCTAGTCAACAGACAATGAAGCCTTGATTATTTGAAGTGCTAACTCAGTACACCATTATATAATTTATGTTGATATCTAGACTTACTCATAACTGGCATTCTGTGATATAGATATCTTATCAATTGTCATCTGTTGCTTTCTTCTTTCCTCTGCTTCAAACGCCTGATTGAATAATATGAAACAAAGAAATTAGAAAAAAACAAATTCTAGCGACACTTACCTAACACTTCGGTTTAATTTAAGACATCATCTTCTGCTAAGCCGAATAACATGACATGATCCCACATAAAGGTAGATTACGATGATGAGGAACAGTTAAGGGTACTCAGTGTAAGAGTTGTGGTTGACCAAAAGAACAAACAAAACATTCTAGATTCTAAAATATAACACACGTTGCTGGAAAATAAGTAATTCAACAATAATGCAGAAATTACCATAATTGGAGAAAACCATGGAAAATAATCAGAGAGCAGAAAACCAATGCTGATTTTAAGTGAACCTTTTCTGAGATAAATTAGTATTACCACCTCTGAACTTTTTGTAGATGCAAGAATATGTTAATGAGATTCCTTTTTAGACTTGAGCTCTTTCGCCCAAATGAAGGTAGGACCTTCAGGAACAGACAGTTGACTGTCTTGCTATCCAATTAGATGACAAAATCAAAGCTTTTGCCCACCTGAAGTCCAGGAACAGTCACTTGATTGTATTGCTCTCCAATTAAATACCAAATTCAAAGCTTTTGCACCATATAGAGGGGTAAATTATCAATCTTTAAGGAGTATTTATAGACATTTTGGCTGATGCATTATCAACAAAACCACCGTAAAAAAAGTCCTCTGAGAGCATAGGGCCCACAAAAAAAAAATATGTACAGTTCCTGATGAAATAGGGATTACGCGGTCAAAACGACAAATACACAGAACCTCAAGAAGCTAAACTTCACCTAGAAATTTTGGGCAAAGTGGATTTACAGCTAAGAGAATTAGCTACTACAAAGAGTACGCTTTAGTAGCCAATTTATGTGATTCCCCAACTGCTTGTTTCCAGCAGTTAAGTAAGCACGGTAAAAGATCACCACAGTTCTTGCTCTACAAACTCTTGCAACCTAGTAATCAACCAAAATGCAACAGAAGTGAATCTTGGTAAACTAAAAACTCAAGCCTAATGTTTTTCTTTGATTCACTTATAAATTACTTCATTAGGACAAAGATTTTCTGCAATAACTGGCAGCCAAATACTCATCTTTATCTGAAATTACAAGGTACGATGAAAAAATCATTATACATGGTTGAAAAATACCCAAGAAGCCACCAGAGGTCAGAAATAATGAAAAGAGAGCAACTGTTTAATCCAACCATTTGAAATGCAATTGATTACCTAAATTTGACAAAAGGAACCATTTGCAAAATCTGAGTGCAAGCATTACCACCAGGGGCCAAAAGGCAAAAGAGGCATAATTGATCCAGCTTATAAAGATGTGACACATCAAATTGCACATGAATAGAGATCATGAAGAATTACCAAGAAAACCATACCTTTAGATCAAAAACAAATGGATCCTTCCCAAAGTTGACCGTTACCCTGCCACAGTAGTCGAAAAACAAGCATGAGAAAAGTTCTAGTTTACAAAAGAAACCATGAAGAAACTGGCATAACTGAAAGAAAATAGCAATCTGAACAAATATTATTACAATTACTAAGAGAAAAGATGCATACCAAGAGCGCAAAAAAAGAAAAGAACTTGAAATAGCAAATATTAAATGACAAAAGTCGTAATATAGTGCCAGAGCACATGCATGGTACTATTGATTATAGATGTCACTACCAACTTAACCCACCAACTAAGAAGGTAGTTGGTCCACATCGGAACTCATATTCAATACAGCTAACAAACATATATTCAAAAACCAACACATCAAAAGGATTATCAGGTTCCACAAAATGGAAAAATTTATAAAGAACAGAAAAGTAAGATTTGAATTTCAGAAAAAATGAAAGATTTTTTTTAATCTTAATATTTCCAACCAGACAAAGCTTTGGAGCAATAAGACAAACCTAGCATTCTAATGCATCATAAGTGTGGTGGATTTGGAAAATATATAACACTACAAGCTTTATTGTCAGGTATACTTTACCAAGTGAAAAGTAAGCAAATGCCAAAGGTAATCCTCCACCATGCTTATCATGCTTATATACAATGGCTGTGAAAACTGCCTTCCAAAGGTGCTATGACCTATTAACAAGTCTTGATAATAAAATACAGAAGAAAAACACCATGTCTAAGTAAATTACAAGAGTCTCCACAAGTAAACTGGACATCTATCATTTGTTAAAAGCATGATATTCAGCATATCACTGGAGTCCAAGTTATAAAATGGATCCACATTAGCTCTGCTGAGCTCCTTATTAAAACACTACAATGAGCCATAACCAGTTAAACTCCTTGTTATGAGAATTGCACTTTACATGGTATATAGGTTTTCTTCCACATTTTTTTTTTTAAAACCTCCCAACATTGAAAAGGAAAAACCTAAACCTTCAGCATTCTTATCTTAATACAAACCAATTACCAATAATCTGAATAAAGTACAATAATGAAAATGAATGCCCAAGCATTGTTAGGCCTATTTGAAAATTCACCAATTTCAGTTGTCAGCAGATATCTTTGCCAAGTAAAGTTAAAGCTCCTTCACAACCATGATCAGCATAAGCATGAGATCCCTAAGAATGTTCGAGGCACTTTGAGAATATCAGAAAAGATCGTATACAAAATTTTCAGATCTGAAAAAGTTTGTCTGCCTAACCAACGACCTTATTATTTGAAAATCGGCACCGCACATAAATATTAGAAATCATATGAGCTATAGACTCATATGACAGCTCTTCAATTAGCCTGAAAACATTCTATCAACCAAGAAGTTGAAATATACATATAAAATATGCAAGAGAATACAAGGAAAAACCAAAGATTGCTACATACTCCTCATTTTGGCTATGAACAGCAACAGTAGGAAATAAAGGACCCTTGACATCCTTGATCACAGTTCCCACTACTTTCCCATTTTTCCTGTACCAAAATAATTCAACAATAATTTTGAGAATGTTAACAAGCATAATTTACAACTGGATGCAGGGTTAACTACAGCTCTAAAAGGCCTTATTATTTATAATTAGCTCTCCCAACAATGATGTAAACTCACAGAAAGGAAGGAAAGCCAATCTTTGTTTACCTTGAATGTCAGAATAATAGGAGCAAATTCACAATGAAAATAATGCTTATTAGTTCAATCTGCACTCCACAATCACTATAATAAAACAACATTATCCATATGGTACAAGAAAGAAAAAAGATAGTTATTTTACGTGAAGAAAAATTCTTGTGCAGAGTAGTTAATGCCACCACCAACAGTGTCGCCAGTTGTATAAGTTGGGCCAAATAGCTCTCCTTTGCTATGTCCACGGTAAAGTAAACCATCATCACCATGATATCCATAGCTGTTTGCTTCCCAACTGTCAGAAACAAAAGTTCCATAATGAAACTAGTAGCAAAAGTTCAATTACTTCCTATCTCTCTCACAAACACATACTCAAAAAGAACTAACAAAAATGCCAATAACAAAAATGGGTTTGAAATGAATGTCAGATGGGGATTCTTCATTCAATTCTCCTGTTGAGCATTAACAGTACAGGAATGGAACATCTGGGATGCAATAAAATAAGTTCCAAGATACTCTCTAAGGTATTAAGTAAGCTTTCTCCTCCTTTCTTCACACTCCCCTACTTATAACACCCACTCCCTCAAAAATAAAACAAAAGAAATGGGAGCAAATGAACAGCAAGGCATCTGACTTTTACTGTAAGGGTGAGGCATCCCTTTAATATGCTACAGAACAGAATTCATTTGGCTGATATTTTTCAAAAAGAAATTAAGTTATATGCCAGTTTTCCCAATGTGTCAATACAGGATGAGATCCTGCTAAAGAAGTAAAATAGTTAGGCAGAGTCTGATTCCAGTCCATAGCTAATGTATTGGTGGCACATGTCAAAAAGAAATAAAATTTAGAAGACAAGCAAGTGAAGAAGACAACTCTTTGCCAAAGCAACAATGTTCACAAACAATAATACATAAACATCTTATTTCCTCCTAGGGATTCTGAAGCAAACACACTGTTGCATATTGACCTTTGTTTTCCTTTCCTGGAGCCTTTCATCAGCTCACTTAGAAAACAACATCTCAAAGCTTCCTTACAACAGATAGTAAGCACAGAAATAACTACCTTCATTCATTTCATTCTGTACTCCTTAAAATAGGACCTGTTGGACTTCACCACTTCTAGCAAGCCCCTAGAGTATGCTCCACTAAACCATGCTTATTTTGTTTTTGGACTAACACTAAACCATGCTTTGACTAACTGCTTTTACCTCAGGGAAATTCATCTTCTAAAATCTATTATCAACAGCTACACCATAGGTTCTATACCAACAAATGCCACATATAACCCACAAGAAAAAAACAATGTACTTATTCCACATATAACCCACAAGAAAAAAACAATGTACATATCTCAGTACCCCAACCTAGAATGTAATTAAAATTGTAGAGTAACAAAAGGACTCTTAAAGCACCAAAAATAGAGTTTTGTCCAAATTTCTCGAAGTAAGATGCCTCAAAATGATACCCAAGATTTCATTTCTTTAATCACAAAACAGCAAAAATTTAAGAGAGGACGATGAAAATAAGATGATTCACAGATATATTGCTCATGTCTTTCATAGACCATTTAGAACAGCTTCATAAATACAATTTTTAGCCCTAGCTACTGAGCCAACCAGAGAAAATCTGTGAGCAACCTTATCCTGTTAACAACTTCAAACAACATCTAAAACATGAACATGAGAGAACCATATACAAGTTGTAGCAATATGAACCACCGTAGCACACTTCACCCCTATCTCATGAAAGAAACTTACCTAAATTATCCCAATCAAGAATACCACAATCATTATCTGTATATTCGCCTCTTTTATCTTAACACAAAATCTATGATGTTGTGTCCAAATCAACATCCAAAAATGAAGTTCAATTCTCAAATTTATCCAAATCCAATAAACCCTACCATCAACTTGAACCCTTTGAGCACAAAAAACCTCGCATTGCCAATTTAAAAACATAAGCAATCATTTCAATTGAAGATTTTCAAACAACAATAACCAAGATAACAAAAACTAAAACCAAGAAACAACTAATCTCGAATCCTAACCCAGGTTGGCGACGCATTTTAAAGCCCGAGGTGGTGAAACCAATAGCAATCTGGCCTTTAGCACCGGCATTCTTAACAAAGATCTCGAAGTAATAAACCAGCCGTTTCGACGGCGCCGGCTTGTTCGCCTGAACAACGCCGACATCGTGGCCGTGCAAATTTACAGTAGGATACTGAACTGATAGCTTATCCGGCAAAACCACTGAAAACATTCCCGAGCTGTTAAACGTGTCCAGCTCCGTCGGCTCCTCCTCGAATTCCGTATCCTCCATTGACGAGAAGGAAGTCGACGTAGTAGCTGTAGCGGCGGCGGCCGCTGCTTTGGAGTTGAAACGCCATAGTTCTAGGAAGTGAAGGCCAATTACGTCACTTTCTTGCGCCATTTTTTCCTTCTATCGGAAGGAAGACTAGCTCTTGGTGGGATGTGTGTGTTTTTACTGCGTGACTCTCTGTGAGGGAAGAGAAGAGGGAAAGGATTACGAGAGCATTTTGGGAAATTTTGATTAGGACCGGAATTTCGGAACCCTAGAAATGGTGAGAGTACGAGTGAAGGAAGGAAGCAAGGACGAAGAAGACGAAGACGATGATGATGGAAGACGGGATTCTGAGGTAATTAATTTCAGAAATCTCCCCTGAGATTTCTCATAATTATACCCGCCTCCCCTAATACTTCTAATAATGTTATCCACCTCCCTTAACGTTTGGAAAATTGTGAAAACCTCCCCTAAAAGGTATGTCGAAAAATATAGAAGCCTCCCCTAAAAGATATGTCTTAATAACAATTGGTGATGTGAGTAGAAAAAATCCAATGAATATCCAATATTACACTTCTCTAATATATAAAATAAATTAAATACTAAAAATTCAACTATTAGCATTATCCACTAGATGATATTTCCAAATTAATTTTTTGTAGGAAAATTTAAGCCATATTTTGAAAGTATTTCTTTCTTGGTACTTTGGATTTTTTTTTGTTAAGTGATTGTTAAATATATTTACTTTAACAAATGTCTCCTTAATTGGTTACTCAATTTTTTGTAAATTAATTAATAAATCTAGTCAAAAAATTTGAGAATGAAATATAATGTACTAAATTAGATGACGTTAGAGTTTTAGACTAAAGAAGTATTACCAAAATAAAAATTTTCATTTTTCTAATTTAAACTCATTTTCGCTTAAAATTTGAAAAGTTTGTAAAGGTTATATAGTCTTTTTATCACATCAACAGATGCAAGTATAATTTTTCAAACCTTAATGACGGTAATCATAATTATTCGAAACCTTAGGGAAGGTTTCCCAAATTGTCCCTTTATAATTGCATTTTGCTCCTCTAAATGTAATTGGTACTTCCTAAGCTACTCAACTGGAGGAAATATTTTGTTTGTTCTTATAACTGAAAAATAAGAGTGTTCACCTACAGATAAACAACTCTATATTATGTCACTATTAAATCATAGATATAAATATTAAAATTGGCTTCGTTTGAATTGTGCTGTATTTTGCAAAAACTGTTTTTTAAAGACAAAATATTATAGTAATATATCAAACAAAAACAATTTCAAAAATATCAAATCTAAACAAATATTTCAAAAATAACTTACAAATACACAAAAAAATTAAAAAAAAATTATCTCATTTTCTTCTTTCACCACCCACCACCACTCACCATCCCTCCTCCCTCCTCTCTCTCTCTCTCTCCCCCCTTCCTCCCCCCTTCCTCCTCCCTTTTCGTTCCTCTCCCTCTCCCTCTCCTCCCGTTCCTCCTCTTTCTTCTTTCTCCCCTCCCCATCCCTCTCTTTCCTACCTCCCCTCCCCTCCCCTCCCCTAGTCATGGCCAGAAGTCGGGACTGCACGATGGTCGGTCACGGTCAAAAGCCACAACCTTAGGGGGTGGGAAGCTAGGGTGGTACGTAGGGGAAGAGGGATGGGAAAAGGAGGAGGAGAGGAGGAGGGGGGAGAAAGGATGAGGAAAGAGGGAGAAAGAGTGAGAAAGAAAGAGAGAGAGATAAGGAGGAGGAAGAGGAAGAGGGTGGTGGCGGTGGGTGGAGAGTTGATGGCTAGTTATTTTTTTAAAATACTCTAAATAAATTTTAAATTTTAAAAATATTTCAAATAACAACCTCAAAAATACTTTTAAAAACATTTACAATAATAGTTTTATATAACTCAAATGCTATAGTAAAGTTTTTGAAAAATACCTCTAAAAGCGGCTAATTCACATGGAGTTACATTAAAGATGTGGGTTATTCTTTAGTTTGTTTCTACTCCTTAATTGTAATGTTACTTAGTATAGGATTTTTCAAAATAAAATGTTGACCATTTTTTAGTTAATTACATTTAACTCCCTTGAAATTTATCCAAACTACTAATTAAACTTCTAGATTTGACCAAATAATGGTCCAACCCTTTGAATGCACCAACGTTTATAATAAATAAATAAATAAAAACCCTTGGCATCTTCTACCGTTAAAAATGTTGCTGATGTTGCTTACGTAAACAAAAAAATAGTGTGAAACTCCAAGAATGCCCTTATAGACCTTGTATATGATCACAAATTTTCTTTATTCTCAAAATATGAATAGTAGCTTCATACTTAAAAAAAAAAGAAAAAGAAAATAGTAAACAAAAAATATAATCTAATGTCTTGTCCTCCCCAATTTATTTACACATTGATTTGGCTCATTAGATATGCTTTAATCAAAATTTAAAACTAAAGACTTAGAAATACTAATTTGTCTACTTAAACATGTTCACATGGAGTCAAACTCAAAACTAGTAAATATTCCTTTCAAATTGGAATTATTCAAGCAAGCTTCCACTTTCTTCTTCAATAGCAATTTGGTTTCAATTTTAACATAAGCTGTTTCCTTTTACCCGTAAATTTTCTTCTCTTTTCTTTCATTAGTCCAATTGCGTTTGATGCTACTTCCCTCTGATGATTCTATGACTAAAAACTTTACGAATTTATGAATCTAAAATTTGATGAGATGGATTTTGAAGTTTGTAAGAAGGGCAATGAGAATGTCAAAAAAACTCAAGGGAGGTTTCTGAAATTATCCCTAATCATAAAGGGATATCCATTATTTTGTCAAACTTTAGGGTTCAATTGGCAATTTGACCATACCTCAAGGATGGTAAACGTAAGTAAAGCTTTTTGAGGAAAAATAATGTGTGAAATTAACTCAAAGAATTGAAGAAATCTTTTGATTTGGGGTTAATTGTAGGGTTAATTACATCTACCTCGATACCTCCCTAAAGTTTAAGATAGTGTTTGTTTGTAAGGAAAAGTGTGAGAAAGTGAAAGAAAGTTAATTATTTTTATTTTCATGCATGTTTGGTTGGCATGACTGTTGAAAAATTTTCTTACATTTTTCTATATTTTGTGTCTTATAAAATTTGCAAGATTTTGAAGGAAAATAGTTGGTTACTCATAAAAGTTTCAATAACTCCTATTAACTGTCATTAATTTTTTATATTCTCTCAATAGTCAATACTTTTCTTATTAACCTAATGAGTGTGGAAAACTAATTACATTTTCCTTTACCAAATTTTGTTTCACTTCACTTTCCCATACAACTTTCTTTCTATTCAAATGGAGCCTAACCAAATTATCACAAATGAACTTTCTGATTTGACCAAATTACAACTGCTCCTTATGAGTAATACGCCCAAACCTAAACTGGTGGTAGGAAACTGACAAAATTGCCCTCTACAAAAAACTTACCTTCCTTGAGATTTGTCTAAATTACAAAAAGGACCTTATAATTTGACCAGAACGCAATTTAAGATTTTAATGGTTGACCGTATAAAAGAGAAAAAATTCCTTTGATGTGATCCTAGAAAAAATATAAGTGAAACTAAATTACAACAATGAAATAATGACTTATAATAAATGAAAACTAAAAAAAGGAGAAGAGTTCACCTATATTAAGTGACTTAAAAATACAATATGCCTATGCCATATATACACATAAGAATTCCTAAAAATTAAGAGGTGGATCATCTTCCAATTTATATTTTACTAGTCATATATCACTTATCCCATGTTTGGTACGTTGAAAAGATCCAAAATGATAGGTCTTTCCACTCAAAATTTTTTTTGGCCCAGAATGGACAGAAAACTATTTTCCATTTCAAGTGTTATGTAACTGAGTTAGATGGAACATGAATTTCTTTTTTAACGTCTAGTACAATCATATTGAGAAGTTACAATGAAGTGAAAAATATTACTATATTAATTTAATTGCCCCTATATATAACATACAATATTCTATAGACATCTTGATCTAGAGACAAATGATTTATTAATTAAAAAATTAACTTTTTAATAACATAAAATTACAATAACATTATTAATTAAAATTTTTTTAATAGTATAAAATTACAATAACTTATAAAGAGATAAAAAAGATAAATGTTGGGGAAAAAGGAAATTTTATGATATATATATGTATGTATGTATGTATGTATGTATGCATGCATGTATATGTATATGTATGGAAGATAAATATTTACACAGGAGATAGAGATATAGAATATAAAAGACTAATCTTGACTCCTATAATTTAGGTGTTTCTTGGATAGAGTGGAAATTAGCGTTCCCTAGATTTTTGTGAGGAACAAGATTCCAAGAAAAGTTAGGATAAACTTTTCAAAGGGAGAAGGTTTTCCAACAAAAAATGTCCATGTGAAACACTAGAAAGGAATAAAAAAGTTGGAAAGGTCTTTCCATTCCAAACATTTCTAGCATTTCACAAGCTGCGCATCAATTTTATTTGAATAGGTAACGGATTCTTCCCATGATGCTCATTAAGACTATCTAGTGATTGCCAGCACAGCTCAGGAAGTAGCACACTGAAGGACGCACACTAATCCGATGCACACAGCTAGAAACAGGGAGTAGGTGCCAACTTCCACCTGGATGATGAACATAACATGCGGGGTCTAGAGTCATAATTCCTAGTTGCTAGTTCATCTCATCCCCTATTTTTCCTTCCTTTTTTTGTACATATATAGATAGGTAGTGTAATGCATTTCTACTGTCAGTCCTAGTTTTTCTAGTAGATTATACTTATAGACGATGGTACTAGCTTGCACCCAATTGTTACTTTCTACTTGAGAACCATTGTAATTATTTTATTCTCAATACAAATACTACTTTTAAGTATTCCATTGAGCCTCTAAAGCATTTCTTACATTTACCTTGTTTTATATTTAAATGTGATTGCAACGCACTTGGTTACTTGGTAGAGCAAGAGTTGTTAGTCTTACGGTCTGCACTCTTGTTGCCTTCAAATGAGGCGGCCTGTAACACAGCGCACTAAACGAGGGGTTAGAGTAGAATTTTTATAGAGTAGAATACCTCTTACTTTATACTCTTTTTGGTCTATGCTTATTTAAGCCATCAGCACAAGCTGCCAACCCACTTTTCTATACATACAATTATCCATTCCATTTAAATGTACAATCTAGGGCGATAATAACTTTTGGCTAGATTATATGGTCCTTTGTTCATTATGTAATACTAAATATTTAGCCTCAGTGTTTTACGAGAGTCTTTGTTGGATTTATACTTCAAGTTTCTAAAGGTGTGTCCTTGTATCTAAATTTTGAAATTAAATACTTAGAGCTAGATGTAAAATTAATAGTTTATTTATTTTTGTATAAAAAAAGTGTTAGAATTTACAGATTTTCTTATAAAATATAATAATGGTGGCTAAAGACACTACACCAATGACCAAAAGATCCAAAACATTATTGTTAGTGATGTCATATACTCAAGGCTTCATTACACTCGCTATAACCTATACAGAGACAAAAGAATGGTCACAAAATAATTAGTAATCAATAGAAATTTTAGGAATTTCATCAAAAAAATCTATTGCAATTTATTAGTGGAAAATGTTAATTGAATAAAAGTTTGGCTATTTAAAGCGTTGGATTAATTTGTATAAAACTATACTTCCATTTGTCATTTGGACAAATCTCAAGGGAGTAAAAATGATTTTAACAAAGCCCAAAAGAGGTAATTATAATTAACTCAACCCACACATGGGTATTTTGGGACTTTTAGACAAATATTTGCTCACGTAAGCATCATTTCTAATGTCAATTAATGTTATGAGGTACTTGTTAAACATTTTGCCATTTAATGAGTTTGACTATAATTGGACAAACCATAGAGTTTGTTTAGAAATTTGGTCAAATGTCAAGAGGTAGATGCAATGAACCATTAAACATATTTTGTTCAACTAATCAGCGCCTAATGTTTAATAAAATTGTAATATATACGTTCAAACTAACAAATATATAACAGGCACCAGACATGACCATGATTTCTAAACCATCAATTCCAATTTAAAATACCCACGATTTTAGTTCTTGTCAAAGGTACATACCGGCTCTTATAGGGATTACAATTACGGTTGCAGTCCTTAAATTTCCAATTCTGATTTTATTTCGATTACGGTTTCAGTTCTTTTAGTTATGTTAAATACTTATTCTTAAATTGATTTTAAGAAAATATGACAATGAATGTAGAAAAAAAATAAGAACTTTATTTTATTATCATGTGTTTATGTAAAAAATATCTCATTGTTGATTAGATTAGATTGATATTGGATTTACATTAATTATAGGATCAAGGCTTACTAACGAGATAAGACAATAAGTTGTTGGGTTAGGATTGAGACTACTTGTGTTATGTATTGACTATTAATATACAACCAAAGTACTAGACCTAAAAAATAGGCCCAAAACCAAAACCCGAGAATAAAACGGATACAACTAACATATACTGGGGCGCGTTGCCCCGAACAGCGCCCGGCCGGACTTCGACCGAGGTGAGACCCCAACGAGGGTTGAAGAAACATAATTCAAGGCACCTTGACAAATCTCCACCTTGACTTGAATCTTCTCAGAACAGATATGACAGACGCCCATACGGGCCATCAGGAACTGAGGACATTTAGCAGGTCTAAACAATGTTTAAACTTACTATCAGGAACCGGTTTGGTGAATATGTCAGCAGGATTGTCAGCAGTGCCAATCTTTGTCACCTTAATCCTCGTCTCAGACCTCAAGAAATGGTATCGAACATCAATGTGTTTGGTCCTCTCATGATGGACTTGATCCTTGGCTAGACATATTGCACTGAGACTATCACAATATATATTAGCCTGATCCTGATGTACACCAAGGTCTCCAACTAGTCCCTTTAACCAAATTCCCTCTTTAGCAGCCTCCGTTAGCGCCATATACTCTGCTTCAGTAGTGGACAGAGTCACTGTAGGTTGTAGAGTTGCTTTCCAACTGACTACAGAATGGCCAAGAGTGAAAACGTAACCAGTCATCGACCTCCTACCATCAACATCTCCAGCATAATCAGAATCTGAATAGCCTGTAACCAAACACTCTACATCACCTCTATAGATGAGACCAACATCAGATGTACCTTTTAGGTAACTAAAAATTGCTTCCACGGGCGAGGTTCTTCCTGTGATTAGCCATAAATCTGCTAACAATACCGTGCGTGTGCGGATCGGTCTAGTCGCACCATGGTATACATCAAGCCCCACGCACTTGCATAAGGAACCTTAGCCATATACTCTATCTCGGCTTCTGATTTGGGTGCGAGTGTAGCAGATAGTTGAGTATTTGCTGCACTTGGAGTATTCAAGGGCTTTGCTGTAGACATGCCAAATCTGGATAATACTTTCTCAATATATCCTTTCTGTGATAAGCAAAGCTTCTTCTGAGTTCTATCCCTGAAAATCTCCATTCCCAGAATTTTCTGTGCTGCACCTAAGTCTTTCATCTCAAACTCTGCACTGAGAAGACCTTTCAACCTTTGTATATCGACTTTGTTCACGGCTATGAGCATATCATCTACATACAATTAAGTATATCCTCAACCATCTTCAAGTTTGTTGTGATAAACACAACAATCATCTTGACTACGGTGTAGCAGAAGCTCAATCATGTAGCTGTCGAATCTTTTGTACCATTGCCTTGGAGACTGCTTTAATCCATACAAGGACTTCTTCAACTTGCATACATGATCTTCTTTTCCCGAAAATGAAATCCATCTGGCTGGGTCATGTAAATCTCCTCCTCTAACTCTCCATGTAGGAAAGCTGTCTTCACGTCTAACTGTTCAAGTTCTAAGTCTTGATGTGCAACCATTGCTAGTAGCACCCTGATGGAGGTGTGTCTGACCACTGGTGAGAAAATCTCAGTGTAGTCTACTCCTTCTCTTTGACTGAAACCTCTTGCAACAACACGTGCTTTATACTTGACGCCCTCAGTTGGAGAAATTCCTTCCTTCCTTTTGAAGACCCATTTACAGGTCACAATCTTTTCTCGGTGGCGTTTGACCAATTCCAGGTGCTATTCCCCGTAATGACTCCATTTCATCACTCATTGCAGCAAGCCATTGAGCTGACTCACTGCCCGAAATAGCTTCTTTATAGGTGGAGGTTCGGAAAATCTATCTCCTCAACTTTGAACCGTGCATAGCTTACATAATCGACACCGGCGGGAGGTCGTACTCACTCTCCTTGCGATCATGGGCAATACCATCTCTTGAAGTTTCAGATGCGATATGGGATGTAGGTGCCGAACAACTTCGTAAGAATTCAGTTTCAGATGGTTGTTGATGATCATTAAATTTCTGCTGTGAATCAAAGCCATTTTGAATGACTTGTAGCTCCACCTGTTTATCGACACCTGCACTTTCTTCAACAATAGTCTTCACGGAGGGTTAAGTATAGAGTTTTCATCAAGAACTACACTTCTACTAAGTATAACTTTGTTTTCGAGGGTGACCATTCTATACCCTTTAACCCCATCTCCATATCCCATGAACACTCCCCTTTTAGCCCTTGGTTCTAACTTGCCCTCACTGACATGATAATATGCAGTACAACCAAAAGCTCTTAAATTTGAGTAATTAGGGGACATACCAGACCACACTTCATAAGGTATCTTACAGTCTATACCTGTATGAGGTGCGCGATTGATCAGGAAACAAGCTGTGCTGACTGCTTCCGCCCAGAACCTCCTTGGCAACCCAGCATTAGAGAGCATACACCGTGCTCTCTCTAGAAGTGTCTGATTCATGCGTTCTGCAACACCATTTTGTTGTGGTGTGTGTCGAACTGTGTGATGTCGAGCAATCCCTTCATCTTTGCAGAACTCATCAAATTCTTTTGAACAAAATTCCAGCCCATTGTCAGTTCGTAACCTTTTTATCTTCTTTCCAGTTTGATTCTCCACCAGGGCCTTCCACTGCTTGAAATTCTTGAAGGCTTCATGTTTTCCCTTCATAACGATTACCCAAGTCATCCTTGAATAATCATCAATCATGGATAAAAAATACCGACAGCCTCCCAAAGACTCAACTCGTGAAGGACCCCAACAGTCAGAATGGATGTAATCAAGTGTGCCTTTTGTTCTGTGAATTGCCTTCCCAAACTTACTGCGATGTAGTTTACCGAAAGTACAATGTTCACAAAATCCAAGATTGGTGACCTTGTGGCCTTCTAGAAGATCACGTTTAGATAGAACCTGCATCCCCCTTTCACTCATATGACCTAGCCTAATATGCCACAGCTTGGTCATATCAGACCTGCGATCTTCGGAAGATGCAACAGCAGCAGCGGCAGAGGCTGTTAACGTAGAACCCTGTAAAATGTACAGGGTACCATGCTTAACTCCTCTAAGAATCACCAATGGGCCTTTACTGATGCACAGTTCTCCACCTTCCCCTCTAAACTTGAAACCCTTACTGTCCAGGGTAGGAAGTGATATAAGATTCTTCGTCATTTTGGGAACGTGCCTGACTTCGTTCAATGTGGCAACCTTTCCAGCATGTGTCCTAATTTTAATGGAACCGATCCCAACAATCTTGCAGACAGAGCCATTTGCCATCAAGACATTCCCGCCATCTATCTGCTCATATGTTGTGAACCATTCCCTGTTTGGACATATGTGATAGGATGCCCCAGAATCAAGAACCCACACACCAGAGTGATGTGCTGGTTCGTTTGCAAATAGAGCCAGATCTTCATCCGAATTTATCTCTTCCTTTTCTGCAACTGAAACTGAAGCATGTTGTTTTTCCTGCTGCTTCTTCTTTTTAGGACAGTCAGATTTCCAGTGACCCTTTTCCTTACAGTAGTTACACATATCATCCGGCTTGGGGCCTTTAGACAACATCTTCTTCTTTGCAGTCCTTCTTTTTCCATTGTTTTCCTTACCACTGGTAACTATTAACCCAGCAGCCTGATTATCCGTAACATTACCAGTCGCCTTATGGCGCAACTCTCTATTATGAAGTGCTGATCTTACTTCTTCTAGAGTTACAGTAGCTTTGCCGCCAATAAAGGACTGAACAAAATTCTCATATGACAAAGGTAGAGACACCAACAGAATCAACGCGGCATCCTCATCCTCAACTTTAATATCAATATTACGCAAATCAAGAAGAATCGAATTTAATTGATCTAAATGTTCTCGGAGAGGAGTACCTTCCTGCATACGAAGACCGAACAGACGTTGCTTTAGTAGCAACTTATTGGTTAAAGACTTCGTCATATAAAGACTTTCAAGTTTAGCCCACAGACCCGCAGCAGTGTCTTCATCGGCGACCTCAGTGATGACATCATCTGCTAGACACAGCAAGATTGTCGAGTGAGCCTTTTCCTCCAGACTTATCGACTCTGCCGTCGATGCTTCAGCAGATACTTCTGCAGCGGAACCCGATTTCACCGTTGCCAGCGGACTCCACAGGCCCTGTTGCTTTAACAGGGCACGCACCTTGATCTGCCACAGACTGAAACTATTTCTCCCGGTGAACTTGTCGACCTTGATGTTCAACGCAGACATATTGTTGCGAGATCAGAAAAAAACGCAGCTCTGATACCAATTTGTTATAACAGACGCAACAATAAAGAAGAACACGCAGCCGCAAGAACAAGTTTTGGGGGAAATCAGATTTTATTAGGGCTTACTCAGAATAGTTTACAGAGGTGTATTTATATACAACCAAATAGACTAGGCCTCAAAATAGGCCCAAAACCAAAACCCAGAATAAAACGGATACGGCAACTAACATATACAGAGGGCGTTGCCCCAGAACGGGACCCCTGACCCCTGGACTGACTGACCGGCAGCGACCCCAATGTGAGGGTTGAAGAAACATAATTCAAGGCACCTTGACAATTATAGGATCAAGGCTTACTAACGAGATAAGACAATAAGTTGTTGGGTTAGGATTGAGACTACTTGTGTTGTGTATTGACTATTAATATTGAATTCTAAATTGGATAAATAGGTTTAGGTAGTAAGTGTTTTTTTAGATGGTTTAAACCAATTCTAAATAGCCGGTTCTGATTCCAGTTCAAAAATTTTAGTGAACCTAAACCTGAATTTTTAGTTACAACTATGGTTTCGGTTTTGATTTTTAAAATCTGATTTCTATTCCATTATTAGTCTGATTTTGATTCAAACCTAAATCATGAACATCCTATCTTTATAATTAGGCAACATATGTTTGGCCATTTATGTTGGTCATCTCGGCCAAAAGTATGTGTTGAATGTCCAAATGTACCTATCCAAAAAGCCATCATTTCATCAATTCATCTCTTCTTTATTTCGTTTTTTCCTATCTCGCATTCGTCTCGAAATGAAGAAAGAAGATATAGGAGAGCGTTTCACCAACCCCTTACAAATAACGGTTTATACATCAATTTGAATTTGAACTGTAAATTTTAGACATGTGACATGCATCCAAAGTCAGATAGAAAGTTTTTAGAGAGCGTTCTACTAATATCCTTCCAATTTATATACCAATTTGAGTTTAAATTCCAAAATTTACACATATTACATGCATTTAGATTCAAGTAGGAACCTTCATTAAGGCATTTGACTAACTCCCTTACACTGACAGGTTATACACTAATTTAAATTTTGTACCAAATTTTGCACATATGACATTAATCTAGAATTGCTAGTGTATGCTGTAATTTTATGAAAAAAGAAAACCTTTTTTCAATTTATATTTTTTCTTTGCTTTTTTATAGGAATAGAGCTAATTCCCTTGATGAACAAAATAGCCCGAAGCCGCGAAAAGTGGGGTTGTCTTCCATTAATACTGACTATCACCAATAACGTCCTTTTAACTAGTATTTTCCCGAGAATGCAATTTAGGTCTCAAATCAAATTTGACGAAAGTTATTAGAGAGCATTTATATGAAGTGAGGAAAAAAAATTGGCAACCAAAATCTTGTTTCAACATGTTGAGGAAAAAAAAAAAAAATTAAACAACCAGACTCTATTTGCTAATTTTATTATTATTTTCTTTGTTCAAATTTCAAAATCTTCTACTCCAACCCCTTTTTTTGGGTATCTTAACTCTTGATACTAAAAGAGAGTAGTTATGTTATTTCGTTGCTTTTGTTAATTGTGCTAGTCACCAATGGCGGAGGCCTACTGCAGTTTTTACGAACTAAGCAATTCTCCTGCGCGACGTGCGATAGTTTTTATCCATTCATGCCCGTACGAATTAAAAACCTATCATGTTTGACCAAATCGCAAGAAAGACCCCTTATATTCATAAGTCCATAACAACATCCCTTGGTTTAATATGTAGGAAAGGTTTGGAAAGAAAAGACTTTTCCCATTTGTCAAGTAGGGTTTCGTATGGTTCATTTAAATAGGAAACTCTTTTCCCCTTAAAAGACTTATTCTAACTTTTTTTTGTAATCCCATTCCTCAAAAAAGTTTAGGGAAAACCTTTCCATCTTCATTCTAGAATATCTAAATAGTAGGATATCAAATTTATCCTTATAAATCTTTATAATACATCATGATATTTTAACCTATTTGTAAGCTCAAATAATATTTGAATATTAGTTTTAATAATAATTAATTTTTCTTTTATTTGAAACAATTTTTTTCTTTTAAACCAGGAAACAAATGTTTTAAGATATTTTATCCTTTGACTTTTGAACAATTGTGTGATAAATTTTTTTAAATCTTATTAAAATTGAAAATAAATTAAAAATAAATATAATTGTTTGACTTCATGTAATTTATATTTTATGTTGTTAATTATATTGTTAGTAAATGAAAAGTTTTAATTTAAAAATCTATTTATTAGACTGAGTCAAGCATTATAATTGAAGAATTTTGATATCAATCTTCATTTATTTTTGAAGTAAACATAAGTAATAAGACATATTACACCTATAAATTAATCCGAGGCATTTAAGTAAAATTTGTATTTAATATATTCGATTTTGATATCTAAATATTGATTATAACATATATTAAAAATTGAATAAACATTCCATTTTGACTTGTCTACTAGACCTTGGAATAATAAGTCTTTTCCCCACCCATTTTGGGTAGAATTGTATTTTGAGTGGAAAACCCTTTTCATTTTGAACATTCGTAAATACCAAATGGGGGTACAATCCTTTCTAGTCAATTGAGATTGACTTATTACATTCCGTTGAGGTGGCTAAAGTTTTATATGTAATTCCAACAATACTCGCAAACCCTTAACTTCACCTTCCTCTATTTGGCTCGAGGTCCCTAACATCATCACCCTTCTTGACTACAGTAGTACGGCTCCAATGAGCAACTGCTTGCTACATTCTCATCCGTATCCCTCAAAACGATTTCCAACTAGACTTAGTCGTTAACGTAAAACACAAGTTTACCCAAAACAGGCAAAAGAATCTCAAATTATCCCCACCAAACTGAAAATTTATAGAAAAACATTTAGTCCCCAGTTTAAATTCGATTGACATACATAAAATTCCAGGCATTGAATCAGCAAAATCCATAAATAAACCCAGTAAAATCTTGTTATATTCTCACCAAAACTACAACTTTAGAAGTTTTAAATACCGTATTAAATTTAGTTTGCTCAGTATGCATAAATTTAGAGATATTCTGATATTGGGGTTGTCCAAGTATTTATGCATTGTTTATGCTTCAAAGTACCCCAATGGTACAGTTTTTTATCTTTTCATTTTCCCTTTTTTCTCATTTTACTCTTGTTCTCCTTTTTTTTTGGGTACTACAATGATATATGTCTCTATTACTAGTGTATTTTAGGAAAAGAATTAGAAATAACTTTTTGTTACTACTTTTTTAAAAAAAGGACAGACATAGCTAATACCTTCATAGCTTTCTCGGACAAAGAATCTATTTAGAGAAAAATCCCTTATAAAAAATCCTTTTTAATTTTTTTTAAGAAAAAAGGAAAAAATATCTTTTTGACAGACGGCACATTTGTCAAAAGGTAGAAGCTCGAGGTGTTAACAGCTCAGTACAAAGTCTTCTCTTTAGCAAGTGTTCAGCCAATCTTTTGAGTGTCAAAATACTCTTTCATTTGTACTCCTATTTTTCGGATAGCTCCAAACTCAAATCAAGTATCACTTATCTTATGAAACAAAAAGAAGTGATGAACGTCCAATTGCCTTGTCTTCTTCTTGGATTTACTCTTATTAAGAATAGTCCTCACGGCACTTCAATACCCAACACATCCACTATGATGAAACGTTAGCTCTTAATGTCCTCATGTTGTATTTGTTTCAATGGATTTTTGGTTTGAAATTTGCACATCAAGATTGGCAAGACAAGAGAAAAGAGAATGCAGAGACATGGAGTGACACAAATGATGAGTTTATGCATTTGAAAGTAAGTGTAGTTTCATTTTTTTCCCTTTTAATCGTTACCATTGTTTTGTTTTCTAGTGTCTGTTGTGCTATTTTAATGCTCAATCATTGCCTTTTGTTTCTTATGTATATAGTATGAAATTCTTCTAGTTCAGTTTAAGATACAAGACAGTCTTTTGATCATTTCACATGAGAAAAAAAAGAAAAGAAAAAGGGCTCACAATATTATGCTAGTTTGCCTATTCATTACTAGGTCAGATATATAAGAATTATTTATTAGAGTGAATTATAGTTTAATAACGTAGAAAGCTTTCGGATGTGCAACTCCATTTGTTTCTTCATTTTATGTTTAATAAAAGGTCTTTTTATTTACTCATGTATCTATGAGTTCTAATTGTCTAATTTTTCATTTTATTATTAGTCAGGGAAAATATTGCAATAACGATAGTTATGGTAACGAAATAATTTTTACTTGCTATTGGGTAAAAACACTTTTAGTGACCATTTCGTTACCTATTAGACAGGTCATCTAGATTGTAACAGGCTCAAAAATTTATTTTCATATTATTACAACTTAATGTTTTCAAATAATGTTATTATTATTATTAATTCATTTAATTATTTTAAAATTACATTTAAACGAATTTTTAGAAAATTTAAATGAAAATTCAATTTATTTATTTGTTTAATTTATTTCATTTTGAGAAAAACTTAATTTAGCTCTATATTAATTTTTCAGGTATATTTTCAACATTCCATTCATCTTATTTTAAAATTTGCTCTTTTTGCATCAATTATACAGAAAATGAGAAAAACACGTTTTTCGAGGTAGAAATTCGGGCCATGAGTTAAGTTGTACTGGAATGTAAGGATAATTACTCGTAGGTTAGGAATATAATCAAGGGACCAGAAGTGAGATTAAGTAGGGTTTTGAAACCTTAAAACCCTAGTTGGACAAATTTCCCGAAAGTTAGGATTTTAACCTGTGACTGTTTACCCATCTATTTTCCCTCCAATTCACTGCAATTTTTTCCTTTTCTTCTCTCTCTCTCTCTCTTGGCCGAGATTGTCCTTTAAATTGCAGCCAAGAGGGTTAATTATTTTCCCTCCAAAATTGCTAGCAAAACTACTATTTCCATTTGGACTTTTGACCCTTAAAAACTTGTCTTGTACTTCTTCCATTTATTTACAAAACTACCACTCAAACATTTCAGTTTTTTTTTTCCTTCCTCTTTGGCCGACCTCCCTTCCTTCTTCTTCCCTTGAAATTTCATCAAAATTTCTTCCACCAAATTCATCCCTCAAACCACCTTCAAACTCCCATTAATCTTGGCCTAAGCTTGGGATTGCGGTGAGGAGCATTGAGGTGGAGCTCTTGGAGGTTGAGGCTAGCAATCTTGGAGAAATTTGTTAAGCTTCTTAGAAGAGGTAAGGTTCTAAAGCTTCCATTTTTGTCTATTGATTTCAATTCCAAGCATGAAAAGTTAGGTTTGGGTGGTTGATAGGTTCATAGAACCTTGATGGATGATGATTTTGATGGTTGAAGTGTTAAGCTTTATTATTGTGTAATTTGATGATTATGGTAAATGTGGGCTCTTGGATTCCCACTAGCTTGTAATGGTGTTAATTAGCATGATTATTGTTGCATTGTATGAATTTGAGTTGAAAGTTGTTGGATTTTGGACAAAAACCTCAAGAGGAAACCGGTAGCAAGAATGGAATTTTGGGGGTAAAATTTTCTGATTTTTGGCATAATTTCGTGGCTGAATTTTGGGCTAGGTTAATTGCTGGATTTGATGTTTAAATGATGGAGATTAAGCAGTTACTTTTTCCCACAAAAAGTCCTTCATGAATGGTTGCAATTAGGGTTGCTAAATTGGAAGTGAAATCTGGAAAATCAAGGGGCTATGCTGCCCGATTTTTGGGGGTTAATTTGTGATAATTTTTGTTAAGAGTTGTGAGCATTTTTGATTATCGTTAGGTTAAGGGAAACTAATACTAGCTTGGTTTCGAATATTAGGCTAAATGAAGTTGATTTGAGGCATGAAATGAATGCTAGAAGTGAAGGATAAGAAAAGGAAGAAAATGAGGAAGAAAAATTGCTGTTTTACTTTTAATGTTTGGCTGTGATTTTGGCAAGCTCAAAGGCTAATTGTGAGGTTTAAATTTGAGGGTTAAGTCGTTAGTTTACCCTACACAAAATCCCTTCATGGGTTAAGCAAAAATTGATGGTTTAGTGGAACAAGGAAAGCTGGAATTTGGGCTAGTGTGCTGTCTGAACTTGAGGGCCTGTTTTGTGCAAAAATTTGGTAAAAACTAGTATCCTTTTTGATCACCATTAGGCTTAGGAAGTTCAATACTAGTTTAGTGTAGACACCAAATTTTGACTATTTCATTTGTTTTCCTATGTTTTTATCTATTAATGTTTAGTTATTTATTTTTGAATTTTTTAACGCATTTTTTTCTCATTTTTGTAGGTTTTTCATATAAAAAAAAAGAAAAAAAAAAAGAAAAGTCAAAAACGCGGACCAGTTACGCGGATAAGTCCGCGTAACCTGATCAGAAGCGAAAAAAAATGACGCGCAGATTTTTCCAGAACTCAGATCATCCTTTTCCAACTGTAATTTCCGATGCTTGAACGATAAGAAACCTATTTAAACATTTCCCAACTCACCCCTAATCCCTAACAACTCATCTAACGTTCAAAATTAGCTCACCTCATCCCAAGAACATCAAAACCCTTAGTTCTAGGTTTGGTGGCTATAAATAGCCTAGATTAGGGTTTAACAACAGAGGTTGGAAATCTGAGAGAAAAAGAGGCAATTAGGAGAGCTTTGAAAAAAAAAAGCAGAGAAAAACGGCTGGGAATTAGAGAGGAAAAAGGAAAAGAAAGAAGAAAAGAAAAGCTAGGATTTCACACTTGAGGAGATTATTCTTGGAATTTCTGTCCTCTTCTCTTGTTTAGATTCAAAGCTTCCGATTCAGGTAACATCCTTATACTCTATTTATTATTTTTTGATCGTAAAATTATCTGAGATTTGGACCTTTTGGTGGAACCAAGGTCTTGAATAGTTTTTCTTTTAGTTTGGGATATTTGATGATGATTATCAGCTGTTATATGAGCATGTTGTGTTTATAAAGCCTTGGTAAGGCTAGTAGATTTGTTTTTACGTTTAAAATCAGACGTTTGATGCTTCTGTGATGATCTTTGTTGTGATTCCCGAGAAATTTCGGAAAAATGTTCTTCACGCTTTGAAGATGCTAAGAAACGCGGACTACTTGCTGGATGACTTGGCGTAACGGTCCGCGTTTCCTCTTGAATGTTTGAAGTTGTGAAGAAACGCGGACCTCTTGCGTGGACTACTTCGCGTAACGCTCCGCGTTTCTGTTTGAATACTTGAAGATGTGAAGAAACGCTGGCTTGTTACGCAGGCCAGTCCGCGTAACAATCCTCGTTTCTAGCCTGACAGTTCTTTTCCCTTCCCCTTGTTGTCCATTTGATGATGTTAATGCTTATGATTTGATCTTTGTGGGTTTAACTTGATCTGAATGATGATATTTGATGCTTTGAATGGATCCTCTTGCCTCTGAATATTTCGTTTGTATTATTGTCTGAAAAACTGGAAGCAATCTTCCTGATGTTTTGAAGATGGGAAGAGACGCTGGATGGTTCTGAGTCCAGCGTTTCCGTTTCCTCTCAACTTTGATTTTGCCCGTAACGCTGGTGTGTTGCGGCTCTATCCGCTTTCTATCCAGCGTAACCTCTCTTTTTGTATTCTGTTGATATTTCCTGCTCTTTTGTTCCAGAATCTTACTCTATTTCCTATTATTATCTGCTTGTTTGCAATCTGTTTAGATACCCTTTCTTTGAATTTTTGATTGGTTTTCCTTTAAATTGGTACCTTGATCCCTTTTGTTGACATTGAGTCTTAAATAACCATTCCCATCATCTAAGGATTCAATTAAGGCATCACATCAAGGGATGGTAACTTCTTTCCCCTATTATGTGCTTATTATGTGTTTTTTTTTGCATGATTTTGCATGTTTTAAATTAAGTTTTCCTTTGCTTTTATTCATGTCTAGTCTTTATTTATGTCATTTAATTTTTGAGTAAATCATTTGGAGGCCTTGGATGCCAAGTTGTAATAGATAGGTTTAATTTGGCAAAAAGTGTATTTATTCTAGAAAATGTAATAGTTAGATTATTATTCCGAATTTTTCCCCCTTAGAATGTATTTAGGTTTCCCCCAATGTAATAATTAGTTTTTATATGCTTATTTTGCATGCTTGCATGATTATGTGTTTATTTGCTTTCCTAGGATCTTGCATTTAGATATTATGCTTATGTGTTATGTGTTTATGTGTTTTATGTGTTTATTTGCTTTATTATCATGTCTACATGATTATTGTGTAAATATATTGATGTCACCACACTAGTCCAACGCTAGTTGTGACCTTCCCCTTCGATTTCTCACTAATCCAATGTTAGTGAGAACCTTTTGACGAGGACCAGTCCAATGCTAGACCCTTAAACGCCGTTCATGCATTAGATACAAATTTCACACACTTTTCACTTTTAGAGTTTCTTTCCCATTTTGCATGTCACTATTCTTCCATCCCGTATGCGAAACATCTCATTTAGTTTTCTTTTTATTAGATTAGTGCATTTAAGGCATTACCCTTTGAATTAGGGAAAAGAGCGAGTATGGCTTCCTAGCCTTAGCACGCTTTTATTTTCTTCTATGAAAAGGAAGATTCAAAGTCACGAATTTAGTCCCCCACACCCATTATGTTGCATTATTCCTCTTTAGGACATACATGTGCATTATTTTAAATGCTATCAAAACCATTCTTTAAAAATCAACTTTCTTCTTCATGTTTTAGCAATTCAAAGTTAAAAGGCCACTTTTCTTAAAATTGCATCTTTTGGAAATTCAAGTTCCTTTTGCATTTAGAATTGATCCTTCAAAACCCAACTTCTTTTCTCTTGATACTTTATAAAATTGCATTTTTGAAAACCCTACTTTCCGTTCATTCGAGTCTCATCATTTGCATTTTTCGTGACCTCCTCGAGGGATCAAAATTGATGACACAACTAATGTGATCAATTCCAATCACACCTCAAGGAGACATTTTGCCCCTCTCGATCCAACATTAGGTCTAGGTTTTGCATCCATATAGACAACATCCAGATGTGATAAATTTTAAAGTTAGAAAATAGGAAATTTTCAACTAAATCTTGCAACTAGTTTTGCTAGGTTAGAAGGGTGCCTTAGAGACGAGTAACATCGATTCTTTGCCTTCCCTTCTTTCAACCGTGACCCCCGAACCTTTTCTCTAGTTTTCAAAGACCTGAGTCGCCTAAAAGGGTTTTTCTATTTATTTTCATTAATTAAAACTTTGGGTGACTTGGTACACCTAAATTCCATACCAAGTGGCGACAAACTTTTCTAAAACCCTTTTCTAAACTTTTGTTTTGGGTCCAAACCGTCGATTTTATAGTCCCATGACCCTTTCCTTTTCTTTTCAAAACCAAATAAAATCAAATCCTTCCCTCTTTTCCATTTAATCAAAAAATGGGCCACAGCTTACTCCAATCGGGATTTTCCTAAGAGGGTCCGAGCACTTGATTTAGTTGATTATTTCGCTTTTCTAACTTTCTTATATATCACATTTAGATGTTTTAGGTTGCATTCCTTTTCTTTTTCTCTTTAGGGTTTTCCGCAAACACCCCTACACATCGCTGCATATGATGAATGAATTATTGTTTATTTATTTACTTGTACCGCCTTTGTATTTGGGGTGGTATGCATCTACCCTAGAGCTCAAAATGCTTTGATGTTTGAATCCCTCCCTCAAAGGGAATCACTTTCATACGCGCATATGTATTTTACTTTGACCCTATTTTTTTTACTTTTAGTGGCTTGTCACGCCATTCTTCCCTATTAGATTAGGATCGATCCACTTGGACATGTGGTCGGCAACGACGCACGTAGCAATGTCTAGGGATCACCAACCACCGACTTGAGGCATTTGGATTGATGACCTTTTGCCTTTGGTCTCAAGGTTTGGGAGCCCAGAACCTTTATCGAGTCTAGATGCATTAGTGAGCCCAACCTCATGCATCCATGTTAGAATTACCTAGGAGAGTCTACCTTACCCTATTAAGGATCACTAGACACGAGAGAAGGGATTCCACCCCTCTTTATTTTGTGCAATTTGTTGCTCCAACGTGTTATGTGATATCTGTTGATTAAACTAACCTTTTGTTGTCTTCCCTTTTCTTGCATTTCACAAACTTTAGAAAATAAGAGTCCTGACACTCTTTTAAGACAAGCCATCCTTCTAGATAGGCTATTACACGTTTAAATTTATATTTATTGCATTTAAATTGTAATTGCATATCATTTTAGGCTTACCCCGGCATTCAAATGGAGCTCCTATAGGCCATGTTTCATTTTTGCACCTTTACTTGCTTTAATAAACTGGCATCATGCATAAACCATAGAGGGAATGCCGCATAGGGAATCCCATGTTAGGAATAAAACTACCCTTGTGTCTCGGATATATAATCCAATGAGGTTTGCATGTTTATGTTTTCAATAACATCCAAAGGGGTGGTGCACAAGGTAAGGTAGGGTCCGATCCTTTCTATGATGACACCTAAAGATATGGAGTGACCTTCACATGCTAGAAATATAAACCTCTAGTAATCATTTTTTGGCCATTTCATAAAAGTTGGTAAAATCCCATGCATAAGGACACTAAATCGAAAAAAATTCACAAATAATTTCTCATTGTTGAGATAATGATTTTATCAAGGCCAAATCTTGATTTTAGGAGGCTTATGAGCTAGTGTGTTGCAAATAACATTGAGATGTGGAGTTACAAGTAAGCAATAAACCCAGCTGATTTTTTGAGTAAACCATCAATCCCGTCCGGTCCATATTTCCCTCAAAGACAAGTCAAGACACTACAATTCCTTCGAGAATAATCCTTTTCATGCCTTTAACCTCTCTTCACATATCAATTAAAGTAATAAATCCATTCGGACTTTGTCCTCGTGATACATCAAAGATCACATATTCTTTTGGTCAATCGTCTAGATTGTTTTACTAATCACACATCAACGAAGTGATCGGACCCATCAGGTATTGTATGATGCGTACCCCAGAGGATTGCATTTTTCATGCTAGGCCTACCCTTGGCATAAAAGGGCTCCCCTCTAGGACATGCATCCAAATTATATAAGCAATCACTAACTTCGTTCTTTTTCTTTTTTTCAAATAAATCTTTGCAGCTCCCCTTTGGAAATAAGCGCCTAAAGTGTGTATTTTCCCATTCAGGTACTTTTAAAAATAGCTTCACACAGAAGCCCCATCGTTAACCATTCTAAAAGCAAATGCTCAAAGCAGCCCGTAAGCATGAGTTCTGCACCAGAAGGCTCGGATAGGAATGCTTTGGTCACTTCGCCGGATTTTGCTGCCTTGGGAGCTCGCTAAGGAAGTAATCGGAAGGTTCAACGAGATGAGTTCCGAGATGGCCGCAAAGGCGTAATTGATCGCCAGGCCAAGAGGGAGGTGGTACCTCGAATGATCATGAACACTTTGTTAGCATTCCCCGACAAGTAATCCACCCCTTTCTCACCAATATTCAAACCACTCTTGTTCCACCTATTCCTAACCTTCATGAGATTGCTTTCTCTCACCATAACACCGGTTTTCTATACACTCACCCTGACTACGTCTTGCTGAGCCCAACCAACAAGGCAAACCCTCATACTCAATCTCAGATCACCTTAAACATACCTCCCAATCATACCAAGCCTCATCTTCATAACACGGAACCCTTTGTATGGGACATTGCCTCTCAAGGAAGGCCGTGAGATAGATGAGCCTGTCATGCCGCCAACAAAGATCCGAAGAGGTTAGACAGGTTTGAGGAGTTTATAAGAAAGAACCAAGGTCCAACCGACATGGTGGATTGGATTACGATGATCTGCGGCCTATTTCCGACGCCCAGCTACCTATGGGTTTCAAGACCCTGTTCAGCAAGTATGATGGTACCGGAATCCTAAGACGATCTTAAAATGTTTGCCAACAAGCTTGGTAAACCAAGTGGATGATGAGAACTTGCCTATGCGCTCTGCTCCCGAGAGCCTAGAAGGAGACGCTTTGGATTGGTACTCAACCAAATCTCAAGAGATCAAAACTTGGTTGGATTTGTCAACAGCCTTTTGTGAAGCAAGATAAATTCAATTGTGAGTTGGCACCACACGAACAACATTGGAAGGAATCAAAAGGAGACCCTCAAGATCACAAGTCATATGCCAAGCGATGGAGAAAGTTCGCTAAAGTTGAGCCTCCCATGACGTAAGAAGAGATTGTTCACTTTCATCAAGGCACATGACCCACCTTATTTTGAAGAGATTTTTCAATGACCTGGGAGTTCTTTTGCTACAATTGTCAATAAGCTGGAGGAGTATGATGAGTTTGTGAAAATCGGAAAATTGTCAATGTGACCGCCAAACAAAGAATTGGAAACATTGCAAGGGTAAAATGGCAGGAGGAAACTCCCATTTAAAAAGAATGAAGGAGAAGTCGCTTTTGTGGGATCAACCCACCTCTCGTGCCCGTAACCTGAGTCACCCCACCAATTCAAGCTCATACTTACCTTATCCATACCATCACTGCTTATCACACCGCACAAATGCCTCACCCCGACCTATCTATTTGAATCCCATCTTTGCCTTTCAACTTCCCAACCTATCTCCTACCCCGCCAAAACTATGCCCTAGACTGCTTCCACAAAATCCTGCTCAAAATTTTTTCCGCTAATGAAATGCAAAATCAGAAAACCTTTCAACTTTCACCGATCTGGCCGCCCCATTGACCACCAGTATGAGTGCTTGAAGGTCATTGGAAGATTGGCACTGCCCCTCCCAAATCAGATCCCCGAGGACCCTCACAGTATGATCCCCATGCCATCTCAAGGCTTACCATTCTGAAGCCCGGTCATTCGACGATTAATTGTTGGGCCTTGAAACATAGAATTCAAGACATGGTGGATGCCGGGATATAGTTCAAAAGAAAGAATGAGCAAGGGTCAACGCCAATAGAAACCCTTTCCTGAACATAAAAGTTGGAATGATCCGTGTGGGAGGAAATTGTTGACCATGCTCGCCCATTAAAGAAGAAGATGAGGATGGTGGTGGATCGCTTAAGGAAAGGTCTCGATGATGATATAGAGACAAGGTTATCTCAACCGCTTGTCGGGGTCACCCTTGACACCGATCCTACAGACAAGGTGGAGTTTCCTTCGATTCCTCAAGAGGCCACACAAAATTGGGCTACCGATTGTCCGCCGCCGAGTAGGTTTTGTAAACTGAGAGGGTTGTCCTTGAAAAATGAATCATGCTTTAATCATGCACTTGTTATTTCACCTTTGCTTATTTAAAATTATGCCTTTAATTATGCTTCCATGGTATTATCTCGTTATCTTGTTTTGCCAAATGAAATGAAATTTCTCCTTTTTCCTTCGCCATGGTCCACTCATTTTATTTTCGCACATTTATTTTATTTGCTCTTGGATGATCATGAATAAAACCTTTGACCCTTGGATGTCATCATTTTGAATTTGATGGACTAAAATTTGATATCTCATGAACTTGATATCATCATTTGCAAGATGATCAAAACACACCGAGATTGGCATGAGAAAATACCCTTTTGGCATGGAGGATTGCAATCGACTCTATTAGGCAACACCTTACTCTCTCATGTATGGGATGAAAGCGTATTACCCTGAAGTTGAAATCCCATCTTCGCATTCTAATGAAAACTCGCTTGAAGAAGTGAATGGATCAAGCAACGTCACAAGCAACTGTCTTTGATCGATGAAAGAAGGTTGTATGCCATTTGTCATGGGCAATGTTACCAGCAAAGGATGGCTCGAGCTTACAACAAGAAAGTTAGACCTCGCAGGTTCGAAATGGGGGACAAGGTTTTGAAACAAATCCTTCCGATACAAGAAGAGGCTAATGGAAATTCCAATTGGCAAGGCCGCTCATTATTCAAAAGGTGCTACCGGAGGAGCATTATTTCTCATGGAGATGGATGGACAGATTTTTTCTCAACCAATCAATTCAGACATGTGTAAAAGATTTTTCATATGATTGAGTAAGGTTTCTTTAGAAAGTTTTGCAAAAGGTGGTCCGAAAGTCGACCTTCTTCCTTTTATTTAAACACTTCAACCCCCCCGCCTCGCTTGAGCCCATGAAAGAATGATTAATTATTTAGCAAACCTCCTTTGAGAATCACAAACCCCACATCAATTTTGTATTTTGAAAAAAGAAAAAAATATTTTAAGGAAAAGAGACCAAATGGGCAAATTTTTCTATTAAAAAAAAAATTTGAAAGGAACTTTCAATCAAAAGGCAAATGATGCAAATACATTCTCTGAATTTTGTCGAAGGATTGTCTCAATCGATGCCACCTATTTTAACAAACATGTTTAAATTGACTAAATTGGTTTAAGTCTGTCCATTTCATTAGACTACCTTATCACCTTCAAATGAAGGATACTAAAACAAGTTTTGAAAAGTAACAACAAGAAAGGAAAGTTCATGGGACAAGGCAAGCGGTGATTACGCCTATCGGTTTACCTTATATCAAACACTCCCTTGCCAAGTGAGTTCCTGAGATGATATCCAAAAGGGTCAAGTGCGACGCTTTTGTGTTAAATAATTTTCTTAGCATTTAGCTTTTATTGATTTAAAATGTTATGTTTAGCATTCATTCTATGGTCATGATGTCATTTTAAAATAAAATTGTTTCTTTGCACAAACTTTTACACATATTTTCATCAAAAGGGCATTTTCGTCGAAGGACAATCCTCTCAGATTACCATGAAGGTATGGGTGATGTGGGTTCAGAAGAAAGCGGAACAGATCTGCACCGGTCAAACAAAAGAAATTCAGCTGACACCGCTCGTCGACGTCCAAGAACTCATGTTTAAGGGTTGCTCGAGATAAAAGGGTCAAACGGTGGGCGTTATTATTACTTTTCACCATTTCTTTTCTTTTGCAGAAGGGGACAAGTGACCGATCGGTCAAGTCGAGGAGACCAACTTCATTTTGAGTCATGTCTAGATCAGATGATTAAATCATTTTGAAGATTGATTAATTGCAAAATTGAGGAAGGACAAGTGCCTTTTCGAAAATTTGGGAAGCTTTTCATACGCGACACTACTAGGTGTTATAACCCACGCTTCTTTTCAAATTCCTTTCTTCCAAATGTGGCGGTTTGACATTCCGTCTGAAAGCAGCCTTGTCCAAGAGGCCACCCGAGGTAATGGTGGAGTCGGGGGTCGATAGACCCGCCCCCTCCCGACTTGCAGTTCATTCCATTCTTGCTTTATTTCTCTTTTTGTGTTTGATCTTGTATTCTGTTTTTTAGACATAGGTTCAACTGTTAGAAATACTTTTGATTCATTTGCTTACATCAGAATGTGTATATTTGTTTAAATTGGGCTCTTATGTGCTTATTTATGTTTAAAAAAAAAAACTTTTCTAAATTGCACATTTCCCCCCAAATTGATTTATTTTTCAAAATTTGATTCAAAAAGGGTGCGAATGTCCAATTTTGGTTGCAATTGCTTTCATCTTTTTGAAATAAAAGCCCGTGTGATGCGAAAGATCCTTTTTCCATCTTATTCGGAAATAATTGTTACGTGATTAAGACATTGGCATTTTAGAAAGTATGTTTTGTAAAATAGGGAAAATTATGCCTCAGTTTTTTCTCCCTATTAAATGAGATTTCTTCTTTTATTGGATTTTACAAGAAAATGATTGATATTGTTGGCAAATAATCCTTTTTCATTTGATATGAAAAAAAAAAGAGAAAAGGCAAGAAAAGCAGCAAAGTGAGAACCAAAGTTCTACTCCAATGATTCTAGTACTAAGTAACCGGAGGTTTAGCATCTACAAATGTTAACTTTCGCGTAAAACGGTGCTTGAATTATGAGTATGCAAAGCAGTTTGAACAAGTAAAATGTTGAGTAACCGGGAGTCTTCACCTAAAAGTGTTGATTTTCGCATCAAAAGACATCTTTACTATTTGAGCAAGAAGGCATATGTCGAGTAACCGGGAGTCTTCACCTAAAAGTGTTGATTTTTGCGTCAAAAGACATTATTGCAATTTGAATAAGAGGAAGTGTTTCAGTAAATCCTTTTTATCAGTAAAATCTGAGAAAATATGGAAAATGCAAACTTGAATTGACTATATGAGTCGTTTGACTGCAAAATTTGGTGAAAGTGAGAAATCAAGTTTGAATTGTTAAAATTGAGGTATAATTGTCTCTCTTTTACTTGATATTATGAGTATTTGATGCAAATTGAATAATTGCATAATAATGTTTTGCTTGGTTTATGAGGATTTGGATTTTCAAAATCGCATGGTTTATTTCAATCCCATAACTTGTTTTTGATGAATATTTCCTACTACTTGAAAACAAGTAATGTTTCACAAGCATGAATATCTGATGAATGTGCTTTATTGCATGATTCTCATACGTTTAGTTATTTTAATGGCTAACAGTTGTGATCACAAGAGTTTTTACACTTTATGATTAAAAAAAAAAAAAGGGGAATTGAATTTCCAAAGACTAATTGGTTAATATTTCATGACTTTTACAGGGTTAACGATTCAGTTGACACTGGGGCAATTTTGTTTTGAGAGAAGTGCTCTCCAATTTTGGATAATGCATTCAAGATTAATTTTTGCCGAAAAAGGTTTGCAGATCAAGACGATGGCAACATATGTGGATTTGTTCCAACCCTGCAGAAGAAAGGGTTCAGTTACACTCTTCAATTTTTCAAAATTTATCAATTCTTGAAAAAGAAGAAAAAAAAAAAGAAGAAAAGAGAAGAAAAAGTCATTGTTCCTATCAATCACTTGCTTTTCAAGTCAAAAAAATCAAAAATCAGAATTGCACCATTTCATCGAGTGCATCATTACTGGCATTTTACATTTATTATGTTTGAACAACTTGTGTTTTATTTTTCAAAGTCTGGCAATCCAGCATTTATAGTATATCTAGTCATTCAGGCTCGGTCCAATCCCATCAATCAGATGTTTAGTCATTCAGTGCTTGGGTCCAATCCCATCAATAGTTTATTCTAGTCATTCAAGTGCTCGGGTCCAATCCCATCAATCAGATGTTTATTCGTGGGTCCAATCCCACTGAATAGTTTATTTTAGTCATTCAGGCTTGGGTCCAATCCCACTGAATAGTTTAGTTTAGTCATTCAGGCTTGGGTCCAATCCCACTGAATAGTATGTTTAGTCATTCAGGCTTGGGTCCAATCCCACTGAATAGTCTAAATTTGGAAAGAATTTGAATTTCGCTGTCTCACTCTCGCCAGACCCTTCTATCCCCTACTTCAATTCATCACCTCGCTCGCTGCACCCTTTCTATCCCCGCTTCAATTTAATTTCTATTGGTTGCTGTCTATCCCTCTTGTTTCAAATTTAAATTTGGTCTCAACCTCCTGCACCCTTCTATCCCCTTCAATTTCATTTAAATAGTCTCAGCCTCTCCCACTTCTTCATCCCCTTCTTCAAATTTAAATTTCTGGAGTCTCAACCTCCTTGGCAACCTTTCTATCCCCTTCTTCAAATTTAAATTTCAGTGAGTCTCAGCCGGCACCCTTCTATCCCCATTCTTCAATTTAAATTCACAGGAGTCTCACCCCTTCTATCCCCTTTCCAAATTTAAATTTCAGTCTCAACCTCCACTGCACCCTTCTATCTCCCGTTCTCGAATTTTACAAGATTCAGTATTCATTTCATAGTTCATTTGCGTTGGAACTACGTTTGACATGATTCTCATGTCGAGATACGTAGGCAACTCTACACGAGTTCGGTCACATTATCCTTGTTTAGTTTGAAAATTGGCAATTTACCATTCCTGTTGTTTACAATGGTTCAGATACAACCAACTAAGGTTAAATATTTATGTTCACGTTTGTCTAGAGTTTCTTCAAACTCGCATAAAGAGGGCAAGTCAGAGACACCAAATTTTGACTATTTCTTTTGTTTTCCTATATTTTTATCTATTAATGTTTGGTTATTTATTTTTGAATTTTCTAACACACTTTTCTCATTTTTGTAGGTTTTTCTTAAAAAAAAAAAAGAGAGAGAGAAAAGTCAAAAACGCTGACCGATTGATCACCAGAACCCGAAAAAAAAAAATGACGCTGGATTTTTCCGTAACTCGATCATCCTTTTCCAACTGTAATTTCCGATGCTTGAACGATAAGAAACCTATTTAAACATTTCCCAACTCACCCCTAATCCCTAACAACTCATCTAACGTTCAAAATTAGCTCACCTCATCCCAAGAACATCAAAACCCTTAGTTCTAGGTTTGGTGGCTATAAATAGCCTAGATTAGGGTTTAACAACAGAGGTTGGAAATCTGAGAGAAAAAGAGGTAATTAGGAGAGCTTTGAAAAAAAAAGCAGAGAAAAACGGCTGGGAATTAGAGAGGAAAAAGGAAAAGAAAGAAGAAAAGAAAAGCTAGGGTTTCACACTTGAGGAGATTATTCTTGGAATTTCTGTCCTCTTCTCTTGTTTAGATTCAAAGCTTCCATTCTGTAACATCCTTATACTCTATTTATTTTTTTTGATCGTAAAATTGTCTGAGATTTGGACCTTTTGGTGGAACCAAGGTCTTGAATAGTTTTTCTTTTAGTTTGGGATATTTGATGAGGATTATCAGCTGTTATATGAGCATGTTGTGTTTATAAAGCCTTGTAAGGCTAGTAGATTTGTTTTACGCTTAAAATCGACGCTTGATGCTTCGTGATGATGTTGTGATTCCCGAGAAATTTCTGGAAAAATGTTCTTCACGCTTTGAAGATGTGAAGAAACGCGGACTACTTATGCTGGATGACTTAACGGTCCGCTTCCTCTTGAATGTTTGAAGTTGTGAAGAAACGCTGATCTCTTCGTGGACTACTTCGCTCCGCTTGCTTTGAATACTTGAAGATGTGAAGAAACGCTGGCTTGTTACGCAGGCCAGTCCGCGTAACAATCCTCGTTTCTAGCCTGACAGTTCTTTTCCTTCCCCCTTGTTGTCCATTTGATGATGTTAATGCTTATGATTTGATCTTTGTGGGTTTAGCTTGATCTGAATGATGATGTTTGATGCTTTGAATGGATCCCCTTGCCTCTGAATATTTCGTTTGTATTATTGTCTGAAAAACTGGAAGCAATCTTCCTGATGTTTTGAAGATGGGAAGAGACGCGGAGGGTTACGCGGAGTCCGCTTTCGGTCCGCTTTCCTCTCGAACTTTGATTTTGCCTAACGCTGATTGTTGGCTGCTCTATCCGCTTTCTGATCCGCTAACCTCTCGCTTTTGTATTACGTTGATATTTCCTGCTCTTTTGTTCCGAATCTTACTCTATTTCCTAGTATTATCTGTTTGCTTGTAGAATCTGTTTAGATACCCTTTCTTTGAATTTTTGATTGGTTTTCCTTTAAATTGGTACCTTGATCCCTTTGTTGACATTGAGTCTTAGATAACCATTCTCATCATCTAAGGATTCACTATTAGGCCACATCAAGGGATGGTAACTCCTTTCCCTATTATGTGCTTATTATGTGTTTTTGCATGATCTTGCATGTTTTAAATTAAGTTTTCCTTTGCTTTTATTCATGTCTAGTCTTTATTTATGTCATTTAATTTTTGAGTAAATCATTTGGAGGCCTTGGATGCCAAGTTGTAATAGATAGGTTTAATTTGGCAAAAGTGTATTTATTCTAGAAAATGTAATAGTTAGATTATTATTCAATTTTTCCCCTTAAAATGTATTTAGGTTTCCCAATGTAATAATTAGTTTTATATGCTTATTTTGCATGCTTGCATGATTATGTGTTTATTTGCTTTCCTAGGGCCTTGCATTTAGATATTATGCCTACGTGTTATGTGTTTATGTGTTTTATGTATTTATTTGCTTTATTATCATGTCTACATGATTATTGTGTAAATATATTGACGTCACCACACTAGTCCAACGCTAGTTGTGGCCTTCCCCTTCGATTTCTCACTAATCCAATGTTAGTGAGAACCTTTTGACGAGGGCTAGTCCAATGCTAGACCCTTAAACGCCATTCATGCATTAGATATAAATTTCACACACTTTTCACTTTTAGAGTTTCTTTCCCATTTTGCATGTCACTATTATCCCATCCCGTATGTGAAACATCTCATTTAGTTTTCTTTTTTAGATTAATGCATTTAAGGCATTACCCTTTGAATTAGGGAAAAGAGCGAGTATGGCTTCCTAGCCTTAGCACGCTTTTATTTCCTTCTATGAAAAGGAAGATTCAAAATTACGAATTTAGTCCCCCGCACCCATTATGTTGCATTATTCCTCTTTAGGACATACATGTGCATTATTTTAAATGCTATCAAAACCATTCTTTAAAAATCAACTTTCTTCTTCATGTTTTAGCAATTCAAAGTTAAAAGGCCACTTTTCTTAAAATTGTATCTTTTTGGAAATTCAAGTTCCTTTTTGCATTTAGAATTGATCCTTTCAAAAAACCCAACTTCTTTTCTCTTGATACTTTATAAAAATTGCATTTTTGAAAACTCTACTTTCCGTTCATTCGAGTCTCATCATTTGCATTTTTTCGTGACCTCCTCGAGGGATCAAAATTGGATGACACAACTAATGTGATCAATTCCAATCACACCTCAAGGAGACATTTTGCCCCTCTCGATCCAACATTAGGTCTAGGTTTTGCATCCATATAGACAATATCCAGATGTGATAAATTTTAAAGTTAGAAAATAGGAAATTTTCAACTAAATCTTGCAACTAGCTTTGGCTAGGTTAGAAGGGTGCCTTAGAGACGAGTAACATCGATTCTTTGCCTTCCCTTCTTTCAACCGTGACCCCCGAACCTTTTTCTCTAGTTTTCAAAGACCTGGAGTCGTCTAAAAAGGGTTTTTCTCTATTTATTTTCATTAATTAAAACTTTTTGGGTGACTTGGTACACCTAAATTCCATACCAAGTGGCGACTCCAAACTTTTTCTAAAAACCCTTTTCTAGACTTTTGTTTTTGGGTCCAAACCGTCGCATTTTTATAGTCCCATGACCCCTTTCCTTTTCTTTTTCAAAAACCAAATAAAAATCGAAATCCTTCCCTCTTTTTCCATTTAATCAAAAAATGGGGCACGACATTTAGGTTCGAATTTGGGGTCAATCGGAAGTGGTTTAGATGTATTAAAGATAGTGATGAGAAAAGGAAGTGGAATTTGCAGGATTGATCATATGCGAACCAGTCCACTTTAGGAGTGTAGAAAACTGCCTTCCCATTCGAATTTTAAGTTGAATTTTGGTATGAGTCTATTTGATATATGGAAGTATTAGTGTACCAAATTTGGTGATTTTTGAAGTAGAATTCGTCACTCAAATATAGCCTAGAACCCTGCCCTGCAAAACTGGAAAACAGAAATTTCAGATTTGTGAACCTGCCCTGTTTGAACTGCTCTAATTTCTTGCTCAAGTATCAGAATTGATTTCCGTTGGTGGCGTTTGAAACTTCTTACATAGGTATATAAACCGTGAAAATTTGAGAGGCCAATTCATTTTCTGTAATTTTTGGTAAATTTTCAAAGTGGCCTGGTCGGACAGCCTGCTATGTCCTGTTTTGTCACTGTAGCAGATTGTTAAATTAAAATCTGGGCTAATTCTGTCCAGAATTTTAACTGGGTGTCTTCTACAAAGTTTTAGAACTTTAAGAGAGGTTTCCAACGGTACCAAGCTTGCAAAATTTGGACTTGTATAGCTCAAGTTACAATTTTTCAAAGATTTCAGCTCAAAATGGAATTTCATTGAACTTGACTTGAAACATTTTTAAAAGACATCTATCAAATATTTCTTTAGTGATTTGAATTAAAATACTCCTATTTGTCTCAGGTGATCGAGAAGATCCCGGAAAACCTCAATTGATCTTGCGTGCTTTTGCCTTGGACTTTTGACTTCGGTGAGTGTCAAGTGCATGACTTGTTGAATTACCTGTATATTTATTTGAATGAAACCCGCTTGAGGCTGAGAGTGTACTTTATCGCCGTCCTCTTTTACTTGTCTTGCATGTACATGATTGTTATTTGACTTGACTGAACTGTACTTGACTTGATCAATTGAATGTCGATTGGAATAATCCATCGACTTCAAAAGTGATAAATGGGGACAAAACCTATTGGGATCCCAGGGACCCGAAGCAAGGGCTTGGTCGGAAGCTTGGTGAACCTTAGGTACTATTCTTTGAGCTTGACCTATTGGAGAGGTCTTGCTCGGTATTGCTCGTTGTAGCTTTACCTCTTAAACTTACCTGTTTGGTTTCGGGCCTGAGAGGGTGAATTGTTGGACGGAGGTTATATTAAGTGGAGTTTCTACGGACTTTACCTGTGCTAAGTTGACGGAGGGTCAACGTTTGGGATGGAATGGACTCAACTGCTTAATCGTGGAAATTGGCTCCTGAGAGCCCTGTATCCTTACCCGTACTGTGTATTTTTCCTGTATGAACTGGTCACTGTGCTTGCGCAAATTCACTGTAGATAGAGAGGCTCGAAGAGGGTTCTCCGAACCCAGCTCCAAGACTCTTGTCTAATGTGAGCCCTCGAGTAGTGATTCCTTGAGAATACAATCTCCTGGTGAAAATTGTAATAGTACAAGTGAATGTTTGATTTACGTGCTTTTATATCTGAATTTTCTGGCTTTCTTACTTACTTGATTACGTGCTTGCATATTTCTCCTTGGCCTCATTGAGCGTTAGTTCACCCCAGTTTGTTTTCCTTAACAGGTCTCGAAGTGGAAAACGTAGATCAAGGATTTAGTTACTTTGGTAGGATTTTCATAAATTTTATATAGGCTTAATGTTAAATTTCGAAGTTAATGATTTATTGTACCTGAAATTGATGTTATAGGAGTTTAATAGATATTATTGAGGATTTACCTTTGTAAGTTAACTATCATTTATTGTTGGACCTCAATTAAGGCTTTAAGAGCGAATGCATGTATTATTATTTTAGAGATCTTGAAGTGTGATTATTTGAAATCTATAATATGCTTGAGGGTTTGTAGTGAGTCCTGGCGAGAGTTAGCAGACAGATACCCTTGGGTTCACCTAGGAGAGGTGGGTCATTACCTAGATAAGATAATGCCTAAAAATTGGCCTAAAAATTTGGAAGTAAGTTATGCATCTAAAACAGTAAGTTAACTTAATAAATTAGTAACTTTTATGTCTAAAAAAGTAAATCCAAAATAATATGAAACTTACCTTTTTTTTGAAAATAAATTACTATTTTACATCTCAAACTTACATTTAAAGAGAAGTAAGTTTTGCATCTGTTGGCCTTGTTCCTAGGTTTTGATGATAACAAGATAAAATGATGATTTGGACTAATGTTTTTATGTGAGAATTTTGTTAGAACAGGTCCTTGATTCATTGGAAAGAAAAATCAATTCAAGATGAATTGAGAAGATGTTAACTTATCGGACACTTCTATGGACCGTCATTATCATCGGACGTCCGATGGGTAAAGATGAAATCAAAGCTCTCATTAGTCGGACGCCGGATAAAGCTCGGACGCAGAATTATGCATCGGCCGTCCGATAAAGAACAGCAACCTATCGGACGCTTGTGTGGACGCACAAAACCCATCGGGACGTCAGTGACGCGTTGAGAAGAACATGGACACTCCCTATCCGGACGCATAACATTGTATGGGACGTCCGATAGAATCCAACGGCTATTTTTCAACAGCCATATTTTTTGACCGTTGGAGAGGTTCTTGAGGCCATTTCTCACACTCTATAAATACCACAAGTTCAAGAAGAATATAAGACTTTTACCTACATGAAATACAAACTTTACAAGTGAATATTTGGGTAGAAATCTTCTTTGTTTGTTGTATAGGTGTGGGGAAAGTTGGGTTTGTGAGGTTGCTCAAGTGAAGGTTACTCTATGGGAGGCTTAAAACCTTGGTGAAGGTGAGCCTATCACTTGGAGTGGTAAAACCTTGGGTGAAGGTTACCTCACTTGTAAAATAGTTCTTAGTTGGTTGGTGAGCTTTCAATTGTAACTAGTTGAGGGTTTATTTGGAGGTAGTAAAACTCCTTTGCTCAACCAAAGGGTGTTTGGGGTGAGGAAGGAGTGATCCTTCACTTGTACAAGTTGATTAGTGTCACCATCAATTGAAGAAGCTATTTGGTGAATTCAACTCCAAGTTTGGAAGAAGCTTGGGAGTTTGATTGGTTTGAACTTCTTTTACCTTTTTGTTACTTTATTCTTTGTGGTTTAAGATTGTTTATATTTATCATTATTGTGGTTGTTTGAGTACTTGTTTGCTTGAACAATTTTAGTTGAATTCTTGGGTTGCATTTCGGGACCAACAATTGGTATCAGAGCTTGGTCTCCTTGAGATTAAGCTCAATGGGTTTAGGGTAAAGATGGCAACCAATAATGTATTGTTTTAGAAGGGCAATCCATCGTTAGACCTCCCATGTTCAATGGTATAAATTATATTTGTTGGAGGGATAGAATGGAAATATTTTTGCAATCTATAGATATAGAATTGTGGTTTATTGTTAGTGAAGGACCTTGTGAGGCTACAATTATAGATGAAACAACGGTGAAATAGAATTAAAACTAGAAGTGAATTAAGTGCTCAAGATAGATTTAATCTCTCTTTGAATGCAAGGCCATGAATGTATTGTACAATACCCTAGATGCAAATGAATCTACTAGAGTAAAAGGGTTACAAATCGACCAAGGAAGTATGGGATAAATTGAGAGATATGTATGAAGGGAGTGACAATGTTAGAGAACAAAGGAAATCTATGCTTGTTGGTCAATATGAATCTTTTAAAATGCATCCTCATGAAAATGTTGATAAAATGTTTTGTAGATTCAATGATATTATTAAAGATCTTGAATTGCTTGAAAAGGTATACACTTTGGGTGAGAAAAATAGAAAAAATTTTGAATGCCTTGCCAAAAGAATGGGAAAATAAAGCCACCGCTATAGAAGAGGCAAAAAAACTTAAATTCTATGTCTATTGAATCTCTTGTAAATTCGCTAACCTCTTATGAGTTGAAATTAAAAGCACAAGATGATGAAGCATGGATCAAGAGAGCATAGCATTCAAGGCCCTCTGAAGAAGATGAAGATGTGAAGCTAAATAACATGGCAAGAACATTGAAGAAGCTTCTAAATAAGAAAGCTCTAGAGGAGGAAGAGCAAGCAATGATAGAGAGAAAAACTCAAGAATTTCAAAATTACTTGGGACGAATGCAATTGGGATGAAGAAATGGAAGAAGAAGAGAATCACAAATGGCACTTATGGCATTTGGAGATAATAAGTAAACTCTAATCACTCTCTTAGTGATAGGGATGATGATAATGATGATATGCAAGTTCTTATGATCAAAATGCATAAAATTTGAAAGAATCTTATGCCAAAAAACAAGGATTTGAAAATAAAAATAAATGCTTTATTGGAAGAAAACTCTAGACTTTTCAAGAAAATAAGAATTTGACAAAAGACAATGATGATTTGAAAAAGCACAAAATTGATTTTGATTGCAAAATGATTTGAAAAGAAGTTGGAAAATAAAATAAAGTTTTATGAAAAAAATGTTGGAGGAACAAAATCTTTAAAGAAAAGAATTAATGATTTGAATGATTCTCTCAAAGGAGAAACAAAATGTTTTACAAAGAAAAGAAAACCATATTTTACATGGCCAAAATGATTTTATAAAAAGAGGAACTAAATTTATTAAACCTAATTTTGTGAATGATTCTAGTATTATGTGTCATTTTTGTTGTCAATTTGGACATATGCAAAATGATTGCTATGTGAAGAAAAATATAAGAAAAGGCATGAAATCTATGTGGATTATTAGATCATGTTGTACTAACTCTCATTCATTATGTTCTATTAGTTAAAAAAAAAACAACTTGGGTTATAATTCATTAAGTACTTTGCTACTTTAGTGTTTTGTTCATATTGATGTTGGAATTGTGAAATGTTGAATATTGATATTTGAAGTTTAAATATGGTTGAATTGTTAAATGGTTTGGATGTCTAAATAAGGGGGAGTTAATATGTTTTTTGATTGATGACAAAAGGGGGAGATTGTTGGATGATTTTCTAAATTGTTAGATAATGATTATGATTTTTTTTCTAAATCATTTTAACTCATATTGAGGGGGAGTTTCTTTCTATTCCCTTGCAAAATCATCATTTGGTTTGTCATCATCAAAAGGGGAGATTGTTGGCCTTGTTCTAGGTTTGATGATAACAAGATAAAATGATGATTTGGACTAATGTTTTTATGTGAAATTTTGTTTAGAACAGGTCCTTGATTCATTGGAAAAGAAAAGAAATCAATTCAAGATGAATTGAGAAGATGTTAACTTATCGGACACTTCTATCGGACGCACATCATTATCATCGGACGTCCGATAGAATTAAAGATGAAATCAAAGCTCTCAGTTTGTCCGGACGCAAAGCTATCGGGCCTTAAGGTATATGCATCGGCCCGTCCGATAAAGAAGCAACCCTATCGGACGCTTGTGTGGACGCACAAAACCATGGACGTCCGACAGCGTTGAGAAGAACTTGTCGGACACTCTATCGGACGATAACATTGTATCGGACGTCCGATAGGTCCAACGGCTATTTTCAACAACCATATTTTTGACCGTTGGAGGGTTCTTGAGGCCATTTCTCACACTCTATAAATACCCACAAGTTCAAGAAGAATATAAGACTTTTGCCTACATGAAATACAAGCTTACAAGTGAATATTTGGGTAGAAATCTTCTTTGTTTGTTGTATAGGTGTGGGGAAAGTTGGGTTTGTGAGGTTGCTCAAGTGAAGGTTACTCTATAGGAGGCTTAAAACCTTGGTGAAGGTGAGCCTATCACTTGGAGTGGTAAAACCTTGGTGAAGGTTACCTCACTTGTAAAATAGTTCTTAGTTGGTTGGTGAGCTTTCAATTGTAACTAGTTGAGGGTTTATTTGGAGAGTAGTAAAACTCCTTTGCTCAACCAAAGGGTGTTTGGGGTGAGGAAGGAGTGATCCTTCACTTGTACAAGTTGATTAGTGTCACCATCAATTGAAGAAGCTATTTGGTGAATTCAACTCCAAGTTTGGAAGAAGCTTGGGAGTTTGATTGGTTTGAACTTCTTTTACCTTTTTGTTACTTTATTCTTTGTGGTTTAAGATTGTTTATATTTATCATTATTGTGGTTGTTTGAGTACTTGTTTGCTTGAACAATTTTAGTTGAATTCTTGGGTTGCATTTCGGGACCAACAGCATCTAAAATAGTAAATTAACTTAATAAATTAGTAACTTTTATGTCTCAAAAGGTCAATTGGAAATAATATGAAACTTAACTTTTTTTGAAAGTAAATTACTATTTTATATCTCAAACTTACTTTTAAAGGGAAGTAAGTTTTTGCATCTAAAACAGTAAGTTAACTTAATAAATTAGTAACTTTAATGTCTCAAAAGGCAAATCAGAAATAATATGAAACTTACCTTTTTTAAAATAAATTACTATTTTACATCTCAAACTTACTTTTAAAGGCAAGTAAATTTTGTATCTAAAACTGTAAATTAACTCAATAAATTAGTAACTTTTATGTCTCAAAAGGTAAATTAGAAATAATATGAAATTTACTTTTTTTCGAAAGTAAATTACTATTTTATATCTCAAATTTACTTTTAAAGAGAAGTAAGTTTTGCATATGAAACAGTAAGTTCACTTAAAAAATTAGTAACTTTTATGTCTTAAAAGGTAAATCGGAAATAATATGAAACTTACCTTTTTTTAAAATACATTACTATTTTATAACTCAAACTTACTTTTAAAGAGAAGTAAGTTTTGCATTTAAAACAGCAAGTTAACTTAATAAATTAGTAACTTTTATGTCTCAAAAGGTAAATAGGAAATAATATGATAAAACAATAAGTTAACTTAATAAATTAGTAACTTTTATGTCTCAAAAGGCAAATCAAAATAATACAAAACTTACCATTTTTTGAAAATAAATTATTATTTTATATCTCAAACTTACTTTTAAAGAGTAGGTTTAGTTCAAGTAATAGTAACTTTTTATAAAATAGTAGTAAATTTTATGATAACATAGTAAATTTGATTAATGATTAAAATTTACTAGTTTGTGGTATAAATTTACTATTTTACTTTAAAAGCTTTTAAGAGTAAGTTTAGTTCAAATAATAGTAAATTTTTATAGAATAGTAATAAATTTTATGATAATAAAGTAAATTTGATTAATGATCAAAACTTACTATTTTGTGGTTAAAATTTATGACTTTACTTTAAAAACTTGTATGAAACTATTACTAGGAAGTTTACTTGAAATAATGTTAAAATTTTTTATTAGTGCTTGAAATTTAACTTAATAAATTAGTAACCTTTATGTCTAAAATGTTAAATGAGAATAAATATGGAAGTTACCTTTTTTTTTTTTGAATGAATGAATTAGTACTTTATATCCCAAAGTTACTTTTTAGAGAGTAGGATTGATTCAACTAACAATAAATTTGTATAAAATAATAGTAAATTTTCTGATAACATAGTGAATTTGATTAATGATCAAAACTTACTACTTTACTTAAAAAACTTATATGAAACTAGTGTTAGGAACTTTAGTTGAAATAATGCTAAAATTTTTATTAATGATTGAAATTTAACATCATATTCAGTAAAATGTACTCGTAATATATATATATATATATATATATATATATATATATGATACATGATTGTACATATCATTTATAAATATTATGTATTTCATGTATTTTAAAAATACTACAAAAACTATTTTTACTACTCACATGACTTTATAAAACATGTAATAAAAATTTGTCGTATTGTAAATTTTGAATTATTTTTTAATTTTTAAACAGATTGAAAGTTTGGTTTACAATAATAACAAATCATCCAAGCCAAGTTATATACAATAGTAGTTTTCTATACATCAGAATTTCTATAAATTAATCCATATAACTACATTAAAATGATAAAATTTTAATAAATTTATCATCAAGGTCATAGTGTAAAAGTTAACGTTATTTTAATGTAGCATAATCTTTGAAAATTATAGTAAATTTACCCATATAAAATCAAATCCTTTTTTTTTCCATTTTGATATAGTAGCTATGTTTATTAGAAAATTGTTAAGCCATTTTTATAATACATAGTTTCTCCTGAAAATAGTAGCATTTTGTAATTCAATTTCAATAATTTGTAAAAGATTTTATACTTTTTTTTAGCAATATAATCCAAAAAAATTTTCAATATTAAAAAAAAGGAATAAGTGATAATGACATAAGTATAAAGGTATGCAAATACAGTACACATCATATAATGTATTTTGGTATGATTTGTTTAAGTAATCAGCAATTTAATCCTTAGTCGATATACAATGTATATAAATTTCAGACAGATGGAAATATAATTTAGCACATACTTATCTATTAACAGAATTTGTAGTATGAGCACAACCAATTAAGCATATTTTTTCCTTCTTTTTTAGCTATTATCTATTTTGTTACTTTGGTTAATTATTTTAATTTGGATAGAGTAATGCTAATTGAGTTTCAATTATTAGTAATGACATTAATATTATGTTGGTAAAACTTGGTGAATACAATGAAGTGTCAATGTTAACAATTACTAAAATATAGTTTCTTTTTTTTTGGAAAAATCACAATATAAATTCCCAAAAAAGTTTACTTTTATTTTGTAAAAATATATCAACTTGTTAATTAAACACAAAAAATTTTTATTACCAAAACTATTACTCCTCAAATTAACATCAATGAGTAGATGTGGTATATAATAGGGTAAAATATCTTTCATATATACATCATGGATATTTGAGAATTCCAATAGGAATTTTTTTCTATTGTTAAAATAACATGTTGTTATAGTGTGCTAATTATTTTAGAATTATTTTATACATGAAATGAATTTAATTAAAATTATACAATAGCCTATATGTGCTCATATAATTTGTTTCATTTTTGACCATTCTCCCGAGAAAAAAATGTAGATTTTCTTTTAAAGTACTTTAACCTTATTTTGTACTTATAAGGTCATTAATGTAGTTGTGTTCATTATTAATTAAAAGAGGAAATTACAAAAAAAAAAGTATAGGAAAAGTATAAATGACACCTAGTAGTTAGGGATGGCTCCAGTTCCAAAACCACCGGTTCCGGTTTAAAAACCGACGGTTCCGGTTCTACTGAAAGGTGGAAGCTGAACCGACCCTTACAAGAATAGTTACGGTTGCGGCTCTTGAACCTTCGATTCCGGTTTAATTATGGTTTCGATTTTTCCGATTCCGGTTTCGGTTCTTCTAGTTACGTATAAATACTTAAAATTGATTTTAAGTAAATATAACAACTAATGTTGAAAAAATTATGAATTTTATTGTACTATCGTGTGGCAAGGAAAAATAAAGAATACAAATTTTATAAAAAAAAGACCTCAATTTATATTGAGAATTTGTCATAGTGACTAGTCAAACTCAAAGTGTCAATAAATGCTAGTTTAATACTTTGATTAGTTTGACTTTAACACTCTAATTAAATTGGATTTAGACCTAAATTATTTATTATATATGGATTTATTAATGAATTTGGATAATAGGTTGTTAGACTAAAATTGATACTTTTTGATATTGGGTGCTGGTTATTGAAATTGAATTCTAAATTGAATAAAAAAAACCCAGCAACTTAGGATATAAATGTATTTTAAACGGTTTGAACGGGTCTTGAACCACCGGTTCCGGTTTTGGTTCAAATTTTCTGTGAACCTGAACCTAAACCTTTAGTCACGGTTATGGTTCCGGTTCCAGTTTCTCAATTCCGGTTCTGGTTTAGGTTCAATAAACCACCGGTCCAGTTCCGGTTCAAAGCTGAACCATGGCCACCCCTACCCAGTAGTAGGATGTTTGGTACTTTTAACAAAAAATTATAAACAATAATAATGATTAGATAAACTTGTTTTTTGAAGTGTAAATGTTTTTGTCCTGATAGAATTCTTTATTAAAATTTGAAATGGTTTAAAACTCTAAAGATGAGAAACCTAGCTATCTAAATAACTTAATGTTTTGGGAGACATACTTACTAAATTTCTTAGTAAACTTACTAGTAAGTTGAATTTAAAAAAAGGTAAATTTTACTAAAAAGTAAGTAAGTTTGTTTATTGAAAACGTACATTTTCATTAATAGCTATAACTTACTACTTTAGGAGATATACTTACTAAATTTCTTAGTAAACTTACTAGTAAGTTGAATTCAAAAAAAGGTAAACTTTATTAAAAAGTGAGTAAGTTTGTCTATTGAAAATGTAAATTTTCATTAATGACTATAACTTTCTATGTTAGGAGATATACTTACTAAATTTCTTGGCAAACTTACTAGTAAGTTAAATTCAAAAAAAGGTAAATTTTATTAAAAAGTAAGTAACTTTGTTTATTGAAAACGTAAATTTTCATTGATCACTATAACTTACTGTTTTAAGAGTTATACTTACTAAATTTCTTAGTAAACTTACCATTATAATACTAGAAAAGTCGCTAAAAAAATCTAATTTGCCGCTAAAGACGATAAAAATCTACTGTTGCAGGTTACCTCTTTAGTGTTACCATAACTCGTGTTACTATAGCATTGTCCATTAGTCAGAGGTCAGAAAAAATTGGGATTTATGATTTTATCATAAATTAGTATTGATGTTTTAGCACCTCTATCTCCTCTCTCTCTCTCCAATATCTATTTGAAAAGGAAAAAAAAATTAAAAACATGGATGCATACTCATTGCATCCACGAAACATAATCATGAGATCTAATAGGAGAGATAATAATATCATTTGTGCCATTATTATGAGTAAATCTTGTATATACTAGCACTATAATAAACTATCATAATTAGATAAATGTCATATATGTAAAATTTAGATTTGAAATTAAAATTTAGCATATATGACATCTATCCAGACATGACTGTATTCAGTATATAGAAGATTAATATTATATTTATACCTTTCAGTGTTCACCTTCCTCCATTCATAGTTTAATATAATTTTCTAGATTCATGTTGGTTCAAACAGAATACAAGGCTCTTGATATGTTGACATCGCTATTGCCATTGCCTCCGCATCCACAAAGATCTCGAAGGCCACGTTACTATATTGATTTGCCTTCTAATCTCATATGGTCAACTGCGGTACAAAGTACCAGAAATCGAACTCATCAGCATGGAGCACAGAAAGCTTCAAAACCTCGAAAGCCTCTTCACCACTTCGACTTGCCTTCTAATCTTAAATGGTCAACTAGAAGGCAAAGCACCAACAAGTACAGTCAAAGGCATGGAGTACAAAAAGTTTCAAGATCTCGAAAGCATCTTTACTACTTCGACTTCCCCTCGGATCTTAAATGGTCAACCAAGAGGCAAAGCACCAACAATCGTACTCGTGGTCGAGGAGTGCAAAAAGCCGTATCCTCTATTCTTGCTGTTGCTGTTTCAAGTCCATCAATTCTGAAGAAATCTTGTGCTCATGATTGGTGGCGTGAAAGTACCTCAAAATCCTCCTCTTATTCTTTTTCAGGAGGAATATCATCTCAACAGCCTCATACGACCTCCACCAATGATCTTGGTTCTAATTTATCTCCTGGACAGCCTCCTTTGCAGTGCAAAAATATCTCTGGTTCTTCTTTGCGGAAGACTGTTTCTCCCCTACTGTTGAAAATCTTGGCATCTGGTTCTACTTCTACCACTCGAATAAAATCATGCATCCATCCTTGGCTTGTCCACAAGTCCGGCTTTTCTTTGTAAGGAATGTCTTAGTTGTTTGGCTTGAATTTCAAAATGATGGAGTGAAATTGAATTTACTTGTTACGAAGTGGATTTGAAGATGTTAAATTTACGCTCAATGTCGGACAAAGAAAAAAAGAAAAAAGAAAAAGCTAATGAAATGAGGATAGATGTTAAGCCATTAATGTATTTGAAATAATGACAAAGACCAATTAATTTTTAGTTTGAAAAATCACAAAATAGATGTTTTTATGGAAAATCATTAAATAATTACTACTTTTTTGTGTTCGTTATAATATTAAATGACAAAACTTTGTAGTGAAATGTTAACTCCATTTCTACTTTCTTTGAATTGCACAAGAGTAGTAATCTCAATCAAGTACTAACTATTGTTTGACATTTTCCATTGAAATGTAATAAAATTTTAGCATTATTGTTTGGATAGAGATTATTTGAGATAATTTTTTTTATAAAAAAAACACACTGCAGCACTTTTTTGATGTGATGTATGTGAGATAAAAAAATAGTTGGAAAATATGTTGGCAATGCAAGCAAGTTAATTTTGGTAAATAATTTCTTATCCAAACAAAAGAGTATATTGGTTAGAAAACAATTCCTTTTCAACATCTCTTCCTAAGTTGGTCTTCCATAATAAACAGCTTTCTCCTGTCACTAATGTTTGCATTTAATCATCATGTGTTTTGATTTCTTTATTAGTTTATATACATACATTCGTTACTTAATTACATCATGAATTTAGTTTACTAAAGGTGTTTAGATATACCTCTCTGCAATTAAAAATCATGCATCCACCTATACTCATAGCATGATCTGACCAAGAGTGTTTCTAAGATTCATTTATCAATTGAACACTCTCCCAGTCCATAAATATTTTTGGCTATTCTCTATATAGACTATCATCTTCAAAATTTCAAAATCTTAGCATATGTATGGCTCTTTTCTGCGAAGGAAACCATCTATCTTGCATTTGACTTGAATTGATATGACTACACAATTACAACCCTAATATTTTTTTTCTTCTTTTTTGTTTTTTACGGAATCCTGGATAATTTTATTTTTGACATCCTTGATTCCCTTTCTTTAACTAATTAATGCAGTTATAAGGTCTGGATATCTTATTTAATTTTTTACACTTACTCTTTACTATAAAACTAAACTGGGACCGTTTCACTTTCTTTTTAAGGCCTTCCACTCTGAGTTATGGAGCCTTATGCTAGAATGATGCCTTGAACCATACCTATCACTTATAAAGTGTGGATAGCAATTGGAATTAAAACAACACCTTCTATCCTTCCCGTCCCGCGAAGGGCACGACAATCATAAGCTTATGAGGTTTTACATAGTGAGGATGTGCTTGTTAATATATATATCTTTTACATTATTCATCCTACTCTCAAATTGATACGGAAAATTTGCATAAGAAATTTTTTTTTTCTTTAGTTTGGTGGGTTTTATTTTTATTTCGTTTGATGTTCATGTGCATGTGTCATCATGTGCATATGTTATGTGCTTTCCAGCTGGTTCTTCTAGTTATTATTAGGAGAATTGATTGTTTAGCATTCCAATTTGAGATATTTGTCAAAGGATTTTTATAATAGGTGCCCAATTGGCACTAATTAACACATCTAAATTATAGTTAACTTAGCATTTGGATATACAAAATCACAATTATTGAATCTCCCTGCATCATACACTTTTTTCAAATTAACTACTGCTTGGTATGGATGAGGTGTTATTAGGGATTTTTTCAAAAACTTTACTATAGTGGTATCAATGGTATATGTGAAAAACTTTTACTGTAAATGGTCTGTTTAGATTAGGTGTTTTTAGAAATGTATATTAAGGTATTTCCAAAACTAAAAATTTTATTGAGGCATTTTTTAAGAATTTGTTATTTCTTACCACAATCACCTATCACCACCTCTTCTTCCCGTCTTTTTCCCTCCCATTTCCTCCTCTCCCTCCCACTCTTTTGTCCTCCCCTGCAACCACCATCCCTCCCTTCCCCCTGGTTTGGTCGTAACCAAACCAGCAAGGAGGCGAAGGGAGAGGGTTGGGGGGAAGGGGAGGGGAGGGGAGGGGTGGCAAATGATAGATCAGTGAAGGAGGGAGGAGGGGAGAGGGGAGAGGTAGTGGCATTGGTGGAGTGTGGTGGATGGTGGTGATAGGTAGAAGAAGAAAATATGATAGGATTTGTTATTTTTTAATTTGTTTTATACTTTATAAATTGTATATGAAATTGTGTGTTTTTTAGGTTGATTTTTAGATTTTGTTACAATAGACTCCATAAATACAAACAGTTTGTAGGAAAATTTCCTAATCAAAATAGAGCCAACATTTTTTTTTTCAAAAAACTAACTCTTATGTCTGCTCTTAACGCTAGCCAAATCGTTTGTTAAACTACGTAATATCCATACATATACCTTAAATTCATAAATTGTTAAACCGAACGACAATTGACTCATCTAGGAAACACGGGCTAGTAGGTGGTTCTTTTACTTAAGCCCTAGTGTAGTCAGCCAATCAACCACTGAACAAAATGATGTTCTGGCAGGACTGGAACAAGTTTAGGACTAGATATCTGAGAATTTTTGGCTTTTCCCGGCTCGGGGCTCACATCACAGTAGGGCTGTAAATGGGCTGGGTTCGGGCCGGAATTGAATATTTTGGACCCGGACCCGGACCCATTTACAAGTCATTGTTCCGGACCTGATCCGTGGACCCTGCGGGTCCAATAGTAACGGATCCAGATCCGGGTCCGATCGGGTCTGGATTCGGGTCGGGTCTACCCGGTAAAAAAATAATTATGTATATATTTTTTAATATGTATATATATATTTTATAATTGTAAAAGTATTAATATATATAAATATTTTATACTTGTGAGAGTATTAATATATATTAATAATATGTATTATATATTTTAATAAATGTAAGAATATTAATATTATAGATGTAATAATATTAAGATGTATATATATTTATATTTATTAATTTATTTAAACGGATCCGGGTCGAAATTTCATATTCTATACCCGACCCGTTTTTATTAGAAAAAACGGATCCGGAAAAAACTAGCGGGTCTGGGTCTGGACCCGACCCATTGACAGCCCTACATCACAGTTGTTAGTGGGTTGGGGCTAACAGGTTGCTTTTGCTTCATCATTATCATTTAACTTGTCAGTACGTCCGCAAGAATCTATGATCAAAGGGTTAAAATAAAAAAGCCACTTGTGATTAAGTGAATATACAGGAATAGTTTTAAAACATACAATTCGATATCTTGTAATCTGAACTAAATTAAAAAGGTGACGGAAATCGTCAAAACTAACATATTTGAGGCACACGATTGTTTTGTTAGTAATGGTACTTGAAAACAGTTTTCATAATTAATTTTAGTTGATATACCTATTTAACCCCTTACGGAAAAGCCCCCTGTGGTTTACCTAACATATAGAAAAGCCCCCTATAATTAATCTAACTGACAGGAAAGCCCTCTGTATTTGATCCAAAACATTTAGGAAATATATTGAACATGGAGTAAAGTTTCTTGAGAAAATCAACCACAGTCTTGTGCACATTAAATTTGTGGTATGGTGAAAGTTTGAAATTTGGATTTTTGCTATTATAACATATCTTAAGGGGGTCTTTTTAAAAAATATTAAAATAAGAATTTCAATACTTTTTCGTTAAATAAAGTGAAGAAAAAGTTTGCAAAATAGTTGCTTATATCTTTTGGAAGTTCTCGAGTGGGTGGTAAAACTAGACTCTACGGTATCAGTACAAGATTTGTGAGTGTTCACAAAAAGAGAGAGTAAAAATTGTCGAGGTCGAAGAAGCCATCAAAAGAGGTGTACTTTACATGTGTAATGGATGATTGTGAGTTTTCTTGTGACCATAGTGTTATCCCATATACAGATATTTCAAACTAGAACAACTGTTTTACGTGTGAAGAGATGAATATTATATATTTTGAATAACAGGGGACTTTCTTGTAAGTAGTCTTAACCACAGGGGCTTTTCTACATTTTACCTTTATATATATTATGGTATTTGTAACAGCCCCACCTCTCCCAAGGGCGAACCCAAGGGTATCAGTGGACTGTCTGCCCAACTCTCGCCAGGACTCACTACAAACCCTCAAGCATATTATAGATTTCAAATAATCACATTTCAAGATCTCTAAAATAATAATACATGCATCCGCTCTTAAAACCTCAATTGAGGTCCAACAATAAATGATAGTTAACTTACAAAGGTAAATCCTCAATAAATTCTAATAAAACTCTTATAACATCAACTTCAAGTACAATAAATCTTTAACGTCGAAGTTTAATATTCAGCTTATACAAAATCATGGAAATCCTACCCAAGTAACTAAATCCTCGATCTACGTTTTCCACTTGAGACTTGGAAAACAAAGCTGGGTGAGCTAACGCTCAGTGAGGCCAAGGAGAAACATGCAAGCACGTAATCAAGTAAGTAGGAAGGTCAATAAATTTAGATATAAAAGCAGGTAAATCAATCATGCACTTGTACAATTGCAATTTTCACCAGGAGATTGTATTCTCAAGGAATCACTACTCGAGGGCTCACGTTAGACAAAAGTCTGAGTGGGTTGGAGACCCTCTTGAGCCTCTCTATCTACAGTGAATTTGCAAGTACGGTGACCAATTCATACAGGAAAAATACAAAGTACTGTAGGATACAGGCTCTTAGGAGCCATTTTCCATGTTAGCAGTTGAGTCCATTCCATTCCCAAACGCGTTGACCCTCCGTCAACTTAACACAAATAAAGTCCGTGGAAACTCCACTTATTACAACCTCCGTCCAATTCACCCTCGGGAAACCAAATAAATTTAAAAGGTAAAGCTTACATGCGAGCAATACCGAGCAAGACCTCTCCATAGGTCAAGCTCAAAGAATACCTAAGGTTCACCAAGCTTCCCACCAAGCCCTTGCCGGGTCCCAAGGATCCCAATAGGTTTTGGCGTCCCATTTAACACTTTTAAGTCGATGGATTATTCCAATCGACATTCATTTCAATCAAGTCAAGTAACAGTCCAATCAAGTCAAGTAACGGTCAAGTACATGCAAGTCAAGTAAAAGAGAACGAAAAGTGATAAGTACACTCGCCTCAACGGTTTATATTCAAATAAACAAGTCAAGTAATACAACAAGTCATGCACTTGACACTCACCGAAGTTCATGAGTTTAAGGCCAAAAGCACGCATAGATCAATTGAGGTTTTTCCGGATCTTCTCGATCACCCGAGACAAATGCAGTATTTTCATTCAAAACGCTTGAATAATATTTGATAGATGTCTTTAAAATGTCTCAAAGAGACTCAAGTCAAGTTCAAGATTTCTAATTTGAAAATCAAGGAAGACACTAAGTTGTACGAAAATCAAGAAAAAGGTCGACCATTTCCATATCAAAATTTCCAAGTTTATGCCTTATAATAATTAAAGAGAGTGGAAATAGGTTTCCCTAATTCACCGACCAAATTTATCTCATAAGAAAGTAAATTGATAATTTCCTAATTTGAGCTGAAATCTTTGAAAAATCATAACTCAAGTTGTACAAGTCGGAATTCTGCTCATTTGGTACCGTTGGAAACCTCTTTGAAAGATCTAAAACTTTTCAGAAGACATCAAATTAAAATTATGGACGAAATTAACCCAGATTTCAGTTGAACATTCAGCTACAGTAAGTCAACAGTATCCGTCAGGCTGGTTATCCAGCACATTTTGAAAACCGGAAAAATTACAGAAAATTAATTAACCTCTGAAATTTATACACAATATAGTCCTACATATGAAGTTTCAACAGCCACTGACGGAACTCAATTCCGACATCCGAGCATGAAATTACAACAGTGCAAACAGGGTCACTCAAAATTCTGCATTTCTGGGTTTCGAAAATACAGGGCAGCTTTCAAGTGGTTATTTGAGTGACGAATTCAAGTCCAAAAATTGTCAAATTTGGCACACTAACACGTCCATGTATCAACTAGATTCACACCAAATTTCAACTTAAGATACCACCGGGAAGACAGTTTTCTATGCGCCTCAATTTCGTCCAACTCATGCATTCAAATCTGGAAAATTTTCTCCTTCACTTGTGTCACTTAGTTCATGCCTCAATTCACTTCCAATTTGCCTAATTTTCGAAACTAAGCTAGTATTGAACTTCTAAGCCTATTTATGATAAAAAATGGTCACATCTTTTGGCAAGAATTTCACAAAACAAAGCCCCAAAATTCGGACAGCATTTCCCCCAAATTTCCAGCTTCCACAATGCAACTTAATCCACCACATAACATCAACTCTTGAAGAACTCTTTGTGGGACAAAATAGCAGCTTAACACTCATCACTTAATCATCAAATTCAGCTTCTTGGCTAGCCAAAATGCAGCCACAAAAAATCGAGAAAACAGAAAATTCAAGCCCCAAACTTTCCTCCCTTAACCGGTTTTCCCCATTTGGTTTTTCATCAAACTTTAACCATCAACAACCCACATAATACACTTAAACATCATCATTTAACCATCCAACAATTAATTTTACACATTTGGTGGGAATTCAAGAGCCCACCGTTTCATGCTCATAGTCATCAACTTCCACAAATCAACTACATAATCAAAACTTTAACCACAAGAGTCAAGGTTCTCTAAAACCCTTCAACAACCCAACCTAACAACATGCTTATCAATTGAAATGGATGAAGAAGAAAAATTCAAGTTTTCTAGTGTTACCTCTTGCAAGAAGTGTGGAAGTTCTTCAAGAAAGGAATGCAAGAGATAGCCCACAATGTCCTCTTCCTTAAGCTCTTTGATCAAACCCCAAGCTAGTGCAAGTTTAGTTGAGTTTTAATGGAGAAAGTGGAAGAAATTTTGATGAAGAATGAGAGGAAGAAGAGGGGCAGAGGTCGGGTAAGAGAAGAAAGGAAATGGAGCAAATTTTGATCAATATGTTGAAGAGTTAATGCAAAAAGAAGACAAGACTTATGTCTTGTCTTAAAGCCCCATAAGTCAAAGTTTGTATAGTAACTTTAATTAGCCATTTGGAGGGAAAATTAAGGGCTTAATTGTGCTTGAGATTAAGGCTAATTTTTGGCTAGGAGGGGGAAATAAGAATAGGAAAATTTTCGTAGAAGCTAGGAAAAATCGGTTGGAAGAAATAATTGGTTGAAATTCTAAGATTAACGAGGTTAATCCAAACCCTAATTATTCACATTCAACAACCCAATTCTAGTCATTTAATCACACTTCCAACTTATCCGTGATCATTCCTACTTATCTCCACTAATTTACCCACAGTCCAAATTTACCTCGAAAAACGTGCCATTGACATTTTTCCACTAATAAATGCTACGAAACGTAATTTACAGGTAATTAGAGTTAAAATCAAATGAGACATTATAAACGAGGATAAAATCAAATATCACAAGATAATTAAAGATTTAATTATATGAATAAATATATTTTCGAATTTTTGAAATAAAAAAAATAATTATTTTATTTTTTTTTAAATTTTTTAATTATTATTATTATTATTTTTTTTTGCAAAATTTCGAGGCCGTTACATTCTCCCCTCCTTAAAAGAATTTTGTCCTCAAAATTCATACTTGAAGTATAGATTAATGCTTGGTATTTCCTCCGAATTTCTTCCTCTAACCCTCGAGCTATTTCCTCGACACCTTGGTTCATCCACATTATTTTCAATAAAGGAATTTACTTGTTCCTCAAAATTTTCACCTTGCTAAACAAATAATTCTGAATACTCTGGCATTTCATCTTCCACTTCCCAAATCGCCTTCTCGACGTCACGATTTTCCAAACATTCTTAACCAAAGAGATTACCTTAGTTCTCAAGTCCTTTACTTCCTGCTGCAGAAGTCTCCTAGAAGTCACCTTGAGCACCTAAGGCGAGATTACTCTCAATAACCATCAAAGGCGAATTATCTCCAATTAATTTCCTTAAATCATCATAGAGGGCTCAATTGAAAAAGGAAAACCCACACTCTTAAACGTCTACTGTAACGCCTAAAGAGGGGATTAAAGTTTTGAAAACCATCATTTAAAAGAGGGATTAAAACTATAAATGACCTCGTTTTTCATTCACGAATTCAAACTCGGATCAAATCAACATTTTCTTAGTAAAGTTTTAAGTTTTAAAAGAACACTTTTCTTTAAACCAGAAAATTCTAACTTTATATCCATAAATTGTCAAAATTACCAGTTGTATACCACTAGAAAATAGACTCAAAGTACTATAACTGTTCAAAAGACATTTTCAAAACTCAAATTGTAAATAACAAACTTGACCTCAAGTGGTAGCTTTGCAAGTAGAAAAACATATCAAGTCATCGTTTTAGTGAATTCTAAAAAACTATTAGTGCATATAGAGATTGAGTCAAATCTAAAGTTTACAAGGTTGAAAAATTCTTGTCTAGTTTCAAATCTAACGTACAAAACCCAAATTAAAACTTCATTTTGCACCGCGATATCAAGATTTTCAAAAATTGCACAATGCTCCCTAAGGAGATATCTAACAAAATAGAGTTCAAGAAATTATCCTCTTTTTTTTTATTTATTTATTTTTAACCTCTAAACTCACATTTAAAAGTCAACTTTGAACAAAGATCATTGAACAATATTTTACCAAAAATTTGTAAGACTATAAGGCTAAAAGTAGTTGAAAGGATTCGGCCAGTAGGGGGGTATCTCTAGAGATTCTACCAAGATTCTCGCACCAATCTCATATCTATAGTCCTTCAATCTCATGAAATAACCATAAGACATAACAATCGACATATGTCAAGCTATTAACCGTCAAGATTCGCTAACAAGTTTACACTACAAAGTATGGAAAATCTTCAAATCATCTAACCTAGTATTCGGTTTTCAAGAAATCCCTTCAATAATCTAGGCTCATCTAGCCATAAATCATTAGGTGTAAGTCGTAGAACTTATAGGCTACAAAGTTCAAGCTCTTCCCACTAACATAGTATTTATCCTGGTCAAGGTAAGTCGTAAACCTCCAAGATTCGCCTCAAGATTTACTTTCTCCCGAACCTGATCGGTGGCAAGTGAAGGTGGATTGAAGCAAAATTTATGGAAGAACAAATGAAATCTTTCTTCCCTATTGGTAGCTTGAATAACCGGCTAGGGAAGAGTAAACAGTGGAGAAAATTGCTGAAAAATCTCACCTCTCTCATCTCTATAAAACTGGCCACAAGGAAGGAAGAGAGTAGAGTTTTGGGTTGGTGATTTTCTCTAAAGATAAAAGAATGAATAAAGATAAAATATGAAGCAAGATTCTCTTTTGCCTCTCTCTAGTTATTTTCTTGTGAAGTCAAAGTAAAATGGTAAAATGAAGAGTAATTGAAGTTTTGTAAAAGATGAGTGGTGGAGATGATGCCAATGGCCACCCTTCCATTGCTCATGACTCTAATGAAATCTATCTTATTTACTAGTTCGCCTTTTCTCACTTAACTCCCTCTAATTCCAATAAAAGACAACATACACTCCACGAATTATCTTTTTTTTACTCTCATTGACTAACCCTAGACTTGCTCTTGATTCTCTCCCTTGCTTTGGGTGTCTTGACCCACACCCTCGTTCTCAACCTCGATTTGTTAGCCTCGATCTCTTGTCCACAATTTTATAGAAGATGGACATAAAATACATGTGAAAATAAACTAAATTAAAATACACCAAAACAAGGTAAAATAGAATAAAAGGGAATGTCATGAATTAACACAAAATAAAATAAGCAAGTTAGCAAATTAATTTTTTTTTTTTGCATGAACAAGAGAATTTTCTGAAACCCTAACTTTCATACATATATGTATATATATCGAGAGAATCAAGTACGTCGTGACAGTGGCATATTTTATACAAAAGAAAATACTAAAAGTCGCTTGCACGACTATATTACCACACAAAAACACAACAAAGAAAGCGATAAATAAGCATGCACCCACCAGACGAATCGCCGATGGTTTCTCTTTTCAAAAGATTACAAAACATACTACGTAGATGCTACAAAATACAATTAGTCATGTAGTCACAAGCATAGGCCTCACAAGCCTCACCCCATCTAATCCACTTACAAAACATTCAAAAGACTAAGACCTCCATAGTCTAGTTCATAACCAGATTTTCACCCTACATCTAGGGGGGATTTAAAGCCAAATAACATCAACATTTGGTTGTACTAATCATTACATCAAGTGCCAAGTTCAAAACTCCTAGAATAGATATAACCCTAGGTTTTACAACAGTTCCTTATTTGGTGTTCGAGGCTTCCACACCTTAAACATGCTCCCATCTTTCTCCAACACTCATTTGTAGGATGAGATTTTTGACAGAAATCACACTTAGCAGCTCTAAGTCACGCACACAGGAGGTCCACTAGATTTTGATTTCCTTCCATTACCTTCAACAGCATGTTCGTCTTGGTTAATCTCTTTACGCTTCCCTTTAACATTGAGAGGGCTTCCCAACTGATTTCTAACTTGAGTGTTAGGAGTATCTCGAAATTCAATTTGGGTAGTGGAGTGCACCACATCAAACTTATGTTGCATCTCCTCCAGTATGGCTTCATATTTCTTCTTCATTTCCACGTACTTGCTTATTAACTCGGTCTTTTCCTTATATTCTTGTTCCCATCGTCCTTCCCAATATTTAGCAAGTTCAAACCCTAAGTCCTTCGTAGAGTCTCTATATCTTATGAATCCGAAGTTCGCCATGTCACTAATTCCTTTAATTCCGAGTTTAACCCGCTAAGAAAACCAAAATCGCAAGTTAATATTTAATCACAATGGAGCTCTAACCACTTAAAGCTCAATTCTTGGAAATCCAATACAAGGACTTTTATGAACTCGGGAGTTCGAATCCTACTAACCATCAGAATCACAAATACTTACTACTTCACTATTCACTTAACACTCAAACTAACCCCCACAGTCCGATATCCTAAGCTTTAAGCCTAAGATACACTACAAGGATCTGAAACCTAAGCTCTGATACCATTTGTAACAGCCCCACCTCTCCCAAGGAACCAAGGGTATGGATCTCTCCTCGCCAGACTCACTACAAACCCTCAAGCATATTATAGATTTCAAATAATCACATTTCAAGATCTCTAAAATAATAATACATGCATCCGCTCTTAAAACCTCAATTGAGGTCCAACAATAAATGATAGTTAACTTACAAAGGTAAATCCTCAATAAATTCTAATAAAACTCTTATAACATCAACTTCAAGTACAATAAATCTTTAACGTCGAAGTTTAATATTCAGCTTATACAAAATCATGGAAATCCTACCCAAGTAACTAAATCCTCGATCTACGCTTTTCCACTTGAGACCAAGTAAGGAAAACAATGGGGTGAGCTAACGCCAGGTGAGGCTAGGAGAAACATGCAAGCACGTAATCAAGTAAGTAGGAAGGTCAATAAATTTAGATATAAAAGCGGGTAAATCAATCATGCACTTGTACAATTGCAATTTTCACCGGAGATTGTATTCTCAAGGAATCACTACTGAGGGCTCACGTTAGACAAAAGTCTGAGTGGGTTCGGAGACCCTCTTGAGCCTCTCTATCTACAAAGGTGAATTTGCAAGTACGCTGACCAATTCATACAGGAAAAATACAAAGTACAGGTGGGATGGGCTCTTGGGAGCCATTTTCCACTGGTTAAGCGGTTGAGTCCATTCCATTCCCAAACGTTGACCCTCACAACTTAACACAAATAAAGTCCGAAACTCCACTTATTACAACCTCCGTCCAGCAGTTCACCCTCTGCCCAAACCAAACAGGTAAATTTAAAAGGTAAAGCTACTGCGAGCAATACCGAGCAAGACCTCTCCAATAGGTCAAGCTCAAAGAACAGTACCTAAGGTTCACCAAGCTTCCCGACCAAGCCCTTGCCGGCTCGGGTCCCAAGGATCCCCAATAGGTTTTGGGCGTCCCCATTTAACACTTTTTAAGTCGATGGATTATTCCAATCGACATTCATTTCCAATCAAGTCAAGTAACAGTCCAATCAAGTCAAGTAACGGTCAAGTACATGCAAGTCAAGTAAAAGAGAACGAAAAGTGCGATAAAGTACACTCGCCTCAGCTTTATATTCAAATAAACAAGTCAAGTAATACAACAAGTCATGCACTTGACACTCACCGAGTTCATGAGTTTAAGGCCAAAAGCACGCAAGATCAATTGAGGTTTTTCCGGGATCTTCTCGATCACCTGAGACAAGTACGAGTATTTTCATTCAAAACGCTTGAATAATATTTGATAGATGTCTTTAAAAATGTCTCAAAGAGACTCAAGTCAAGTTCAAGATTTCCTAATTTGAAAATCAAGGAAGACACTAAGTTGGCACGAAAATCAAGAAAAAAGGGGTCGACCATTTCCATATCAAAATTTCCAAGTTTATGCCTTATAATAATTAAAAGAGAGTGGAAATAGGTTTCCCTAATTCACCACCAAATTTATCTCATAAGAAAGTAAATTGATAATTTCCTAATTTGAGCTGAAATCTTTGAAAAATCATAACTCAAGTTGTACAAGTCGAATTCTGCTCATTTGGTACCGTTGGAAACCTCTTTGAAAGATCTAAAACTTTTCAGAAGACATCAAATTAAAATTATGGACGAAATTAACCCAGATTTCAGTTGAACATTCAGCTACAGTAAGTCAACAGTATCCGTCAGGCTGGTTATCCAGCACATTTTGAAAACCAGGAAAAATTACAGAAAATTAATTAACCTCTGAAATTTATACACAATATAGTCCTACATATGAAGTTTCAACAGCCACTGACGGAACTCAATTCCGACATCCGAGCATGAAATTACAACAGTGCAAACAGGGGTCACTCAAAATTCTGCATTTCTGGGTTTCGAAAATACAGGGCAGCTTTCAAGTGGTTATTTGAGTGACGAATTCAAGTCCAAAATTGTCAAATTTGGCACACTAACACGTCCATGTATCAACTAGATTCACACCAAATTTCAACTTAAGATACCACCGGAAGACAGTTTTCTATGCCCTCAATTTCGTCCAACTCATGCATTCAAATCTGGAAAATTTTCTCCTTCACTTGTGTCACTTAGTTCATGCCTCAATTCACTTCCAATTTGCCTAATTTTCGAAACTAAGCTAGTATTGAACTTCCTAAGCCTATTTATGATCAAAATGGTCACATCTTTTGGCAAGAATTTCACAAAACAAAGCCCCAAAATTGGACAGCATTTCCCCAAATTTCCAGCTTCCACAATGCAACTTAATCCACCACATAACATCAACTCTTGAAGAACTCTTTGTGGGACAAAATAGCAGCTTAACACTCATCACTTAATCATCAAATTCAGCTTCTTGGCTAGCCAAAATGCAGCCACAAAATCGAGAGAAAACAGAAAATTCAAGCCCCCCAAACTTTCCTCCCTTAACGGTTTTCCCCATTTGGTTTTCATCAAACTTTAACCATCAACAACCCACATAATACACTTAAACATCATCATTTAACCATCCAACAATTAATTTTACACATTTGGTGGGAATTCAAGAGCCCACCGTTTCATGCTCATAGTCATCAACTTCCACAAATCAACTACATAATCAAAACTTTAACCACAAGAGTCAAGGTTCTCTAAAACCCTTCAACAACCCAACCTAACAACATGCTTATCAATTGAAATGGATGAAGAAGAAAAAATTCAAGTTTTCTAGTGTTACCTCTTGCAAGAGTGTGTGGAAGTTCTTCAAGAAAGGAATGCAAGAGATAGCCCACAATGTCCTCTTCCTTAAGCTCTTTGATCAAACCCAAGCTAGTGCAAGTTTAGTTGAGTTTTAATGGAGAAAGTGGAAGAAATTTTTGATGAAGAATGAGAGGAAGAGAGGGGCAGAGGTCGGTAAGAGAAGAAAGGAAATGGAGCAAATTTTGATCAATATGTTGAAGAGTTAATGCAAAAGAAGACAAGACTTATGTCTTGTCTTAAAACTATAAGTCAAAGTTTGTATAGTAACTTTAATTAGCCATTTGGAGGGAAAATTAAGGGCTTAATTGTGCTTGAGATTAAGGCTAATTTTGGCTAGGAGGAAATAAGAATAGGAAAATTTTAGGTAGAAGCTAGGAAAAATCGGTTGGAAGAAATAATTGGTTGAAATTCTAAGATTAACGAGGTTAATCCAAACCCTAATTATTCACATTCAACAACCCAATTCTAGTCATTTAATCACACTTCCAACTTATCCGTGATCATTCCTACTTATCTCCACTAATTTACCCAGGTCCAAATTTACCTCGAAAAGCGTGCCATTGACATTTTCCACTAATAAATGCTACTGAAACGTAATTTACAGGTAATTAGAGTTAAAATCAAATGAGACATTATAAACGAGGATAAAATCAAATATCACAAGATAATTAAAGATTTAATTATATGAATAAATATATTTTCGAATTTTTGAAATAAAAAAAATAATTATTTTTATTTTTTTTTAATTTTTTTAATTATTATTATTATTTTTTTTTGCAAAATTTCGAGGCCGTTACAGTATTTTTGTCATTTCATCTCCCCACGTTAGTTTTGATGAATTCCATCGCCTTTTCAATTTAGTTCATACCACAAGATTCGAATTGTATATTTTGAAATCACAGAAGGCTTTTCTGTATATTCGTTTAATCACAAGTGGCTTTTTTGTTTTTTTACCCATGATCAAAATATTCATAATTATCAGCTCAACATGCAAAATATATTTTATGTTGCAACGGGACCTTAGTGATCAAGCTAATATTGATGTGCTTAATTTCATACAGCGTCTAAAAAGCTAAAATCTAAAGAATGTAGACATCAATAAGGGTAAGAAAGAATATGTGGATGAACAAGGTACCGCAAGGCTGATCTGGCTAATTAATAAGTTGCTACATTTTTTTTCCTTTGAAATTTCAGCAGAGTAAGACCGCAATCTACCAGTATACTCTTTCTATTGATTATTCTCTGATTTACCTTGCTTTATGTTTAGGATCACCCATCACAGGCTAAGGGCCTGTTCTTAAAATTAATTTTGTAAAATTAATTTTTAAAAATCAGATTTTTCAGAATAATTCATGTATTCTTGTTTATTATTAAAAATCCATTTTAATAAATGCATAGGTGTTCTTAAAAAGTAAAAAAGCTGATTTTGATAAAAAGATGAGCATATTACCCTTGTATGCTACATAAATAAAGTTTTATACTAATTAAATAATTTTTGATCTAATTAATACTTTCTTGTAAATATTAAATGAAGGATGAGAAAAACAAGGATACATAGATGAATTTGGAAGTAAAATCAGAAAAAGGAAGAGGATAGAAAGGTCATAAAAAGTTATCTAATCTTTAAGTAATTTAGTAATTATGTTGAAATTTGAAGGGTAATTTTGTCTACATGAAAAAGCAGGCCAAAATCATAATCGAAAAGCATCTCAAGATCTACTTCTGATTTTCAGCTTTTTTAGGTCCAAAAAGTCTAAAATAAATTTTTTAAAATTGGTTAAAAAAACAACAAAATAGCTTTTCATAAATCAAAAGCTAAATTTAGGTTTTGAAAATCAGTTGAGAATAAATCCCAAATAAATTATTGTCAATACTCACTTTAGCTAAATGCGGCCTCAAAATGCTTTTTTGTTGGTTCGGTTGATAATAGGATTTTGGGGCTCTTTTGGGATTGTGAATTATACTCTCATGAATAGTTTTGTTTAGAAAAGAGGGGGAAAAAAGAAAATGATTGAGAGGTATCCTAAATGTAGGATCCTATGATGAACAGATTCCTGACATAAGCAAAATGCTTCTAGAAATTCTGCGGAACTTTTCTTAACAATGATTGAATAAGTTTCTTAACATAATCAGATAACTAAATAAGACTCTTGCAAATTTCTCTGAACTAATGAAAATCAAAATGCCGTTTAAGACATAAAATTCAAGAAAGTATTGAAATATAAAGAAGAAAACTATAATGATTTAATTCAATATTTTTCCCCAATTAGGTTGGTAATCTTCAAAGGATGCCTAGTTGAAGTTTGATAAAAATCATGAAATACTGTTTGGTAATGTTTATGTTTGGTTTTTTCTGTTCTGTTCATAGAATTTGACAAATAAAAACAAAAAATAGCATTTATAAAATTATTTGTATTTTATAAAAAAAATGTTTATGAAAATAACTCTTGTTTTAAAGCACCAAAAATGTTATTTTTACCAATGTAAAAGACACCTAAAATAAATCAATGTTACAAATTGTTTATTATGTCTTTGTCAACTATCATTGATTATCCCACTTAGATACTCATCCCACTTGACCTGCTGCCACTTAATATGGCTGCAGTGTAGAGGTGCCAGACAACACTGGCTAGCATCGCATGGTGGTGGGTTGAGGTGGAGGAAGGAAGAAGAAAAAATAAAATAAGACAAATTTTTTATGTATTTTTGGTATTTTGAGGTGTGTATTTTAAAAATTTGGAGGAGTTTTCTGATGTTGCTATAGTTAAAGTTGTTAAAAAACTTGTAGAAGAAAAACTAAGTAAAAACTTAGATGGTAAACAGGCCCTAGGTTCATCTCTCAGACAGTGGTTTTGCCAACATTCCTATAAAAGCTAGAAATCGCTCCTCCTGGCCCAAGAAATGAAGAGGCAAATATACTGCACCAACTAGACTCAAATACAAAATTAAAAAGCTGTAATGTTTCAGAAAACAAAAGGAAGAATCAGAATAAAGATCCAGTTGTAGAGATAACAGACTGGAATGACAAGTAGAGCAGGCAACAGAGATCTTGAAAAAATGTCAAAATATCGCTATTGATTAATGTCCTCTTGAATGTTTTCGCTTTGCGTTTGCCCTTTGTACAATTGCACATTCCATCAGCATCGCCACCTGCATATTTGCGTCATGATCAAAATTAATATGCTTAATGCTTAAGCATTGTGAACTATGGATTTTGAGCGATGGCATACTTTTTCTTTCTACAAAAGAAAATCTTATTTTATTTTTATCCCACAAAATGAACGCCTTTCATTTACTTTTACTGTTTGTCACAAAGGAACATGACACAGACACAACATGAGAGGAAAGTTTGATGGCTGCAAACCCTATCCAGATGAATGATTCTCAGTCAAAATTGCTCTAAAACCCGTAGTTAACCTAATTTGCGATCAGCTAAGCTTCTATGGAAAAGCAAGAATCAAAGTGTGCTACTTAGATATGACATTACAGGACACATGATCTGTAACTTTTATTGGATTACTATTTGTTGAATTATATTAACAAGAGTCTACTTAATGATTATCCATTGAACATCTACTATACAATTCCAGTATTAGTATTTTAAAATTTAAAATTAAATGAGAGAAGTATTTAAATGTAATATAAACTAAAAACTGTTCGTGTGTGTTTTCAAATGAAAGTCTAGGTGAGAGCTAGATGTGCTTAAATGCACCCGTTAAAAGAAAAAAAAGTGTGCACCCATTTAAAAGTTCTTTAAGAAAAATAATCAATGTAAAATTACAAGGAGAAAACTATAATAACTGTTTTTTGAGAGTTACAGTATTTGATCAATTTTGATTAATTCACCTTCATATTCAGAAATTAACGGTTTTCACTTGCTAAAACAATGTAGCCTGTGATTGTAAGTTTAATACTAATTGAATAACCAGTTAATAACTCCTACGTCTATCTAGAATATTATTATTGATGTAACTTATGTTTTTCTCTAGCTTTTCATCACCTATGTATGTGTTTGTACCTTGAGATAGAAAACCCAAAGAATACTAGCACTACAAATATTAGTGATATATTTTAGAGTTAGAAGAAAGAAACAATAATTTTTCTTTACTTTTCCATCTCAAAGTAAGATAAGAAAAAGTGTGCTATTGGAGTTATACTCTCTTAGTGTTGGCTCATATTTGATAAGACAAGAGTTGGGCTGATCACAAGTGTAATATGTAAAGAGAAATTTTCAAATGGTAATTTTAACACTATTTTTATTTCATTTGGATGAAATATGAATTCTATAGAAAATTCTTGTAAATTTTGTTCCATTTTTAATTGAGTGAGTGTTCTTTGTTTTTTACCTACTTTCTCCTTAGAATATTTCAATAAAAGAGTAAGGGTCCATCATGTTTCTTTATCAAATTTCTGTTCTTTGAACGATAAGACTCTGGCTACCTCCCGAGGACTTCCTTCTTGAGCATTTCAACTTCCAACCACAAGGGTGACTTCCTTTAGGGCCGCTTTAGAATCTTTCAACATAGGCTAAATTCGTTTTCTACCTTTAGGCGTACACAGAAATTTTAAAGATAGAGATTTATGAAGAACTTTTTCTTCTTTTATTGATATATTCTAATAAGTACATAGGTTGACAAGTTTAGAACACTCTTCTCTCTTATTTAACTATACATGAGAGATATTTTATCAGATAATACTAACATCTAGAACTTATGAAGGAAGAGTTGTTGTGTTTCCTCCAATGCCTTGTCAATGTTACTTCCTTCTATTTATAGGAGTTTTTCTGGAATTCATCTTCAGACTTTACCATCTTATCTAACTGTGCGGAGTTCAAACATTTCTCTTGGCATCCATAAGACGTAAGGGCTTATGTCTGCCTTTATTATTGTCGCTGAATGAAAGTCAACCTTCATTATTGCTGCTGGATGAGCTGTTCTCCTTGTTCCTGCATGCTGGATAGTTGTTTTGTGAATGATTTCTCATCCTACATAATATAGAGATTACCTTTTGGCTGGATTTGATTTGATAGCTATCTAACAGATGTATTTTCCTTTGCAGATATTTTATCGCAGCTTCTGGGCTCTTTTTGGCATATGATGTCATGATGGACGAAAACATTCCTTCTCCGCCATATGTTTGGAATCCTTGGTTTGGGGCATTTTCCAAATTTTGTATAACAATCTTCATCCCTAATGCTCTTTTGTAATGTATTTTATCTTCCTTGAGATGTTCATATTCCTTTCTCTGAGGACAAACTTTAATTTCTAACTTATCAAATTTCATTAACTTTATATAATGATAAGCATCAAATCTAATAGTATTTTCAAAGTCTGGTTCAGCTGAGACTATTTTGATCATCAAGATGTCCTTTGGTCCATATGTGGGATTATTTTGGTATGTATGTGATACTCCATTTCTTATCCATCTGGGCAGTAGACTGATTTCTTCAAAAGTAGGGGTTGTCATGTATACAGCATTGATAGCTCCAAATCGAACCACTTCTTGACAAAGCTAGGGTTACATCCCTGCACACAATATATTCTGGGATAGATCTCTGTAAAATTCATATAACATGTTTTTGTATTTTGTAGTTCGTATAATTCTCTCATGAGGGAATTATACTCATGAACCATAGGAGATTCCTGCAAAATATTTTGAATTATAGGTATTTGCACAGGTACTCCTTTGCTTCTGTAATCTGGTCGAAGGTGTACATTGCTATTTTTATGTTCTTCTTTTCTTGGTGAAGGGGGAAGATTTTCCTCATCATCATTGACCGTTTTGAATAGGTCATATAGCATTTTTTCAACCTTATCATATAGGCTGATCATATTTTTACCTTTCTCAGAATGAGATAATAGAAGTTCAGAGACTTCTTTATTTAAGTCTTCATAATTTACTATATTCATGATGTCATTGAATGACGTCCGCAATTCCGCAATCTTCTCAGATAATTCTGAGATCTTATTTAAGAGCAAATCTTGCTTATTCATCGGGCTTTCCATCTCTTGTAAGAAAATCTGCAAGAGCATTGTCAGTAGATTTAATAGTTTCTATATCGAACACAAATTTAGATAAGGCCATTTGCCATCTCATTGATCTTTTACTTTGTGGTAATGGTTTAATATCATTTTTAATAAAAGCTCTTACCTGTGTATTGTTAGTCTTTAATATAAACTTTTTTGGAAGTAAAAAGTAATAAAACTTGTTACATCCTTTGACTACCGCATTCCTTCTCATTTATATGGTATTTTTTCTCAGTTTCGATGAATGTACCAGATGCGTATCTATAGACTTGCTTATTTATAGTTTTTAACACCGCACTCCATGCTTCTTCGGAGGCATCAGTTTCTAATATTAAATCATCCTCATTAGACAGTAGTACTAAAAATGGTAAATTTTTACATTCTTCTTTAATTTTCCTTATTATGGCTATATGATTTTCTAAAAATTCATATTTAACCTCTTTCTTTAGTAATTTTTGTAATTCTTTTCTTTTTTCTGCCAAATTATATATAAAATTTGATGCATAATTTAATATTCCCAAAAATCTCTGTAATTGTTTTTTATCTTCTAATTTATCTGGAAACTTTCAAATTTTTTTAATATATGTGGCTGCAATTTTATACATTTACTATTTATTTCTAATCCTAAAAATTCAATTTCTTCTAATCCAATTCTTGAGTTTTTCTTTGATAAACCTATTCCATGTTTTAGACATAAGTTTGCAAATATATTTAAATGTTCCATATGTTCTTGGATTGAATCAGATGCTATAAGGATACCATCTATATAAACGTATATGAAGGAATAATCGTTGAAGATTTTATCCATTTTTCTTTGAAACATTTGTGGAGCATTTGTAACAGCCCCACCTCTCCCAAGGGCAAACCCAAGAATATCAGTGGACTGTCTGCCCAACTCTCGCCAGGACTCACTACAAATCTTCAATCGTATTACAGACTTCAAATAATCACACTTCAAGGTCTCTAAAATAATAATACATGCATTCGTTCTTAAAGCCTTAATTGAGATCCAACAATAAATGATAGTTAACTTACAAAAGTAAATCCTCAATAATGTCTATTAAAACTCCTATAACATTAACTTCAGGTACAATAAATCTTTAATTTCACAATTTAATATTAAACCTATACAAAATTATGAAAATCCTACCAAAGTAACTAGATTCTCGATCTACGTTCCCCACTTCAATACCTGTTAAGGAAAACAAACTGGGGTGAGCTAACGCTCAGTGAGGCCAAGGAGAAACATGCAAGCACATAATCAAGCAAGTAAAAAAGCCAGTAAATTCAGATACAAAAGCGTGTAAATCAAACATTCACTTGTACTATTGCAATTTTCACCAGGAGATCGTATTCTCAAGGAATCACTACTCGAGGGCTCACATTAGACAAGTTTCTTGGAGCTGGGTTTGGAGAACCCTCTTCGAGCCTCTCTATCTACAGTGAATTTGCGCAAGCACCGTGAGCAGTTCATACAGGAAAAAATACACAGTAACAGGTAAGGATACAGGGCTCTCAGGAGCCAATTTCCACGGTTAAGCAGTTGAGTCCATTCCATCCCAAACGTTGACTCTCCGTCAACTTAGCAAAGTTAAAGTCCGTAGAATCTCCACTTGGTACAACCTCCGTCCAACAGTTCACCCTCTCGGGCCCGAAACCAAACAGGTAAGTAAAAGGGTAAAGCTACATCGAGCAATACCGAGCAAGACCTCTTCAATAGGTCAAACTCAAAGAACAGTACCTAAGGTTCACCAAGCTTCCCGACCAAGCCCTTGCCGGCTCGAGTTCGAAGGATCCCCAAGAGGTTTGGGCGTCCCCATTTATAATTTTTAAGTCGATGGATTATTCCAATCGACATTCAGTTCCAGTCAAGTCAAGTACAGTTCCAATCAAGTCAAATAACAGTCATGTACATGCAAGTCAAGTAAAAGAGGACGAGCGCGATAAAGTACACTCTCGCCTCAATAGTTTACATTCAAATAAACATGTCAGGTAATTCAACAATTCATGCACTTGACACTCACCGAAGTCAAGAGTCTAAGGCAAAAGCACGCAAGATCAATTGAGTTCTCTGAGATCTTCTCGATCACCTGAGACGAATATGAGTATTTTAATTCAAATCACTAAAGAAATATTTGATAGATGTCTTTAAAAATGTCTCAATGAGACTCAAGTCAAGTTCAATGAAATTCCATTTTGAGCTGAAATCTTTGAAAAATCATAACTTGAGTTATAAAAGTCCAAATTTTGTAAGCTTGGTACCGTTGGAAACCTCTTTTAAAGTTCTAAAACTTTGTAGAAGGCACCCAGTTAAAATTCTGGACAGAATTAGCCCAGATTTTAATTTAACGAACTGCTACAGTAACAAAACAGGACATAGCAGGCTGTCCGACCAGACCACTTTCAAAATTTACCAAAAATTACAGAAAATGAATTGGTCTCTCAAATTTTCACGGTTTATATACCTATATAATAAGTTTCAAATGACACCAACGGAACTCAATTCCGATACTTGAGCAAGAAATTAGAGCAGTTCAAACAGGGTAGGTTCACAAATCTGAAATTTCTGTTTTCCAGTTTTGCAGGGCATAATTCTAGGCTATATTTGAGTAACGAATTCAACTTCAAAAATCACCAAATTTGGTACACTAATACTTCCATATATAGGCTAGGTTCATACCAAAATTAAACCAAAAATTCGAATGGGAAGGCAGTTTTCTACACGCCTAAAGTGGACTGGTTCGCATATGATCAATCCTGCAAATTTCACTTCCTTTTCTCATCACTACCTTTAATACATCTACACCACTTCCGATTGACCCCAAATTCGAACCTAAACTAGTATTGAACTTCCTAAGCCTAAGGTTGGTCAAAAATGATAGAATTTTATATCAACTTTTAGCATTCAATAGTCCAAGAATTTCGGACAGCATATATCCTTAAATTTCCAGATTTTGCCTCCAACTTGACAACCATTATTGCAACAACTCTTGTAGGGCTTTTGTGGGGGAAAAATAACAACTTAACAATCAACATTTAAACATCAAATTCAGTCCTTAATCTAGCCAAAATACAGCCACGAAATTTTAAAAGAAAAATGGCAAAATCAACCCCCATTTTTCACTTCTTCCTCTCGGTTCTTCCTTGAGGTTTCCCACTAACTTTCAACTAACCACCATCTTTGCTCAACCTTTGAAGAGAATTGTGTGGGCCAAATTAACAACTTAACCCTCATATTTAAGCCTCCCAATTAACCTTTAAACTTGCCAAAATCACAGCCCACACATTAAAAGAAAAACAGAATTTCTCTCCCTCATTTTCTTCCTTTCCTCATCCGAATTTTCCTTGAGGTTTTCTTCCAACTTTTGGCAACCAAAATTAAGCATAATGCACTTATATAACATCATTTAACCATCTAGCAAACAATTGCACACGTTTAGTGGGAATTCCAAGAGCCCACAAATTTTCCATAATCATCAAATTACACAATAATAAAGCTTAACACTTCAACCATCATAATCATCATCCATCAAGGTTCTCTGAACCTATCAATCACCCAAACCTAACTTGTCATGCTTGGAATTTGAAGAAAATGGACAAGGGTGAAGTTGGTAGAATGTTACCTCTTCATAGGTTAGCAAAATACCAAGAAAAATGCAAGTTTGAACCCACAAAATCCTCTTCCTCAAGCTCCTTGTCAAAGCCCCAAGATCAAGCTCTACTTAGAGCAAGATTAGTTGAGTTTTTAGGGAAGAAAATGGAAGAAATTTTTGATGGAAAAACTAGAGAAAGAGGAGGAGAGCAGTTCGGGTGAGGAGAGAGAGAAGATGAGAGGATTTTGAGCAATTTTGAAGAATTAAAATGGATAAAGAAAGACAAGACACAAGTCTTGTCTTACAACCCCAAAAGTCCACCCTTGAATAGTGAACTTAATTAGCCATTTGGAGGGAAAATTAATTGGCTCTTTTGGCTTGAGATTAATGATTAAATCTCGATTAGGAGAGGGAAAAGAAATGGAATAAAATGGAAGTGAATTAGGGTGAATTATGTGGAAGAAACAATGGCTAAACAAAATTCTAACTCGAGAGGGTTAAAACAACTTAAACTAAAATCACAAATCCCTAATTATAATCACTCTTTTTAATTCACCTCTAATCACTGAATAATATTTCTAACCTACGGGTGATCATCCTTACATTCCAGTACAACTTAACTCATGGCCCGAATTTCTATCTCGAAAAACGTGTTTTTTCTCATTTTCTATAATTGATACAAAAGAGCAAATTTTAAAATAAGATGAATGGAATGTTGAAAATCTACCTGAAAAATTAATATAGAGCTAAATTAAGTTTTTCTCAAAATGAAATAAATTAAACAAATAAATAAATAAATTGAATTTTCATTTAAATTTTCTAAAAATTCGTTTAAATGTAATTTTAAAATAATTGAACGAATTAATAACAATAATATCATTATTTAAAATAATAGATATTAACAATATTTAAAATAAATTTTGAGGCCCTCACAGCATTTTTTAATCTGAAAGGCATTACTAACCATTCATAATGTCCTTGAGGTGTACTAAATGCTGTGTATTTAATACTATTAGGATGCATTCTTATTTGCCAATATCCACTTTCACAATCAAATTTAGAGTATATTTTCTTTCCTTTACTCATATTTATTAGAGTTTCTTTATGTGGTAGGAAATATCCATAAAAAATGTTTTCACCATTCAATTTTTTATAATTAACTATCATTCTTGGTTTATTTCTGACTATTTCAACATGATTTCTAACCATGAATGTAGGAGAGGAGTGAGGAGAATTACTTTCTCTTACTAATTTCATTTCTAACAATTCTTTAATTTGTTTTTTAAATTTGTTTCTTTATTCTCATCTTTAAGTTTTATTTCAACAGACTCATTATTTTTGTACCAAAATTTTAATGGGTTTTCTGTATAGCTTTTTTGTAATTTTAATTTAATTTCTTCAAATATATTGGTAATACTTTTGATTTGAATAGTCTCTAATTGCAATGTTTGTTCTAATTTTAATATAGGTGTTCCTTTACTTTTTGATTTTTCTTTATATCCTATGTCACCACGCTAAGCTGTGCGAGCTATAAATGTGATTGGGGTTTTTCTTGCATAGGCAGATTTTAGTCTGGATACTACAATCCAATGTGCACAAGGTATTTTAAAATGTATTTGTGTGTAATGGGAAAACTGGACAATTCATCCCTTACGTATCATTGATGTGAAAATTCAGTCCCTCAAAATGAAAATGATCAATTTTAGTCACTGACAAATAAAAAATGATCAATTTTGACCCTTTTCATTTTATGGAGTGAATTTTGGCTAGAATATGTCATGAGCATATCACATTCCCAACTTTTAAAGGGTAATTTTGACAAACCACTTTGACCAAAAATATAAAGGACCATTAGTCCATTACTCCTTATCCACTTCATCTCTTTATCTCCAACTCTCTCAAACCCTAAATCTAGGCTTTAGCGCCATGGCAGAAACATGAACTTGAATCCAAGAATTATTTACAAAAAACAGGATAATCACCATATAATCCAAGAATGAAGTAAATATCCCAACTAATCACTTAACCTTCTATTATTGCTTCCTCAAGGTTTGACTGTTGGACACTTAAGCATTTAAGAATAACTTCCAAGAAAAAAAATAAAAAGGTACCTTCCGGTAATATACCATGATGGTTTGTGAGGTGAAGATGAAGTAGTTGGAACTATGGCCATTATTGCAGTAGCAGAAATCTCAATAAGAGTTGAAGGATATCAGGTATTTGCAGGGCTTTGACTCTTCTTCTTCTTCTTTTTTTATTATCTTCTATCATCAAAAATGAGAAAGTAAGTGCCAAGGGAATTTGAGATACACTATCTTTGCCAACTGGGTATGTGAAAATTAGTGATTTTTTTGCTCACATTTTCTATCTTTTAGTTTTTTCTTTTTTTGAGCAAATTTTTAATGGCCTATTCACCTGTTTAGTTTTTGATTCATCAAGAAACATTTTTTTACCTTAAATTAGGGGGTAAAGTATCCTTTTAGCACATTGTTGGCTCACGAATGTTTACCTGAAAATCAGCCTCCATCCCAATAGGCTATACCCATCATAGCTAATTCACCAGTCAAATGAATCAGAAAGCCTCCAAGAGGAGCACTATTACTACTAAAGAAAATGAAAGAAATGGGCTTCAACTTTGAAGTACGTGGTGTCGTCTTCCTCTACATTCAAATTTCAAACTACTGCCATGAGAAAACAATGCGTCCCTTGGCAAACAATGGTGCCATTGGTGGTGGATTTAGAATGTTGAAGGATTGAAGGAGATTGAAGAAGAATAGTCCCTTACAGTTTGGTTTGGTCAACTCTAGAGTGACATGACACTTTTACCCTTTAAAAATTGGTCACCAGATGTGCACGTGCTTAGTTGAACAGAAAAGTGTTTAGGGACCAAAGTTGATCATTTTTTATTTGTTAGGAACTAAAATTGATCATTTTCGCTCTTAGGAACTAAATTTTCACATGAGCAATGTGTGAGGGACGAATAGTGTAGTTTTCCTTTAACAGTGTCAAATAATATTTTAGTAAATAATTGAAGAAAATTATTGCCTAATAAAACATCCAATCCTGTATCAAAGAAATAGAATGGTGGACATTTAATTAGAAATGATCATATTAATATTTGGGGTTTACTTATTCCAGTTGTTAATGTAATTGGATTATTTGAAATGTCTAATCCAGTTTGCCTAGGTAATTTTTCATAATCTTGTTGTGGAAAACATGTAGATTTACATAAACATGTTCCTGATCCACTATCTATATATGCTGCAAAATATTCAGCTTTATATCCTTTATAGGTAATTCCAATAGGTATATATATGCTATATTTACTAGTCATTTTCTTTCAATGTATACCTTTGTTAATCGTGATCCCAAGTTTTGAAAATTACAAAACAATTGAAGAAATTGGTTTAACATTTTCCATTGAGATCTTTGCAGCACAGGTTATCAAGAAATGTATACGAATCTGTTGACTGTCGGACACTCAACTTGATTGGACATTGGATGCTCAACTTGATGTACCGGACGTCCGATAGACAGGAGATCTATCGGACACTTCTTTCGGACGCACAACAACTCCACCGGACGTCTGATAATATCCAAGGAGTTTTTTGAGCTCTCTGGTTGATGTCGGACGCAAGTCCATCGGACGCAAAAGCATGCATCGGCCGTCCGACCATTCTCAAGAAGATTTTCTGAGCTTACTGGTCTCTGTCGGATGCAAAGCCTATCGGACGCAGAAATATTCATCGGCCATCCGATAAAGAACGAAACAGCTTGTCGGACGCTAGCATCGAACGCACAACATGGTGTCGGACGTTCGATAGTTCCAACGGCTAGTTGACTCTTTAATTTCTTCTATCCATTGACCTCAATACCAAGGCACTTTTTGGTCTCCTATAAATACATACCTTGTTTGAAATTCAAAATAACTATTGTACACTTAGATTACAAGTTCTTAAGAGTGATTTTAGCAAGAAAAATACTCATTTGAGTAAGAATTGTTAGTCTTGAAGTGTGAGTTCATTAGCAAGCTTTTCAATTGTGAGTGAGTTCATCAAAAGTGTAGCCTTGTGAGGGTTTTCTGTAAGAGTGTAAAACTTCCTAACTTGACTAAGTGTAGCTTGGGGCAAGGAGAAAGTGATCCTTCCATTGTACACAAAGTTGATCGAATTCATCAAGTTGAAGTTGCTTATATTGAAGATTTTTTCTTTAAGCTCAAGTGGAGCTTTGAAGAAATTTGGTTTGCTTTCTATCATTCCATTTCTCAGCTTACTTTCTGAATTCATTGATTGAAATATCTTTTATACTTCTTGATCTTGATTGCTTATTTGCTTATCAAATCTTTTGACTGAAAAGGGGGTTACTATTAATAAAAAAAGGGGTACTATTTGATTAGTTCTTTATCAACCTAATTCATCCCCCCTCTTAGGTTGTCTTTGGGCCTTACAATTGGTATCAGAGTTTGGTCTCTAGGATCAAGCTTAACCGTTTAGAATAAAGATGACAACCAACAATGCCATGTTTGTAGAAGGTCAATCAGTTACTAGGCCACCTATGTTCAATGGATCAAATTATGTTAGTTGGAAGGAACGTATGATTATATTCTTGCAATCTATTGCCATTGATCTATGGTTTATTGTTAATGAAGGTCCTTATACTGCAACTATTGATGATCCTATTACTCATGTTCCTAGATTAAAAACAAGAAATGAGTTGACTCGTGAGGATAAGGCTAACCTCACATCAAATGCAAAAGCCATGAATGTTTTGTATAGTGCACTAGATTCAAATGAATCCATTAGAGTAAAAGGATGTAAATTTGTCAAAGAAATTTGGGATAAGTTAAGAGAGATTCATGAAGGTAGAGATGATATAAGAGAACAAAAGAAGTCCATTCTAGTCACAAAATACGAATCATTCAAAATGGAACCTCATGAAAACATAGACAAAATGTATTATCGATTCAATGATCTTATTAAAGATTTAGAGGTGTTGGATAAAGAATACACCCTTGGTGAAAAGAATAGAAAGATTTTGAATGCTCTACCTAAAGAGTGGGAGAACAAAGTAGCCGCTATTGAGGAAGCCAAAGACTTAAATTCTATGCCTATTGAGTCTCTTATTAATTCTCTAACATCTTAGGAATTGAAGATTAAAAGCAATGTTCAAGATGAAGAAGAGGCAAGAGCAAAAAGAAGCATTGCTCTAAAAGCTGCTCAAGATAAGGATGACTCGACCTCACTAGATGAAGAAGATGGTGATTGTGATGATAGTGATCTTGCACTCATCACCAAAAGTTTCAAAAGGATACTCAACAAAAGAAAATTCAGAAAGGGAGGAGCTAGCAATCAAAATCACAATCAGCTCAACACACGATACAAAGGAAGACAAGATTCCAACAAGAAGCAATGAGACAAATGCTTCGAATGTGGGCAGCCTGGTCACTATGCGGCTGAATGTCCAACAAAGAAGAAGAAAGAAGTGAAGAATGAGCGAAAACCAAGATTCAATAATTTCCAAATTACTTGGAATGAATGCAACTCGGAAGGAGAAATCGAAGAAGAAGAGAAATCTGCTCAAATCGCCTTTATGGCTATTGGTGACAATGAGGTAACTTCATGTAGTCCTCAATATGAAAGTGATGATGAAGATGATGATCTTGAGTCTTTTGTTGGAAAATTGCATGAAAGCTTAAAAGAATCTTATGATAGAAATAAAGAACTAAAACAGAAAATTGCCTTTCTTTTGCAAGATAATGCAAACTTGTTTCAAGATAACAAAAAACTGAAATATGACAATGATTGCCTAATAAGAGCTGAGATAGAATTACAACATGAACTTGATAGAAAAACAAGTCTTTGTGAGATGTTTAAAGAAAAACAAAATGACTTGAAGAGAAGAATGGATAATCTAGACATGATCCTTCAAAACAAAAAACAAAATGTTTCCACAAGAAATGTATTGAAACCTCACTTTAATGCCTATGAAAGAAAACTAACCTTTAGTGCAAATGAATTCACAATCTATAGAAAAAGAGGAGTTAGGTTTATTAAACCAATTCATGTGATTGATTCTACCATTATGTGTGATTTTTGCTGTCAAGTAGGCCATTTGAAACATGAATGCTATATGAAAAAGAATATGAGAAGAGGAATGAAATGTATGTGGTTAGTCAAACATGACTCTAACCATCAAGGACCCAAAAATTAAGCGGTACCAAATTTTCTATCTCTTGTAGGTGAAGGTTGAAAAAGCCATAAAAGAATCAAAATGGTTCATTGATAACGGATGCTCAAGGCACATGACCGGCGATCCTTCACAATTCATTAAGCTCAAATCAAAATTAAGTGAAAAAGTGACTTTTGGAGATGATATGAAGGCTAAAACAATTGGAGTAGGTGATGTTGATAAGAATGGCGAAACATTTGTGCATAATGTTCTTTTAGTGGATAATCTAGACTATAATTTGCTAAGTGTTAGTCAACTATGTGATAAAGATTTATTTGTCTTATTCAAAAAGCATGAATGTTTGGTTCTTGACTCAAAATTTAATATCATTTTTAAAGGAAAAACATACAATGACATCTATGTTGTAATTCTTGAGAAAATTGATTCTTCTAGCTTTAAATGCCTTAAAATTTCAAATGAAGACCCTTGGTTGTGGCATAGAAGACTTTGTCATTTTAACATGGATGTGATAAATGAAATTTCGAAAAAGGAACTTGTTAGAGGCTTGCCTAAGATTAAGTTTGAAAAGGATAAGATTTGTGATGCATGTCAATTTGGGAAACAAACCAAGACATCTTTTAAACCTAAAAGAAACATTTCTACATCTAAGCCATTGGAGCTTTTACATCTTGATTTATTTGGTCCTACACCTATTGCTAGTCTAGGTGGTAGGAGATTTTGTTTTGTAATTGTTGATGATTATTCTAGATATACATGGACTATTTTTCTTGCTCACAAAGATGATGCTTTCAAAAGTTTTGTCTCTCTTTTTGCAAAAGTGCAAAATCTACTTGGTTTGCATATTATTAAGGTTAGAAGTGATAATGGTTCGGAATTTAAGTATTATGGATTTTCGGAATTTTGTGATCACAATGGAATAACTCATAAATTTTCTATTGTAAAAACCCCTCAACAAAATGGTGTTGTTGAAAGAAAAAATAGAACACTTGTAGAAGCCGCAAGGACCATGTTAAGTGAAAATGATTTACCAAAATATTTTTGGGCGGAAGCCATAAATACGGCTTGTTATGTAATGAATAGAGTTTTGCTAAGACCATTTTTGAACAAAAGTTCTTATGAGTTGATGTTTGATAAAAAACCAATTGTTGGTTATTTTAAAGTTTTTGGATGCAAATGTTTTATTTTAAATATTAAGGAATACCTTGAAAAATTTGATAAGAAAACCGATGAAGGTATTTTCTTGGGATATTGTGAAAATAAAAGAGGATATAGAGTTTATAATAGAAGAACTCTTGTGATTGAAGAAGCAATACATGTTACATTTGATGAATCTAATTGCAATTCTTCCAATAGTACTTGTGTAGAAGATGATGTAGGTATTCAAAAGGATCTTGAAAAGCTTACACTCCAAGAAGAAATCAATTGTGAAGAAAATTCAAAGGAAAATGGTTCTTAAGGAAACTGGATGCTAGATGAGGGAGACATGGATGATAATGCACCAAAGGATCTTCCAAAAGCTTGGAAATTTATTCAAAATCATCCCAAGGTCTTGATTATTGGTGATCCATTCAAAAGGGTAAGAACTCGTTCCTCATCAAAACCACTACTTGACAATTTTGCATTTGTTTCTCATATTGAGTCTAAAAACATTAATGATGCTTTGAAAGATGATCATTGGATAGTAGCTATGCAAGAGGAATTAAACCAATTTGAAAGGAATAATGTTTGGACTTTAGTTGAAAAACCTCAAAATTATCCTATCATTGGCACAAAATGGGTGTTTAGAAATAAATTAAATGACAAAGGAGAAATAGTAAGAAATAAAGCTAGATTGGTAGTTAAGGGGTATGCTCAATAAGAGGGTATAGATTTTGATGAAACTTTTACTCCCTGTAGCTAGATTAGAATTTATAAGAATGTTTCTTGCATTTGCTTGTTTCAAAGGTTTTAAATTGTATCAAATGGATGTTAAAAGTGCTTTTCTAAATGGCTTTATTGATCAAGAGGTCTACATGAATCAACCACCCGGTTTTGAAAATGATAAATTTTCCAACCATGTATTTAAGTTATCAAAAGCCTTATATGGTCTAAAACAAGCTCCTAGAGCTTGGTATGAACATTTAAGCGGTTTCCTGATTGAAAATGGTTTCAAAAGAGGTATTGTAGACACTACTCTTTTTACTAAACAAAAATCAAATGATCTCCTTATTATGCAAATTTATGTTGATGATATTATATTTGGTGCTACTAATGAGCGTTTGTGCAAGGATTTTTCCATCATTATGCAAAATGAGTTTGAGATGAGTTTGATGGGAGAATTGAACTTCTTCTCGGACTCCAAGTTCTTCAAACAAGTGAGGGAATCTTCATCAATCAAATTAAGTACACTAAGGAACTTCTCAAAAGGTTCGGCATGGAAGATTCAAAGCAAGTGGGAACACCAATGTGTACGTCCACCAAGTTTGAAAAGATGAAGAAGGAACTAATATAGATGAGAAAACGTATAGAGGTATGATCGGAAGCCTTCTTTATTTAACCGCAAGTAGACCGGATATTATGTTTGCTGTAAGCTTATGTGCTCGTTTTCAATCTTGTCCAAAAGAATCTCATTTGAATGCCGTTAAGAGAATTTTTCGTTATTTAAAAGGAACTATGAATTTTGGCCTTTGGTATCCTAAATGTCATGAATTTGTCTTGTGCGGATATACGGATGCTGATTTTGGTGGTTGTAGGATTGATAGAAAAAGTACTAGTGGTTCATGTCATTTTCTTGAAAATTGTTTAGTCTCAAGGTTTAGTAAGAAACAAAATGCCATTTCTTTGTCAACAACCGAAGCAGAATATGTTGCCGCAGTGCATGTTGTGCTCAATTACTATGGATGAAACACACCTTGAATGACTTTGGTTTAACATATGATAATATGCCCATATTCTGTGATAACACAAGTGCCATAAATTTGACAAAAAATCTCATTCAACATTCTAGGACAAAACACATAGACATTAAACATCATTTCATTCGAGATCTTGTTCAAAAAGGTGAAATTTGTGTGAATTATGTTTGTTCAGAAGACCAAATTGCTGATATCTTCACAAAAGCCCTGCCCTTAGATCAATTTGTTTATCTTTGTTCAAAATTGGGCATTTAGATAAGGACTCTTAAGTATTTCTAGTCGAATCCTATCGGACGTCGACCCTGATGAATGGACGTCCGACAGTGTTCTTGGTCACTTTCCAGAAAATGCTATCGGACGGATGTGTCGGACGCTTCACAACGTTCGGACGTCCGACACACGAAAAGTCGCACCTTATCAGGTCATATCACTTCATTTCAATCAGTCAAACCTCATTAATTCGGACGCACCTTCCCAACCAACCGAATTCAAAACTTCAATTTCCCAGCCAAATTCACATCAATTCTCAAAATTGAAAGCTCAGATTCTCTCTCAAACCTATTGCGGACCAACAATCACTCACCTTCCTCACTATAAATCACAAACCTCTCCGTCCCCAAATCATACCCGAAACCCTAGCACTTCAATTCTTCTCCTTCTGGACCGTTTAATCGGTACATTCCCTTCAAAACTACTCGTTCAACTCTCTGCATCTCCCCTAGAATCTTCATTGTTGCTCAAAACACACACACACTACACTATGGTGCGAACTGGTGGAGCTCTATCAACTACCGGACGCAAGCGAACCTTGAGAGATGAAGATGCTCCTGCTCCGAAGGCCAAACGAAGTTCATCAAGAGTCAAACGTGGTTCTGCTACTGCTCAGACATCTCGTACTACTCAAACAGAGCCTCAGGTTATCACACAACCCACTCCCTTGCCTAAGTTCATTGATGATGAAGCTGAGTCTAGACATGTTTTATTTTCTCAAAAAAGCTTCATTATTCAAAAGTCTATTGATCCCTCTGAGTTTAGAAAAATTGATCTTGAGTCAGTCCTTAAACTCTTTGAATTCCAGAAATGGTCTCATATCATTACTATGCCAAACATCTACTATCCAGATATGTTGTACCAATTCTTTGCCAATCTTAGGAAAGGAAACACTCGTGATGAACTAAAATCTCGTGTTAATGGTGTTGATTTGGTATTTGACTCTGATGTAGTTAATGAAATTCTGAAAACAACCATTGAATTTGGATGCAAAAGCAAGATTGCAAATTTCTTTTCTTATGAGGAAAATCCAACTAGTTTGAACCATTTCAATGCTGAAAAATTGATGACATATTTTCAATCCCCTTTTCAAACCCCTGTGGATGCTAAGTTGGAAGATTTAAGTCCGAAAAATCTTATCATTTTCTCTATCATATCAAATTTGCTTGTGCCTACTGATGGTCATCGTACAGATGCTAATAAAATTGAACTATACTTGTTTTACTGTTTTATTGAAAAAATCAGGATCGATTTTGGTTTTGTCATGTGCAAGTTTCTAATGAAACTTTCCACTGACACAAGATGAAAATTATCCTATTGAAAGTTTTTAACTCCCATTTTTGAACATTTCAAAGTTCCCATCAGTGGTGTATGTCCAAAGGATACAACCACATCTGTTTTTTCAAAATCCTATTTTGAAAGGAAAAACTTGAAATTTTTTGATGGTGCTTGGTGCACCAAAGAAGTTGCATCAGAATCACGTTCCAAGAAGACTCATGACACTCCCATTTCTCCTAGTATCACCAAAACCCTTCGATTCACTCCTAGTCCATCCATTCATCCTAGGAAGTCTGTGTCAAAAATCTCTCCTCAATCTGAGGTCATTGAACTACTCACTGAACTCAAAAGTCATGTGCTTCTTCTGGAACATGGTCTTATGCTAACCATGACTTCTGAGCAAAAATCTGATTTCTTGGACAAAAGGAATTTGTTGTTTCGCCTCCCATGGATGAAAGTACATCTCAAGCAAAGGAACCTCGACCTGACTCTACATTGGCAATCCAAGACTTGACTGAATCCCAAACACCTCAGCGTGATCCCTCTACATCTGACAAGGGAAAAGAACCAATCACTGTGGAAGAGGAAGAGGAAGATGGTGAAGAGACTGAAGAAGAAGACAACTCAAAGTTTCAGTTAATCCGAAGAAGACCTGAAACAAGATCCACATTCACACTTTAGGCACTTTAAGAAGGACTTGCACTTCACAGTTAGATTGCACAAGTTCTTTTTGTTCCTTTTTGCTAATGGAAGTGTATTGAACCCTTTTGTTTTTTTTTTCTCTGTTGTATTGCTATGGAGACTCTGCACTCCAGTACTTTTGCAGTTAACTTAATTTGGAGCCGTTGACTTCTTTTCATATATATATATATGTGTTGAGTAATGCATTCTGTTTGGTTGTGTTCAAATGACCTTTCATTCTGGTGTTTTAATATTGAATTTGAACTGATATGGATTGAAGTGTTGGAATCTTGATGGTTCACTATTGAAATTTCATTTGAAATGTTGCTGATGATATTGCAAGCACATTTGACATTGAAGAATTCATTGTTTACTAAGCACATTTGGCATTGAAGATTTCATGTGTGATGACAAAAAGAGGGAGAAAAGTCTGTGATTTGATCTGTGATTTGAATTCCTATTCCTATACATTGATTGCAATGTTGAATAGTCAAAAGAGTAGTAGTAATCAAGTAAGGGGGAGTTTGTTAATAATCTAAACTACACTATTTATACAAGCTATGCATCAGATAGGTATTCGAGTAAGGGGGAGTTCTTTGATTCATTATTCTTTTTTCAAATCACATTCAATTGTTTTGTCATCATCAAAAAGGGGGAGAATGTTAATCGTGATCCCAAGTTTTGAAAATTACAAAACAATTGAAGAAATTGGTTTAACATTTTCCATTGAGATCTTTGCAGCACAGGTTATCAAGAAATGTATATGAGTTTGTTGACTGTCGGACGCTCGATACCTTGTATCGGACGTCCAATAAAATTCGAAACATCTCTATCGGATGCTCAACTTGATGTACCGGACGTCCGATAGATATGGGATCTATCGGACACTTCTTTCAGATGCATAGCAACTCCACTGGACGTCTGATAATATCCAAGAAGTTTTTTAAACTCTCTGGTTGATGTCAGACGCAAGCCCATCGGACGCAAAAGCATGCATCGGCCGTCCGATCATTCTCAAGAAGATTTTTTGAGCTTACTGGTCTCTGTCAGACGCAAAGCCTATCGGACGCAGAAATATTCATCGGCCGTCTGATAAAGAACGAAACAGCCTGTCGGACGCTAGCATCGGACGCACAACATGGTGTCGGACGTGCGATAGATCCAACGGCTAGTTGACTCTTCAACTTCTTCTATCCATTGACCTCAATACCAAGGCACTTTTTGGTCTCCTATAAATACATGCCTTGTCTGAAATTCAAAATAACTGTTGTACACTTAGATTACAAGTTCTTAAGAGTGATTTTAGCAAGAAAATAGTCATTTGAGTAAGAATTATTAGTCTTGAAGTGTGAGTTTATTAGCAAGCTTTTCAATTGTGAGTGAGTTCATCAAAAGTGTAGCCTTGTGAGGGTTTTCTGTAAGAGTGTAAAACTTCCTAACTTGACTAAGTGTAGCTTGGGGCAAGGAGGAAGTGATCCTTCCATTGTACAAAAAGTTGATCGAATTCATCAAGTTGAAGTTGCTTATATTGAAGATATTTTCTTCAAGCTCAAGTAGAGTTTTGAAGAAATTTGGTTTGCTTTCTATCATTCCATTTCTCAGTTTACTTTTTGAATTCATTGATTGAAATATCTCCTATACTTCTTGATCTTGATTGCTTATTTGCTTGTCAAATCTTTTGATTGAAAAGGGGGTTACTATTAATCCAAAAAAAAAGAGGCACTATTTGATTAGTTCTTTATCAACCTAATTCACCCCCCCTCTTAGGTTGTCTTTGGGCCTTACAACCTTTCTATTATTATATGTAATCATCATTCCTTGATGTTTTATTGAATAAGGTGATACCATGTTTAGGAATTAGTTCCTAACATTATTTCTAATGTATCATTTGCTCCTTCCCTTTCGATTAAAAGTCGAACAGGAATTCAATGGTTATTTAGTTCTATTTTTGTTTCTATAGCTTCATTTATTTCACGAATTTCTCCATTGAAATTAGTCTATTGATATGACTCTTTTAATCTATAAATTGGTAAGTCTTTTATTAATCTACAGGATATATAATTTTCACTGGCTCCTGTATCTATTAATATAGTACAATCTTCCATATTTTTTCCATTATAATATCTAACTTTTATTTTATAATTGGAATTTCTTATATTATTATTTAAAAGTCATTGACTACTTCCTACACTACTTTCAGTATAAGAAAGTCTTAATAGAATATCATTATGTTTATTTATCAATGGTTTTTGTCCTATATCTAAGTCAAATTCTTCATTTTAATTCAATATTAGTAACTTCTGGAGGATATATTTTTCCCATTTCATTGAATAATTTTGGCATATCAATAAATTATTATTTACAAAATTTTCAGTATGGTGCGTATTAGATAGCACATATGAAATCATATATGTGATAGAATAAGGGCTATTTCCATTAAAGAAAAAATCTTTTCTTTTAAAATCTTGTGTTAATGATAATGTTCTATCAAAATCTTTATCTTGTAAACTATATGAAAGTTTTGGATAAATATTAAAAATCAATGTTTGATAGTTTAGATTTCCTCGTGAGACACCTAAAGTGGCTTCTTCTCGATTTCGTATTCTATTGTCTACTATAGCCAAATCGATAAGGGTATTTAACCCTTCTCTAAAGGTTGATCTTATTACCATTTGTATTGATCCTATATGAATCCATCCAATGATCTCTTTTATTTTTTCGGGTATTTTTTTGTAATTTATCATATATATCTCCTCTGGATATTAAAGGGATCATTACTTTATTTGTGGTAAAACTATTTTCTAAAGCTTTTTCTTTTAGATTTATCCCATAAAACATATAATGTTTTCTAATATAAAATTTTAATTTTTCTAATGCTGGCACATTAAATCCACTGTATGAATTTATTGAAAAATTACTCTTTTGTATTTTCATAAGTATTTTTCTATCTATTAATGCCTCTTGACTATATTCTCCTAGTTTTTCTAGGTGAATATCAATTATTTCAGAATTTTCTTCTTGATCTATTTTCTGTATTTCATTCATCATTACTACTACTCATATCATATTTTGTTTCAATATAAATAAATATACTTTCATTTGAAGATATTTCTTCTATCTCTGCAAATCTATTTATTTTGGTAAATTCATTATTTTCAATTAATTCTTGAATATCATCATCTATTTCTATTCATTTTTATTGAATTTTTTAGGACATTAGTTAGCAAAGTGTCCTTTTTCTTTACAGAAATAGCACTGACAATCAGTTATTTGTCATTTAGGAAACTTTGATTTTTGTTTATAGTATTTAGCTTTTCATTTTTTTATAAATTCCATTTTAAAATATTTTCTTTTCTTATAACTTTTTCTCACTTTATTGTAATAATATGGACTATCACATCCTATTTGTGTAGGTATATTAACATTATCACAATACAATCGAAATTGGTGTTTCAATTTTTTGGTCTTATTAAAAAACATTGCTTCTTCACACCATCTTCCTAATTTTTCTAGGGTATGGAAAATTCTTTTTCCCAATGTATCTTTAGTACCTGGGTTATACTCATCTCTTAATCTTTTTCCCCAAGGATCTGGTATTTTAGAGAATACATTTCTAAATATGTTTCTCGTTTATTAAAATCGGTCCTATAATAATAATCTTGGAATACACAAATGTATTTATCTATTTTACACATATCGCATAATATTAATTTTAATAATGCATCAGTATGTTTTTGTACTGAATTTGCATCTTTGAAATAACTTCCTTCACCTACAAATTCTAGGTGAAATAATTCAAGTGCTCTTGTTATCATACCATTAATGTCTTTATCATTTCCATATATTATTTTTCTAGTATCCTCTGGTAAAGTTTTGCAATATCTGGAAACACTATTTACTAGTGATTTTTCTAAAAATCCTTGAGCTTCTTCATAGCTTTATTTATTTATTGAGACTGCTAGTCTTAATCCAATTTCCTATTTATCAATTGCCTCTTCTGTATTTTTTACACAGTCCAAATCTAGAAATATTTCAAAAGGAAATATTGCTTCTGGTGTAATTTTATCTATCAAAGTATCTTCATCCAAATATTCTCTTTGTTTGGCCATATTCATTAATGATGATATGAAAGAGTTTCCAGTTCCAGGCCGGCACCTATTATATCTTAATGGAGGTGGGGCTGTGCTAGTTGAGGGTTTATCATCTATATGTGAATTCTTAACTACCTCTGGTTTATCTGTTTTTATATTTATTGCCATATTTTTTAGTTTACCACTTATATTTTCTAAATCAGATTCTGACAAATTAGTAAATATATTTTCAAAATTATTTATGTCTTCTAAGTCACTCATCTTATTTTATATATATATGTTCTGTAATATGCTCCATGGCTGTTTTCTTTCTCTTTTCAGTGGTCTTTATATTACTTAAATTTATTTTTTTCTAATGAGTCTTTGATTTCTTTTAATTCCTTCATTAGCTCTTTATGAATATATAACATAGTTCTCTATAATTCATATATATCTTTTTCTATTTTTAAATACCCTGATGGTAATTCTATTATCTTATAATCATTCATGTATTTTTACTAAATGTAGGTTTCGTTGAGTTACAAGTTTTTCTAAATTCTTTTTCTCTATTTCTAATAGTATGTTTAAAGCTTTTGTTATTATTTCTCCTTGAGTCTTATATTTAATCATGCATTGTCTTACTTTATTTATTTTAGCTTTGGCTGCTATCTCTGTACTTGTATATTTTTGACATTTGTTAAGTCCTTAATTGTACACATTATTTGTAGGTATTTCCCCTTAATTATGGTATAAATATGGTATAAATTGATTGATTCTACTCATGTTTGGCTTTGGCATTGATTTTAGGTCATAAGAATTATTTGGAGGTTAAAAGTGCAATTTTGGTGAAAATTCCAGAAGACTATCAAGGATAAGGCGCGGGCACGCTGCATTTGGCTATGAAGAAGACTTTGTGAAGAAATCCTGCACCTGATATTTGTCATCTTTGGGATTGAAAATTTTATTTACTTTTAGGAATTGGTCAAAGACCCTTTTTAGGAAAGCTGTAATTGGGTTCCTTATTTACTTTGTTATTGTTGTTTAGCAAGTAGACTCCAATTAGGATTAGAACTCTTTTGGGGGGAATCCTAATTTGGTAGGAAGTGGAGGAAAGCATCGCTATTTAGTAGAGCTTTTGCGCAGACTTGAGGGAGAACCTTTCAGAGCTTTTGTCCATTGCCTTTCCTTCCTTCGTAGGCTTCATAGTATTAATAGGTTTTAGTAGACTTGTTTTTACGAGTGTTTTTTTGGCAGCTTTCGTTTGATTTCTTCTTTTAGTTTTCCTTCGTAGTCTTTTCTTGGGATGAGAACTTGAGTGGATTTATCCTAATCAATTATATTCTCGTAGTCTTCCTTGGTTATTCTTCATAGTTTTCTTATTTATTTTTCCTATTTTCCATTAACGTGAGTTCATTCTTTTATTTTGACGTCTTGGTCGTTTTCCCATCTACAATTCCAATCATATTTACATTCAAATTCCAACGTGGACATGGGCATGCAAACTAATCAATCAAATCATGTGGGGTGGCTATGATGAGGAGCGGCTAAATTTCTCGTCTACTCAAAGGGCAACTCGAAGGCGCAGTTAGTACTATTTGTGAGATCTAATCGAATCTTTATCATGTCTTTTAATTTGTTGCTATTCATACGTTTTCTGGATTAACTGTTTAAGGTTGTTTTGTTAATTGAATATCAACGGCCAAATATTTAATTTAACATAATAGCCTACTGTCAAATTAACTAAATTGAATCCGTAATTGTTCATTTAGTTAATAATTAGTGGCGACCACCATAATTGGGTTTATGTTGGGGAAACATAAGATCTAACTTAAATGAACCCTCTTAGCGTGTTCATTGGTTAGGGTTGGGTTTTTCTAGCCTTTAATGCAATTGGGTAATTAAATTCCTATGGTCGTACCTAGGGTTGTTGATACGATCCATGGCTGGCCAAGAAGAAGCGACCTTATTACAAGTGCATGACGGGGGTCCAAGCCCTTAAGCCTTTTGGACAGTGGAGAAGTGCTACAAATGGGCCAACCAAGAAAAGTGCAGAAAACAAGAATCGCGAACCGATCCGCGACTCAGTGCCTCGCGTATCCATGCTTCGCTACTCATGATCAGAAGCGAAATTTCCTACATCCGCGGACCAATCTGCGAGCCAAGCATCGCGGATCTCAGTCGTGAATTTTTGTAATTTTTGTTTATTTTTATATTTTTTGTAATTAAATTAGAACAGCCCGTGGTTCACCCCAGAGAGCCTTTGACTGAACCCTGGGTTTAGTAGTGAGTTATCTGGCTGTTTAGTAGGGAGTATTTAAGCCAATTCTTATGTACGTTTCATCAGATTATTGAGAAATAACATAAACCTTTTTAAGAGTCTCTCTCTCTTGCTTCTTGAAGCACTCTTGAATATCTTAGATCGTTCTAGGATATTCGATCAGACTTATCAATCTAGGAATACGCTAGGTTGTGGCGTCTCTATCATATCAAGGGATCGTTGACCGTGTGATCAACGGGTTCTTGATTCTTCCACTGTATTCGTCGAGTCAAACGCAAATTCCACCTTCTAGATCCGTAGTCTGTACGGGTTTCATCACAGGTTGGCGATGTTTGTATCAGCTAGCATCAGAGCTAGTTGAAGGTTTGCATTATATCATTTTCTTTGTTTTTGTTCATTGAATTTCGTGTTGTTCTTGGTCGTTGTTGCCGCTTAGGGTTCTTATTGTTGAGTCGTTTTTGTTGTTCCAAAAAAAGAAAATCCGTGTTCGTGTTGTTCTTGTCAAGCCTTACTGTCATTTTCTGGGTTGTTAAAATTCTGATTTCGTGTCAAGCCTTGTGTTGTTGATTTTGTCAAAAAAAAAAAATGTAGCGATTACTGTTCATCATTACTGCAGCGTTACTGTTCACGCATCATTACTGTTCATCCGGAAAAAAATAACGACAGAATCTGGTTTTTTGTTGCTGTCCGTGCTGTTCTTCTTGTTCGGGAGTCGTGAAGCTAATTCAAACTTTGTGTTGCATTGCATTGTATGGTATCTCTGTGTTGTGTGTTCTGGTTTTGGTCCGAAATTTTCTCCTTGTTCTTGTCAAGTCGTCGCACTCCTATTTGTTGTGTTCGTTTTGATCTATATCGTGTCGCTACTGGTTGGTGGTTTTTGTTTAGATGTTGCCCGTGTTTTTCCCCTCTCCTAGTTGGTAGGAAAGCTGGTTGGCTTCAACCACTCTTAGTCCAAATCTGATTAAAGTTTGTATCACAGTCCAAGTCAAAGTCAGTTTATGTTGTATGTAGTAGTCCTTCTAGTCGTGTGTCTCTTGTCATATTTTTTTTTCCTCTGGTCAGCCGAATTATTCCCTTAATTTTAGGGATTGATTCAAGCCTAAATTATCTCCTACATCTTAGCTTTTTCCCTATCTCCTAAGTTTTATCTATCCTAATCCCAAACTACCTACATTATCTCCCAAATTTCAGCTTTTCCCAAGTCCAACACTTACCTAAATCATCTCCACGATTATCTCCTAGAATTTCTCCCAAAAATCCTAGCCTTCCTAATCTCAAACACTTACATAAATTATCTCCAATCCACTCCAAATTCAGCCGCCAATCACCCTACATCTTAGGGATAATTAGCAGCCACCTTTGCACATATACCTTAGCCAAGCACGCCTCTCCATAACAAACCTTAGCCGCCCTCCTCAACCAAACAAACCATAGCCGCCTCTACCTAGCCACCACCAACCATTCGGCTACCTCAAACCTTAACCCTAGCCGACTTAGCTTCTATTTCCAAAACCCTAGCCGCACATCTCACCAACCCTAGCCGTTCATCTCATCACCCTAGCCGCACATCTCAGAAACCCTAGCCACACAACTCATCAAGCCCAGTATCCTTTTCATCTCTTTCTTGTCGTTTTCAATCTTCTTTTCTTTCCTTTCTTGAGTCAACTTTCTTTTTGGTATTGTTGAGGGTTATCACATTCGTGTGTGCCAAGTTGATTAAGTTGATCGTTTATCTAAAGGAAATCTAATTTCTTCAAGATAAGCTTTCAAGAACTTGAGAGAGTAAAGTGAGATCATTATCAAGTTACGAATTGAGAGATACACGAACGTTGAGAGTAAACACTTCAGGGAGTGAGTGAGGAAATATATACACTTGTTTTTTTACTAACTTTTTGCAGGTCATATAATCATGTCTAGAGGAGGTGCATCATGTCCATATAAGCAAGCACGCTGGGATAACAAGCCTCTCAAGCAGAGGGGTTCAAAGTATTCTACTTCCATGAATTCTAGTTCCACATGCTCTAGTTTCGAGACTCCACAGGATGAGTTTCTTACACTTAAGGAGGAGATGTGTAGACACCAAATTTTTACTAATTCTTCATGTTTTCCTACAGTTTGGTTGATTTAATTGATCATTTATTTTTTTACATTTAATGTGAATTTATTTTCCTTATTTACAGGTTCATCCCAAAAAAAAAAAAAGAAGAAAAGAAAAAATCAAGAAAAAGAAAATCAGTCAAGGTGATTAGTGAAAAATAATTTGAAACTTCAAAATATTAGTTTTTTCTCATGTCTTTTATTTTATTTTCGTTTTGTTTTATTTTTGTTTTATTTGCCTTATTCTACTTTATTTTATTTATTTTCTTGGTTTTTCGAAAAAAAAAAGAAAAAAAAGAAGAGTAAAGTCACATCAAAAGATTTTTGCTACTAACTCCCTTCAACTCTCTCGGTTCCATCACTTCACACAGACATGCAAAACAATTCTCAGACAAGAAAAATTACCCACTCCCCCAACTCCCTCCAACTCTTTTATCTCTCTCGGTTACCTCTCATTGTAGAGAATTTCCTCATTTTTTCTCTCCTTAACTCTCGGCTCTCTCCCTCCCATTGCACACACAACTCACACAAAAACTCTCCCTCACTCTCGGCTCACTCAACACACACAACACACAAGCACCCAACACACACGGTTCTCTTCTTCTCTGCACACTTAACACACATACACGGGAGCAAAGAAAAAAGAGAAAATCAGAAAACAAAAAAAAAGAGGGACAAAGAGGAAGTCTCGGGAATAAGGAAGTCATCGTCGGGAAGCTCACGAAAATCTTCAAACAAGCATTGTAAATTTCTTAAAGCTCTTTCATTGTCATTTTTTTTTCTTCTTTCTTTCATTTCTGGACGTTTATATGCATATGTTGGACTTTAGATGTTGATAAATGGACTTTGGGGTTGTTTTTGCTGAATTTTTGGGCTTGTTTTTGTTAGTTTTGAGGGTAGAAATAATGGGTTTACTTAATGTCTTTTATATGTTTGACAAAATGTTTTGATAAAGAATCGGTTTTAGTTCTTGTTAATTAAGTCTTAGTTGCATTGTAGAAGTCACAAGGATCGTTTAGACATAAATTTCGTGAATTTTGGGGCTGATTTGAGCATTTTGAAAAAAATTCTAGCCGGCTGTAATTTACACGTTTGAGCACTTTTAGTGCGTGTTTTGCAAAACCTAAGTTCGGAAATGAATTCTATGCGAAAAATCGAGTGGAGAGGTATATTTTTGAGAATTTTATCATCGAATTTTATGGTCCATGGTTGCCATGGTAAGAAGAAGAAGAAGGAGAAGGAGAAGAAGAAAAGAAAAGAAAAGAAAAGAAAAGAAAGAAAAAAGAAGGGTTTGGGCCATTTATTGTTTTTGTTTGGTTTGTTTGATTTTGGGCTTGTTCTTATTTTTATGGGTTTTCAGCTGGACTATGTTGTTTTTGTTTCGGGCTTTAGGTTGTAAGCCCTAGCTTAGTTCATTTGTTTGTTTGGTTGGATTTTTTGTTTATTTTCATTGGGCTTTTGACATCAGACTTTGGTTAATTGGTTTGGGTCTTGTTGTTAGGCTTTTGCTTAGTTTGTTCGGGCTCTATACATTGGGTTTTATTTAATTTCGTTTGGGCCGAAGTGATTTTAGCTCAATTCTTTAAAAATTTCAACCCATCTTTCGGTCCATTTAAAATAATTTATACATTGGCCCCTAATTTATTAATTAATTTTACTCCAGCCCTAAAACTTTTAATTTCTTTCACATAGGTCCCTATTTTAATTTCATTTGACCCCTCAACTTTATTTTCATCAAATTTTGACCCCTAATCTTTTGGGAAATTGTGTTCAAACCCTAAAAAGTTTTCAAATATCTTCAATTACACCCCTAATAGAGTGTTGACTTTGCAATTATAAATGTTTCCTTTCTTTAATTGTTAAGTATAAGTTTCTCATGTGCATTGTTTCCCTTTAACACTTTGATTTGACTTATTCATTTTGATTGGCATTTATTTATTGAGTTATTTTAACGTGTGCATTCGTTTTGAGTAAGTGACTCGAAGTTCCCATTTGAGTCGCGGGGGAGGTATATCTAAAACCTTTCGAATTTTTCTCTTTATGTGCCTTATGTGTTTTTTATTGCATGAATTTGCATGTTTAAATTTATTTTTTTTAGTTTTATTCATTTTTAGTCTTTATTTATTTTATTTAAATTTTGGGTAAATTATTTGGAGGCATTTAAATGGCAAGTTGTAATAGATAGATTTACTTTTACAAAAGTGTATTTATTTTAGAAAATGTAATAGATAGGTTATTATTTTGATTTCCCCTTTTAGAATTGTATATAGGTTCCCCCAATGTAATAATTAGGTTTTATATGCTTTATTTGTGTGTTTGCATGCTTATGTGTTTATTGCTTTCCTAGGGTTTTGCATATAGATATTATGCTTATGTGTTATGTGTTTATGTATTTTTTATGTGTTTACTTGCTTTATTATCATGTCTACATGTTTTATTATATAAATGTATTGACATCACCACACTGGTCCAACGCTAGTTGTGGTTCGTTCCCTCTAACGTTATCACACTAGTCCAATGCTAGTCGTGACTCATAGAAAAAGGTTAGTCCAATGCTAGACCTTTAGGCCATTAGAACAACATATTACATATCATTTCATGCATTTAGGGATTTTATTTTATTTTTGCATGTTTATTTCTTGTATGTAAAACATGATATTTAAACTTGCATTTATATTTTTGAAATTAGAAAATAGATCAGTGCATTTTAGAGCATTACCCTTTGAATTAGGGAAAAGAGCGAGTATGGTTTTCTAGTATTAGCACGCTTTTATTTCCTTCTATGAAAAGGAAGATTTAAAGTCACGAACCTAGTTCCCCACACCTATTATGTTGCATTATCCCTCTTTAGGACATACATGTGCATTATTTTAAATTCTATCAAAATCATTCTTTAAAAATCAAGTTTCTTCTTCCCGTTTAGCAATTCAAAGTCAAAAATCCATTTTTCTTAAAATTTCATCTTTTGAAGATCAAGTTCCTTTTTGCACTTAAAAATTCATCTTTTCAAAAATCCAATTTCTTTTCCCTTGAGATTTTATAAAAATTGCATTTCTTTTGAAAATTCTAATTTCCCATTTTTTTTTAGTCTCATCATTTGTGTTTCTCGTGACCTCCTCGAGGGATCAAATTTGGATGACACAATTAATGTGATCAATTCCAATCAAACCCCAAGGAGACATTTTGCCCCGTCCGACCCAACATTAGGTTTAAGTTTTGCATTCATATAGATAGCATCCAAATAAATTTTAAAGTTAGAATTAGGAAATTTTTAACTAAATCACGCAAGTAGCTTTGGCTAGGTTAGAAGGGTGCCTTAGAGACGAGTAACATCGAATCTTTGCCTTCCCTTCTTTCAACTGTGACCCTCGAACCTTTTTCTCTAGTTTTTCAAAGACCTGGAGTCGTCTAAAAAAGGGTTTTCTTACTTTATTTTCATTAATTAAAATTTTTGGGTGACTTGGTACACCTAAACTCCATACCAAGTGGCGACTCCAAACTTTTCTAAAAACCCTTTCTAGACTTTTGTTTTTGGGTCCAAATCGTCACATTTTTGTAGTCCCATGACCCATTTCTTTTTCAAAAATCAAAAATCAAATTTTAACTAAAGAACCTTTTTTCCAACTAAAAACCCGAAACGACGAGTTTTCTTTTCCTTTCAAAAATGGGGCGCGAAAAGATGGATCGGTATCATGCTTTGAGCTTATATGAAACACTTAAGCGAGAGGATGAAGAGTTTCAAAGGTGATTACAGCTAGCACCTCATAAGAGTTCATCCTCCACTAAAAGAGATTCATCTAAGGTGCATCATGGAAACTCCAAAGCATGTACATCAAGGACTGATTGGCGAATTGAATCCGCCAAGAGGGTTGATTCCCTAATGGATGAAATTACGCCATTGCTGCAAGCATTCTTTGAGCATCATAATCGTGCTCCAACTAGTGGTTCTAAGGATGATGTTCCTTCTAGTTTAGCATTGATTGAAGGAGTACCTATGAATGCTGAAAAGTGTGATTTACCAAGTGAAAGTTTTGTGAATGAGGTGACTCAGATGTTGCTGAATTGTCACAAGCGTGTACATCATCTTATGAGGAAGTGGGCGATTTGAGCATCATTGTGAAAGATGAAAGGATTATTGAGAAATCTTATTGTCCTAACACTTGGAACTTTGCTTTGCTTAGTGTCTCATGTTTTATGCAGATTGAGCAAGGGCAAGTGGTATTGGTGATGCACTGTTCTATTCCCAAATCACTTGTTCAGTTCGCAAGCCTCCGTGGAATCTATCACATTGGGGTTCACTCTACTTGGAGTCGTTTTGCCCAAGCAATTGTGTTCAGATCTGACCATGTCCATGGAGAAGGTGTACAAGCTGACTTTCAAGTTGAAAATCCAGCCTTAGAGACTAGCTTTGTATCCCTTGTTCCATACGTGACGTTTCAAAACGTTGATCTTTTAGGAGCTGACTCTCCTCGGGCTACCTTTATGGAACTTTATCAACTCAAAACTGCCTACACTCATGGAGAGCAACCTCGAGTTCAACCTAAATGGGACATACCAGGCTATTATCTTCAGAATGTTCATGAGTTCAAGCAACTTTCTTCCTCCGAATTACCTTTTGTGCCGAAGATCATGTGGATCCTACGCTTGTGCGAGAGACATGTCGTGTGGATTGTTTTGATGAAGGTAATTTCTTTGGCCATATCCTCTAACTTCGATTTGGGGACAAATCGCCTTTAAGAGGAGGGGAATGATACGATCCATGGCCGGCCAAGAAGAAGCGACCTTATTACAAGTGCATGACGGGGGTCCAAGCCCTTAAGCCTTTTGGACCGTGGAGAAGTGCTACAAGTGGGCCAACCAAGAAAAGTGTAGAAAACAAGAGTCGCGGACCGATCTGTGACTCAGTGCCTCGCGTATCCATGCTTCATGACTCATGATCAGAAGCGAAATTTTCTACATCCGCGGACCAATCCGCAAGCCAAGCATCGCGGATCCAGATCGCGGATCTCAGTCATGAATTTTTGTAATTTTTGTTTATTTTTATATTTTTCGTAATTAAATTAGAACAGCCCTTGGTTCACCCCAGAAAGCCTTTGGCCGAACCCTGGGCTTAGTAGTGAGTTATCTGGCTGTTTAGTAGGGAGTATTTAAGCCAATTCTTATGTACATTTCATCAGATTATTGAGAAATAACAGAAACCTTTTTGAGAGTCTCTCTCTCTTGCTTCTTGAAGCATTCTTGAATATCTTAGATCGTTCTAGGATATTCGATTAGACTTATCAATCTAGGAACACGCTAGGTTGTGGCGTCTCTACCATATCAAGGGATCGTTGACCGTATGATCAACGGGTTCTTGATTCTTCCGCTGTGTTCATCGAGTCAAATGCAAATTCCACCTTCTAGATCCGTGTAGTCTGTACAGGTTTCGTCATAGGTTGGTGATGTTCGTATCAGTTGTTATCTGGTTAGAGAAACAGTCAACGGTCGTACCTTGGCTATCAAAAAAGTAAGGAAAAACTGGTTGTCAGAGCTTGTTGGTAGCTATGACTAACCTAGTAACAAATGAATGAAATATCTCTGCATCAATGATCATTTGATTGAACTGTGCCTGAGAAGTGGTTCCTTTGAGTAGAACTGTATTACTTGTTATTTCTATTTAATTATTCTCTGCTTATTCTCTGGTGATTTATTTAATTGGTGTTTTTATTTTTCATTTTCATTTTCTAATTTTGTCTATTTTATTTCTAGTTCTATCTCATCCAAACCCCCCATTTTCCTGTGATCTAGAAAGAACTATTTTTTCTACCCGTTCCTTGAGGAGACGACCCTACTTGCCACTACTACAAATTAATATTTTCTTAGAAATAATTCTGGTATATCGGGTTTAGCATACTCCTTGGAATCAGGGTGAAGCCAGTAACCCATTGCACATCCGAAATCTCTGCTCCAGTACTTAATTATTCTGTAATTAGTTTTGGTGGTAATTGGGATTTTTAATATTTATTATTGCACAGGTTTGGCACCTGTCAACATTCTAAACAATATGTTATTCTTTCAGTATTCATTGTTTATCTAAATGTTTCATCCTATAATGCTCAGTAAATTCTTTACTTAGTTTTGAATATTTGTTTGTTAAAAGATATTTTTCATTTTTCGCATTTCTTAATGCAAAATATCTTTCATTACAAGTATCTTTATGACAATTATTTAAGGTAACATATGTCCATCTACTATTAAGGTTGTCAATACTTGAGTTCAATTTTTGTAGTTGATATGCGTACTTTTTAATAAGTGTTAACATAGCATCACATGTTAAGCAATTATTATCCATATCATGGGGAAGGGTAATCCCAATTTATATCATCAAAGTCATGTTCATATCCATATCCGGGATAATATGTAGTTGCATAGTAATTTTCTAATTCTTCAGTTTCATTTTCTTCATTCAAATACATATTTGTATTATTGTCTAAATCGATGTCGGCTCGATACTATTCCATGTTGGCCCATATTTGATAAGACAAGATCTGGGTTGATCACAAGCATAGTATGTAAAGAGAAATTTTCAAATGTTAACACTATTTTTATTTCATTTGGATGAAATATGAATTCTATAGCAAATCCTTGTAAATTTTGTTCCATTTTTAATTGAGTGAGTGTTCTTTGCTTCTTACCTACTTTCTCCTTAGAATATTTTAATAAAAGAGTAAGGGTCCATCATGCTTCCTTACCTCAATTTCTATTCTTTAATCGATAAGACTCCGGCTACCTCCCGAGGACTTCTTACTTGACCATTTCAGCCTCCAACCACAAGGGCGACTTCCTTTAGGGCAGCTTCAGAATCTTTCAGCACAGCCTAGATTCATTTTCTACCTTTAGGCGTACACAGAAATTTTAAAGATAGAGATTTATGAAGAACTTTTTCTTCTTTTATTGATATATTCTAATAAGTACATAGGTTGATAAGTTTAGAACACTCTTGTCTCTTATTAACTATGCATGAGAGATATTTTATCAGATAATACTAACATCTAGAACTTATGAAGGAAGAGTTGTTGTGTTTCCTCCAATGCCTTGTCAATGTGATAGTGTCAAGGAAGTTCAAGCATTGAAGGCTGTTGGACCACTTACAAGAGCTGGGGCTAGGAAGCTAAGGGAACAAGTTCAAGGCCTTGTTCAAACCATTCACACATCGATTGAAGGCTGCTGGGGTGTACAAGGAGTTGATCCAAATGCAAAGTCGATTGTTAATGTCATTTGGGTTTCACCCGAGAGTTGATTGGAGTGTAGTTGTCATCCTTCTAGCCAATTGGTGTTTGTCTTCATTCATGTAAGTCGGAGGCAGAAGCATTGACACTAGTTAGACGTGCCCACGCCGAGTGGTCATACCTAAGGAGCGGCTTGGCAGAAGCGTTGCCACTTATAAGACATGCCCGCGTCGAGTGGTCACCCCTAAGGAGCAGTTTGGCAGAAGCGTCACACCTAAAGAATTTATTTTCGTTTGTTAGTTCGTAAGTGTTTCCTTATGTTACTAGGTTTCGTTAGTTGTTTCATTAAATAAATTCAGCCATAAGGTCATGTTGACTAAGTAGACCAGCCGAACCTAGCCAAGTAGAGTTTAGGTAATTATTTTAGGTGAGTCCAAGTCTAATTGAGGTTTGAGTCTTGTAAAGCTGTTTAAAGCCTGGGTTATTTCTTTTCAATTAGACAAGAATTATTCAACAAAATTGAGAGAGATTCTCACAAGCTTTCGAGCTCCCTTGAATACTTTAGAGTTCGTTCTCTAGTGTTCATCTTTGGCTTATCAATTCAAAAATCACACTTGAGTTGTGGCGCCTTCTACATTCACCTGAGGTTCGCTAATTCGCTTGGTTGTGGGTTGAGATCGTATTAACAAGTTCGCAATCACGAGAGTTAGAGGGGTTATAGGGTTTCCGCTGCTTAAACCAAACTTGAATTTCCACCATCAAGATCCGGGCTTGCACACGAGTTTCGTTTCACCAACGAGATTCGTATCAGTTTGGCATTACAAGAACCTTGTTCAGTTTGCATAATGCTAACCTAAACCTACCCGTACTAAACAAGAATAAAAAATAGAGAAAATAAGAAAATTAAGAAAATTTCACGTGACCATACCACGTGCCCGCGCTCAGACGAGGACTAGTCTTCTGGTTGAAATAAAAACCCATGCGCCCATATGACGCGCCCGAATCCAGACGAGAACTAGTCTTCTGGTCCAGACGAGGACTCAGTCAGGCGACATGCCCACATCCAATTGAGCACTAGTCTTCTGGCCAACACACACATTGGCTGGAATAATGATAACACTACAAGAAATATGGACTTCAGTGACAACCATATGTCGTCACTCAAACTCAAAAAGTCGTCATTGTTGGTAATAGCGACGACATTTTGCATTGTCACATGGTCGTCACAGATTCACTGTCACATATAAGTGTGTGTGACGACACCAACGAGGTCATCACTAACTAAAAGCAATTTGTGACGACTTTTCTTGTCACAATTTTACTCAAATTTTTGTCATTAACAATGGACCAAGTTGTCACAGAATGAGTATTAATAATGACGACTTATGCTTGTCACTTAAGTCTGGCTCATCAGTGACAAAACATGTTGTCACTTAGTCAAATTTTCATTTGTGACAACCAAATCACGTAGTCACTAAGTTGATTGTAAACGTGCAGATTCTGAAATTGGCATAAAAACGCACTTGCTTGTCCATTTACAACAACCACAACCAACAATTCTACCTCCTAGTAATTGAAAGGGAATAATAATCACCGGGTAATAAGTTTTCATACATTTTAATTGCCATTAACATCTTCAAATTCATCAAAAAGTACATCATCCAAAATATTTACCAAAGGCATATCAATTCAGGCATTGATAGCCATTATCCAACCAAAACAGAGTATCGCATGTCTTTACAAAATGATAAACAAAAGCAACAAAGTCCTGAAGATTGAAGCCATGCATCCTATCCAAAAGCCAGCCTTTTCTTTATCATAACTTGAGCATCGACAGCCTTTTCAACTTGGTGTGCATACAACAAAAATTCTTCTAAACAATGTCTGACCCACTCTTTTTAAGAGAAAATAGTAGAATTCAAAGAAATCTAAATAATTCAAAGAGATCCAGTCAAATGAAATACAATAGTGAAAATGTGTTCCAGGTACCTTAACTAGATCCTTAGCCTCGGTCAACCTGTAAAGCTTTTCGAACTTGGTTCTGCCAAATACAACTCCTCTATGCACTCACAAATCTGAAAAATAACATCAGGCAACATTTACATGTCTTAATGCTCATTTCGCAGCTAATCTTTGAAACATAATTAAAAAATATGCGGCATTGGGAGCGAAAACTCCTATGCCAAAATAAAAAGACATTTGTTCCAGATCGTCACAGAATTTTAGCTCAGGAATCTCAAATGAAAAACTTAAAGATGCTGCTCCTAATGACTGTTCATATGTTATCAAATAATGGCAATTTTTCTTTGCAGTATTCCAACACATATTGCAATTCCTTCCTTCTAAAATTTTGTAGATTGTCCCTTTTTTTATGACAAAGCTCTTCTCCCTCCCATTCTCAGTCTCAGCTCTGCAAGATAATTATAGAATTGCTTTAATATATTAAACCACATCTACCACCATCTAAAGCCATTCCTAAGCAGTTTTCTCGTCATTCCTCCCCAATAGTTAAGTTTACAATGTTATGTAGTGGGGCAAATCTGGCATATTGAATTTCATGTAAATGTCATTTTAATAACATAAGCTATTTCGAAGAAGCCTCAAAGGTTTAAAAAAAAAAAGGTTGATTATGGGTTTTGGAGTTTCTCATTTTCTTATTATTACTACCCTTTTAAGAGAATGGCTTACAAATGAAAATGATCACTATCATTACATGTATCTTCCTAAGAAAATGGTTTAAAAGCAAAAGAATTTATCATTTAACAAATGCTGTAGCAATGCGCTACCAGTCCACTTCTTTTAACAGTCTTTAACATTCTTATGAGACAGCATCAACCCGCAAAGGGAAAAAATTGGGGCCTGAGAGGATCATCGATGAGTTGAAAATTACCTATCTTCACAATTTCACATAAACAAAGATAAGCCTGAGATGAACAGAGAAGATTGTTCACATTCACAATTTGGCCAAAGTAGATTGATCACAATCCCAGTCACTTTACTAAGAACCTGATGAAACCACAGGAAATTTGCAAACGACATACATAACAATGCATTTAGCTTTTATCCATAATATCATTAGTTCCTTATCACATTCTCATTCAAAGAGCGAACTGAAGCTTTACTCAACAATAATTCCTAAAAGAAATAAATACTAAAACCAAATCTCTTGTGATAAACTACTCCAAGTAACCAAACAAACCCAAAATACTTCTATTTTAACTGAGTTAGAAATGTAACATAAGCCCATTTCAAATGACTTATAGCATTTTGGCTTTTATGTCTCATATGTTGTTGTCCCAAGCTAAAATATGCACAGATTCTTAAGCTTATTATGTTTACACGGTTCAAGCTCTAATCTTGAGTTCAAAATCCAATTCCATATGATCCTATTTCAATCCCCTGGTATGAACTTATAGCACGCAAAGATAGCAACAGAATAAAGCATGAAAGGCATAGACTTCATGAGTTTAGTTGACTGGATAATGTTGAATTCAGTAGTTTTGAGCATTTAGCCAGCGGAGTATCAGAAACATACTCTATCACTGTGAGGGCCTCAAAATTTATTTTGATATTATTACAACTTATTATTTTTAAATAATGTTACTATTGTTATTAATTCTTTCAATTATTTTAAAATTATATTTAAACGAATTTTTCAGAAAATTTAGATGAAAATTCAATTTATTCATTTATTTATTTATTAATTTAATTTCTTTCATCTTGAGGTGAATTGATTTTATTTCACCCTTAATTTCTTGTAGATTATCAATAATTCATTTAGTATTTAAAATTCGCTCTTTTATATCAATTAGATAGAAAATGAGAAAAACACGTTTTTCGAGGTGGAAATTCGGGCAGTGAGTGACATAGCGATGGAGTGTAAGGATGATCACTCGTAGGCTAAAAATACAATTAAGAGATTAGAAGTTAATAAGGGCGAAAATGATTAGGGTTGTGAAACCTTAGTGTAAGTTGGATTAACCTCCTTGAAATTAGAATTTTGTTTAGCCATTATTTCCTCCACTTAATTCACCCTAATTCACTTCCATTTTATTCCATTTCATTCCTCCCTCCTAATCAAGATTAAACCTTTAATCCTTAGCTAAGTGGAATAATTAATTTCACTCCAAAATGGTTAGCCAAGAGGTTACTATTTTATGTTTGACTTTGGAGGTTAAGATAAGCCTTATGTCTTGTCTTTCTTTTCTCATTAAATTCATGAAGAAAATTGGCTCAAAAATCCTCTCTTCTCTTCCTCTCTCACCCGAGCTTCCCCTTCCCTTCTTCCCTTAAATTTTCAGCAATTTTCTTCCCTCAAATCCCCTCCAAAATCCACTCATAACCTCCATTAATCCTTGCTTGAACTTGAACTTGGTGGAGAAGCTTGGAGTAGGTGCACTTGGAAGCTTTAGTCTAGCATTCCTTGGTGAACTTTTGCTTGTTTCTTGGAAGAGGTATGAAACTAGAGCTTGAACTTTTGTCTCTTAAATTCCATTTTTAAGCATGATGATAGGTTTGGGAAGTTGAGAGGTTGTTAGAACCTTGACATTTGTTGATGAAATGGATTCATGTGTTAGTTTTTAATTTTGGATGATTAATTCCAATAAATTGTCTTTCTTGATTTTTGGTTGTATGAGTGGGCTCTTGGACTCCCGCACTTGTGATAATTAGAGTTCTAGCATGATTATTGATGCATTGTATGAGTTTGAGCTGAAAATTGTTGTTGGACTTTTGGACAAAAACCACAAGAAGAACCGGTTGATGAAGGAAGAAAAAAATAAGGAAGAAATTTCTGTTTTTCATCTAATTTTCTGGCTGCAAATTTTGGCAAGTTTAAAAGTTGATAGTGAGGCTTGAATGTGAGGGTTAAGCTATTAAATTGCCCCATACAAATTCCTTCAAGAATTGAGTAAAGTTGATGGTTAGTTGAAATAAGGAAAAACTGGAAAATTAAGGCAGCATGCTGCCCGATTTTATGGGATTATTTTTTGATAATTTTTGATAAAAGTGGTGACCATTTTTGATCATCATTAGGTTAAAGAAGACTAGTACTAGTTTAGATTCGAAATTGAAGTTAAATGGCAGTAGTATATGTTGGTTATAAGAGATTAGAAGCAGAGGAGTTGAACTTCACTGGTTTGAAGAGTTTCAATGAACAAACTTTGGGCAAGTAGAAAACTGCCTTCCCATTCGAATTTTTAGTTGAATTTTGGTATGAACTTAGCCTATGTATGGACGTATTAGTGTACCAAATTTGGTGATTTTTGACCAAGAATTCATCACTCAAATGAAGCCTTGAAATCTGCCCTGCGAAACTGGGAAACAGAATTTTCAGAATTTTAAACCCCCTCTGTTTGAACTGCTTTAATTTCTTGCTCGAGTATCGGAATTGAGTTCCATTGGTGGTGTTTGAAAATTTTCACATACTAATTTAAACTGTATAAAATTGAGAGGCCAATTCGTTTTCTGTAATTTTTGGTGAATTTTCAAAGTGGCCTGGTCGATCAACCTGTTTTGCCCTGTTTTGTTACTGTAGCCGTTTCTTTCTTGAAAATCTGGGCAAATTCCGTCCAGAATCTTTACTGGGTGTCTCCTACAAAGTTTTAGAAACTTTCAAGAGGTTTCTAACGATACCAAGTACATGAAATTCGGACTTGTACAACTTAAGTTACAATTTTTTCAATGATTTCAGCTCAAATTAGGAAATTATCAAACTTGTTTTCTTTTGAGATAAACTTGGTCGGTGAACTAGGAAAACTTATTTCCATTCTCTTTTAATTATTTTAGGGCGTAAAACTGGGAACTTTGATATGAAAATGGTCGACCCTCTTTCTTGATTTTCGTGCCAACTTGGTGTTTCACTTGATTCTCAAATCGGAGAATCTTGAACTTGACTTGAGTCTAATTGAGACATTTTAAAGACATTTATCAAATATTACCCTAGTGATTTGAATTAAAGTACTTGATCATTCCCCATGACTTGAAAATGTTATCCTTTAACTAAGGGTAGTGAGAAAATTACTAAACCTTGGTTGTATACGTAGGTAATTTGTACTCGTATTTGTCTCAGGTGATCGAGAAGATCCCGGAGAACTAGATTGATTTTGCGTGCTTTTGCTTTAGGCTCTTGACTTCGGTGAGTGTCAAGTGCATGAATTGTTGAATTACCTGACATGTTTACTTGAATATGAACTGTTGAGGCGAGAGTGTACTTTACCGCACTCGTCCTCCTCTACTTAACTCGCATGAACATGACTTGTTACTTGACTTGACTTGAACTGAATGTCGATTGGAGTGATTCGTCGACTTAAAAGTTATAACTGGGGACGCCCAAACCTCTTGAGGATCCTTGGGACCCGAGCCGGCAAGGGCTTGGTCAAGAAACTTGGTGAACCTTAGGTACTGTTCTTTGAGCTTGATCTATTGTAGAGATCTTGCTCGGTATTGCTCGTTGTAGCTTTACCCTTTTTACTCACCTGTTTGGTTTCAGACCCGAGAGGGTGAACTGTTGGTCGGAGGTTGTACCAAGTGGAGATTCTACGGACTTTACCTTTGCTAAGTTGACGGAGAGTCAAAATTTGGAATGGAATGGACTCAACTGCTTGACCATGGAAATTGGCTCCTGAGAGCCCCGTATCCTTACCTGTTTCTGTGTATTTTTCCTGTATGAGCACTGTTCACTGTTCTTGCGCATATTCACTGTAGATAGAGAGGCTCGAAGAGGGTTCTCCGAACCCAGCTCCAAGACTCTTGTCTAATGTGAGCCCTCGAGTAGTGATTCCTTGGGAATACGGTCTCCTGGTGAAAATTGCAATAGTGCAAGTGAATGATTGATTTACACGCTTTTATATCTGAATTTACTGGCTTTCCTACTTGCTTGATTACGTGCTTGCATGCCTTTCCTTGGCCTCACTGAGCGTTAACTCACCCCAGTTTATTTTCCTTAACAGGTCTTGGAGTGGGGATTGTAGACTGAGGATTTAGTTATTTCTGTAGGTTTCTATACTTCCATCTAGAATTGAAATGTATTGTGAAGTTGATGGATGAATTTATTTGAAGTTTATATGATTGTAATTTTGAGGATTTACTCTTGTAAGTTAATTAGTATTTTGGTTGAATGCTAGATAGGGTTTTAGGAATGATTTCTTGCGATTATATTGTGGATCTTGTAGTGAGTCCTGGCAAGAGCTAGGCAGGCAACCCACTGATACCCTTGGGTTCGCCCTCGGGAGAGGTGGGTTGTCACAATCACTCCTCTACCTTATATTTTAACCCCTAATAATGCCATACGAGTACCTGAATTTTAACCCAAAAAGAGCTTTTGACTGTTCCTCACTAGACACTTGTCCAGGTATGATATATTTGCTAGCCATATTGCCCGCAGATCTGAATTCCTCACTTTAACATCTTGCTGGTCAAGGTTGACTAAATTCTCACATTCTCAATTTCAAAACCAATTCAGAGACTTATTGGAAAAGCATTGGATTAAACCCTTTCATGTCTCAAACCTGAGAAAGTTATCCATTTGATTCTTGGTTTCTTCTGCCTATTTTTCCAGAAGAGTAAGTCCCAAATAGCATAGTGGTGTAGTAATTTATGCTCTTACAGAAAGCAACACACTTCAATTTGCACCATATTTTTAAACAAAGAAGAACTATAGGAGGGAAAAAGACATCTGGTATGGCACTGAAATGCAGATGATAAGCTTACTATATTCTCCATGCCTGTGCACTCCTCCAATACCCCCAATAACAAATATTGGAATGCCTACCTGTAGAAGATTTGCAAGATAGAGGATTAAAATTATAATTTCCTTATAGGTAGGATTAATCTGAGCCAAAAAAAAAAGAACAAAAAAAGTAAGAAACAAAATAGTTTAGGACATGCTCACCATAGATGCAAATATCATGGTTGCAGATACAGTAGTAGCACCATTACCACGTGTAGCAACCTAGACAGAGTGCAAAAGGTCAATGAATGCTATCAGCTAGCAATCAATTCAGCAAGATCAATAGAGCTATATACATGTATATGATGTCTGCTATTTCTCAAGCTGTCCCATTACAAGAACTTAGCCATTTAGTCCCCAGTAATTTAGCAATATCAAGCAAATGGCCACAAAAACTTAACTGCTTCAACTACAGAATCATGTATATACGCACTATCTATAAGAAAGATTAAGAAGATGATATAAATGCCATAATCAACATACTTCCAAGAAACCAAAAGTTGCCTTCTATGTTTTATTAAACTCCGATAAACTAGAAAGTTATGTGTGGTAGTCCATACTGATCAAAAGATTAAGCACAAGGCAACTTAAGCGTCTAGGTTCAAATCCATATATCACCACAGAACCGCTTGAAGCTTGAGTAACTTCTTCAATTTGGCTCTGATATGGATAAACCCTCATGAAGCAATCTCAAGTGACAAGCCTTCCTATGACACCAGAATGCATCAACGTCCCCTCAAGCAGGAAGTATGCTCATTTGCCATCTTGCCAACCCCCCTTGCACCATGCCCTTCATTTCCTTCCAATAAACAAAGAGGGGTCGGCAAGATAAGATATCAAAGTATGTTTAAAAATATAAGTACTCAAATGAGAGTTCTTTACCAGATGAAAACTTCCAAAACACACACCATGTCGTATCCTTGATCTAGTTGTAACACATCAAACTACATTCTTTCAACACACTTTAGTGAACAACATTTGCTTGTTACAAAAATGATATTGCTTCACATGCATAACCTCTTACTTCTGGTGCATACATTACTCACTGAATAATAGTCAAATAAATAGGACGCAACTCAAGGAAAGGATGCTACAAGCCACAACCAAGGAAAAATGTACAACGCATGGCAAGATTAAACACACATTATTGAATTTACCTCAAATTATGCCTTCAATACCTGACCTCTTGCTTTCCCCCAAGCTTCAAGCTCTAAATTCTAGCTTCACCCAGCTCTTCAAGTTCTAGTTTCTGATTTTTTGCCCCAAACCAGTGCAGCAACTAAATTAGGGATTTTGCTACTGCAAACACGATAGAACTACCCAAATTGAAAGTGTTCAAACTAATTGCTAGCTCATAATGGCAAACTCTAGCAAATTTATGAGTGAATTTGCTAATGTGAGCTGAATAGATTGGCGGAGGTAGACATTTTGGGCTAGGATTGAAGAGAGAGAGAGGGGGTCGGAAGATGAGAGATGAGAAGTTGAAGTGAAAATTTGGCTAAGTGTTTTGGGTATAGAAGGAGTACTTATGGCCATACGACACCGTATCATCAAATTTCCTCCAGCCCGCGCACGCCTCTCCGTGTGTTATATGCATAAAGTCACGCCTTTAGTCTATTTAGTACTAAGAAAATCACACTTTTTTGCTTGTCCTTTATCCTATCTCTCTCTTTTTCCTTTTTATTATCTTTGTGTAGTTTTTCTATTATTTTGAGTTTTCTTATTTTTTTTTCACTCTCAAGTTGCACTAAAATTTTAAAATGTGAAAATTCAGTATGTTTTTAGCTTTTTTTCTAATATAGAAATTTTCTAATTTATTATATATAGAGTAAAATAGTTCAAAAATAAAAAAGCTATTAAAAATATGTTATGATTCAAAAAATTAAACATTCTCTTTATCAAATACTTTTTGGTACTCATTTAATGGTTCTACCAATTATGTATAAGTTGCACTCTAATGTGACCCTACCACTAGTTTTGTTGATCAAGCAATCAAAATATTTTACTTGCTAACACATGTATGAAATGATAAATCTATTTGGTATAAGTACTGCTTCACAAATGATGAATGTGACTAATATAATTAATTAACAATCTTTTAATCAGGCAAAGATGGCTGAATTAGACTCAATTTCATACTACATTCTAGTGTTCATTACCTTCATTTTCTGATTAGCATAATCATTAATCTTGTACATATTATCATGATGACAAACAAGGGAATCTATTAAATATTTTTATGTTCGTAACATATTTTTAACTAAGTTTGGGATAATCATGAAATATGCATTCATAGTTTATTAAGATATTAGCAGCATTTTGCAAAGTAAAAAAATTAGGGAAAAATTACAAAAGATAGGGTGCTGTACTAGAATTTGTTAAAATTGATGTATTGTACATGGGGCTAAAGTGTAAAAGTTAGGGTGTCATTCTAGAATTAGTGAAATTGATATAAGGCATGTACTATAGACAGTGATTAAAAAATGTTGTCACCGATTATGAACCTATAAATTTTCAATGACGACATCTAATGTAGTCACTGTATCACACATTTCAGTGACAACAATTTTGTAAGTCGTCACAAATCTGATTTCCCAACAGGCGTGCCATTTTCCCGCCAACCCTACTATGACAACATTTTGTAAGTCCTCACTGACAATGAATCTGTCAAACATCACCACTGACGACCTCAAAAGTCGTCACGGAATTACTCCAACTATGACAACTATGGTCTTGTCATAGAGAATGTTGTCACTGAAGGCAATTTTTCTTGTAGTGTAAGCATGCTTCGATCAACCCTTGGGAGCAACTTCAATGCGCATTCAAATGATAGCGTCAAGGAAGTTCAAGCATTGAAGGCTGTTGGACCACTTACAAGAGTTGGGGCTAGGAAGCTAAGGGAGCAAGTTCAAGGCCTTGTTCAAACCATTCACACATCGATTGAAGGCTGCTGGGGCATACAAGGAGTTGATCCAAATGCAAAGTTAATTGTTAATGTCATTCGGGTTTCACCCGAGAGTTGATTGGAGTGTAGTTGTCATCCTTCTAGCCAATTGGTGTTTGTCTTCATTCATGTAAGTCGGAGGCAGCAGAAGCGTTAACACTAGTTAGACGTGCCTGCACTGAGTGGTCACGCCTAAGGAGTGGCTTGGTAGAAGTGTTGACACTAGTTAGACGTGCCCGCGCCGAGTGGTCACGCCTAAGGAGCGGTTTGGCAGAAGCGTTGCCACTGGTTAGGCGTGCCCACGCCTAACGGTCACGCCTAAAGAATTTATTTTCGTTTGTTAGTTCATAAGTGTTTCCTTATGTTACTAGGTTTCCTTAGTTGTTTCATTAAATTTGGCCATAAGGTCATGTTGACCAAGTAGACCAGCTGAACCTAGCTAAGTAGGGTTTAGGTAATTATTTTAGGTGAGTCCAAGTCTAATTGGGGTTTGAGTCTTGTAAGGCTATTTAAAGCTTAGGTTATCTCTTTTCTATTAGACAAGAATTATTCAACAAAATTGAAAGAGTTTCTCACAAGCTTTCGAGCTCCCTTGAATACTTTAGAGTTCGTTCTCTAGTGTTCATCTTTGGCTTATCAATTCAAGAATCACACTTGAGTTGTGGCGCCTTCTACATTCACCCGAGGTTCACTAATTTGCTTGGTTGTGGGTTGAGATCGTATCAACAAGTTTGCAATCACGAGGGTTAAAGGGGCTGCCTAAACCAAACTTGAATTTCCACTATCAAGATCCGGGCTTGCACATGAGTTTCGTTTCACCAACGAGATTCGTATCACAATGTTACTTCCTTCTATTTATTATTTGATAATGTTGAAGCACAAATACATTTTAAAACACCTTGTGCACATTGGATTGTAGTATCCAGACTTAAATCTGCCTATGCAAGAAAAACCCCAATCACATTTATGCTTCACACAGCTCAACGTGGTGATATAGGATATAAAGAAAAACCAAAAATTAAAGGAACACCTATGTTAAAATTAGAATGAACATTGCAATTAGAGGCTATTCAAATAAAAAGTATTACCAACATATTTGAAGAAATTAAATTAAAATTACAAAAAGGCTATACAGAAAACCCATTAAAATTTTGGGACAAAAATAATGAGTTTGCTGAAATAAAACTTAAAGATGAGAATAAAGAAATAAGAGTTTGACCAATGAGATATAACATAATAGATAAAGAAGAATTTAAAAACGAATTAAAGAATTGTAAGAAATGAAATTAGTAAGAGAAAGTAATTCTCCTCATATATTAGAAAAATACGAAAGTTTCCAGATAGATTAGAAGATAAAAAACAATTACAGAGATTTTTGGGAATTTTAAATTATGCATCAGATTTTATATATAATTTGGCAGAAAAAAGAAAAGAATTACAAAAATTACTAAAGAAAGTGGTTAAATATGAATTGTCAGAAAATCATATAGCCATAATAAGGAAAATTAAAGAAGAATGTAAAAATTTGCCATTTTTAGTACTACTGTCTAATGAGGATGATTTAATATTAGAAACTGATGCCTCAGAAGAAGCATGGAGTGCGGTGTTAAAAACTATAAATAAGCAAGTTTGTAGATACGCATCTGGTACATTCACCAAAATTGAGAAAAAATACCATATAAATGAGAAGGAATTACTTGCGGTAGTCAAAGGATGTAACAAATTTTATTACTTTTTACTTCCAAAAAAGTTTATATTAAAGATTGACAATACACAGGTAAGAGCTTTTATTAAAAATGATATTAAACCATTACTACAAAGTAAAAGATTAATGAGATGGCAAATGGCCTTATCTGAATTTATGTTCGATATAGAAACTATTAAATCTAACGACAATGCTTTTGTAGATTTTCTTACAAGAGATGGAAAGCCCGATGAATAAGCAAGATTTGCTCTTAAATAAGATCTCAGAATTATTTGAGAAGATTGCGGAATTGCGGACGTCATTCAATGACGTCATGAATATAGTAAATTATGAAGACTTAAATAAAGAAGTCTCTGAAATTCTATTATCTCATTCTAAGAAAGGTAAAAATATGATCAACCTATATGATAAGGTTGAAAAAATGCTATATGACCTATTCAAAAAGGTCAATGATGATGAGGAAAATCTTCCCCCATCACCGAGAAAAGAAGAACATAAAAATAGCAATGTACACCTTCGACCAGATTACACAAGCAAAGGAGTACCTGTGCACATACCTATAATTCAAAATATTTTGCAGGAATCTCCTATGGTTCATGAGTATAATTCCCTCATGAGAGAATTATACGAACTACAAAATACAGAAACATATTATATGAATTTTACGGAGATCTATCTCAGAATAAATTGTGTGTGGGGATGTAACCCTAACTTTGTCAAGAAATGGTTCGACTTTGGAGCTATCAATGCCGTATACATGACAACCTCTACTTTTGAAGAAATCAGTCTATTGCCCAGATGGATAAGAAATGGAGTATCACATACATACCAAAACAATTCCACATATGAACCGAAGGACATCTTGATGATCAAAATAGTCTCAACTGGACTAGACTTCGAAAATACTATTAGATTTGATGCTTATCATTATATAAAGTTAATGAAATTTGATGAGTTAGAAATTAAAGTTTATCCTCAGAGAAAGGAATATGAATATCTTAAGGAAGATAAAATACATTACAAAAGAGCATTGGGGATGAAGATTAATATACAAAATTCGAAAAATGCCCCAAACCAAGGTTCTGAACATATGGCGAAGAAGGAATGTTTTCGTCCATCATGACGTCATATGCCAAAAAGAGCCCAGAAGCTGCGATAAAATACCTGCAAAGGAAAATACATCTGTTAGACAGCTGTCAAATCAAATCTAGCCAAAAGGCGATCTCTATATTGTGGATGAGAAAGCATTCACAAAACAGCTGTCCAGCATGCAGGAACAAGGAGAACAGCTCATCCAGCTGCAATAATGAAGGCTGACTTTCATTCAACAACAATAATAAATGCAGACATAAGCCCTTACGTCTTATGGACGCCAAAAGAAATGTTTGAAGTCTGCACAGTTAGATAAGATGGTATAGTCCGAAGATGAAGTCCAGAAAAACTCCTATAAATAGAAGGAAGTAACATTGACAAGACATCGGAGCAAATACAACAACTCTTCCTTCATAAGTTCTAGATGTTAGTATTATCTGATAAAATATCTCTCATGTATAGTTAAATAAGAGAGAAGAGTGTTTTAAGCTTATCAACCTATGTACTTATTAGAATATATCAATAAAAGAAGAAAAAGTTCTTCATAAATCTCTATCTTTAAAATTTCTGTGTACGCCTAAAGGTAGAAAACGAATTTAGGTTGTGCTGAAAGATTCTAAAGAAGCCCCAAAGGAAGTCACCATTGTGGTTGGAGGCTAAAATGCTCAAATAAGAAGTCCTCGGGAGGTAGCTAAAGTCTTATCGGTCAAAGAACAGAAATTTGAGGCAAGGAAGCATGATGAACCCTTACTCTTTTATTGAAATATTCTAAGGAGAAAGTAGGTAAAAAGCAAAGAACACTCACTCAATTAAAAATGGAACAAAATTTACAAGGATTTGCTATAGAATTCATATTTAATGCAAATGAAATAAAAATAGTGTTAAAATTAATATTTGAAAATTTTTCTTTACATATTACACTTGTGATCAACCTAGATCTTGTCTTGTCAAAAATATATAAGTATAGAGATGGCAGCCAAAGCTAAAATCAATAAAGTAAGACAATGCATGATTAAATATAAGACTGAAGGGGAAATAATAAAAGAAGCTTTAAACATACTATTAGAAATAGAAAAAGAATTTTGAAAAACTTGTAACTCAACGAAACCTACATTTAGTAAAAACACATGGATGATTATAAGATAATAGAATTACCATCAGGCTATTTAAAAATAGAAAAAGATATATATGAATTACAAAGAACTACGTCATATATTCATAAAGATCTAATGAAGGAATTTAAAGAAATCAAAGACTCATTAGAAAAAATAAATTTAAGTGATATAAAGACCACGAAAAGAGAAAGAAAACAACCATCGATCATATAATAGAACATATATCTAAAATAAGATGAGTGACTTAGAAGACATAAATAATTCTGAAAATATATTTACTAATTTTTCAGAATCTGATTTAGAAAATCTAAATGGTAAACTAAAAAATATGGTAATATATATAAAAACAAATAAACCAGATGTAGCTGAGAATTCATATATAGTTGTCAGAATCTGATTTAGAAAATCTAAATGGTAAACTAAAAAATATGGTAATATATATAAAAACAGATAAACCAGATGTAGCTGAGAATTCATATATAGATGATAGACCCTCAACTAGCACAACTCCACCTCCATTAAGATATAATAGGTGTCGGTCTGGAACTGGAAACTCTTTCATATCATCATTAATGAATATGGCCAAACAAAAGGATATTTGGACGAGGATGGATATACTTTGATAGATAAAATTACACCAGAAATAATATTTCCTTTTCGAACATTTCTAGATTTGGACTGCATAAAAAACACAGAAGTGGCAATTGATAAATGGGAAATTGGATTAAGACTAGCAGTCTCAATAAATAAATTAAGCCATGAAGAAACTCAAGGAACTTTAGAAAAATCACTAGTAAATAGTGTTTCCAGATATTGGAAAACTTTACCAGAATATACTAGAAAAATAATCTATGGAAATGATAAAGACATTAATGGTATGATAACAAGAGCACTTGAATTATTTCGTCTAGAATTTGCAGGTGAAGGAAGTTATTTCAAAGATGCAAATTCAGTACAAAAATATACTGATGCATTATTAAAATTAATATTATGCGACATGTGTAAAATAGATAAATACATTTGTGTATTCCAAGATTATTATTATAGGACCGATTTTAATAAACAAGAAACATATTTAGAAATGTTTTTCTCTAAAATACCAGATCATTAGGGAAAAAGATTAAGAGATGAGTATAACCCAAGTACTAGAAAATACATTGGGAAAAAGAATTTTCCATACCCTAGAAAAATTAGGAAGATGGTGTGAAGAAGCAATGCTTTTTAATAAGACCAAAAAAATTGAAACACCAATTTCAATTGTGTTGTGATAATGTTAATATGCCTACACAAATAGGATGTGATAGACCATATTATTACAATAAGTGAGAAAAAGTTATAAGAAAAGAAAATATTTTAAAAAGAAATTTATAAAAAAGTGAAAAGCTAAATACTATGAACAAAAATTAAAGTTTCCTAAAGGAAAAAATATATATAAGAGAAATAATAGACATAAGAGAAAAATAACTGATTGTCAATGCTATTTCTATAAAGAAAAAGGACACTTTGCTAACGAATGTCCTAAAAAATTCAATAAAAAATGAATAGAAATAGATGATGATATTGAAGAATTAATTGAAAATAATGAATTTATCGAAATAAATAGATTTGCAGAGATAGAAGAAATATATTCAAATGAAAGTATATTTATTTATATTGAAACAGAATATGATATGAGTAGTAGTAACGATGAATGAAATACAGAAAATAGATCAAGAAGAAAATTTTGAAATAATTGACATTCACCTAAAAAGACTAGGAGAATATAGTCAAGAGGCATTAATAGATAGAAAAATACTTATGAAAATACAAAAGAGTAATTTTTCAATAAATTCATACAGTGGATTTAATGTTCCAGCATTAGAAAAATTAAAATTTTATATTAGAAAACATTATATGTTTTATGGGATAAATCTAAAAGAAAAAGCTTTAGAAAATAATTTAACCACAAATAAAGTAATGATCCCTTTAATATCCAGAAGAGATATATATGATAAATTACAAAAAGTACCTGAAAAAAAGAAGAGAGATCATTGGATGGATTCATATAGGATCAATACAAATGATAATAAGATCAACCTTTAGAGAAGGGTTAAATACCCCTATCGATTTGGCTATCGTAGACATAGAATACGAAATCAAGAAGAAGCCACTTTAGGTGTCTTACGAGGAAATCTAAACTATCAAAAATTGATTTTTAATATTTATCCAAAACTTTCATATAGTTTACAAGATAAAGATTTTGATAGAACATTATCATTAATACAAGATTTTAAAAGAAAAGATTTTTTCTTTAATGGAAATAGACCTTATTCTATCACATATATGATTTCATATGCGCTATCTAATACGCACCATACTAAAAATTTTGCAAATAATAATTTTATTGATATGCCAAAATTATTCAATGAAATAGGAAACATATATCCTCCAGAAGTTACTAATATTGAATTAAATTAAGAATTTGACTTAGATATAGGACAAAAACCATTGATAAATAAACATAATGATATTCCAGCAAGACTTTCTTATATTGAAAGTAGTGTAGGAAGAGACATTCTAAACAATATGTTATTCTTTCAGTATTCATTGTTTATCTAAATGTTTTGTCCTATAATGCTCAGTAAATTCTTTATTTATTTTTGAATAGTTGGTTGTTAATAGATATTTTTCATTTTTCGCATTTCTTAATGCAAAATATCTTTCATTACAAGTATTTTTATGACAATTATTTAAGGTAACATATGTCCATCTACTACTAAGGTTGTCAATACTTCAGTTCAATTTTTGTAGTTGATATGCGTACTCTTTAATAAGTGTTAACATAGCATCACATGTTAAGCAATTAGTATCCATATCATGGGGAAGGGTAATCCCAATCTCTATCATCAAAGTCATGTTCATATCCATATCTGGAATAATATGTAGTTGCATAGTAATTTTCTAATTCTTCAGTTTCATTTCCTTTATTCAAATACATATTTATATCATTGTCTAAATTGATGTTGGGCTCTGATACCATTCCATGTTGGCCCATATTTGATAAGACAAGATGTGGGTTGATCACAAGTGTAATATGTAAAGAGAAATTTTCAAATGTTAATTCTAACACTATTTTTATTTCATTTGGATGAAATATGAATTCTATAGCAAATCCTTGTAAATTTCGTTCCATTTTTAATTGAGTGAGTGTTCTTTGCTTTTTACCTACTTTCTCCTTAGAATATTTCAATAAAAGAGTAAGGGCCCATCATATTTCCTTACCTCAAATTTCTGTTCTTTGACCGGTAAGACTCCAGCTACCTCTCGAGGATTTCTTATTTGAGCATTTCAGCCTCCAACCACAACGGTGACTTCCTTTAGGGCCACTTTAGAATCTTTCAGCACAGCCTAAATTCGTTTTCTACCTTTAGGCGTACACAGAAATTTTAAATATAGAGATTTATGAAGAACTTTTTCTTCCTTTATTGATAAATTCTGATAAGTACATAGGTTGATAAGCTTAGAACACTTTTCTCTCTTATTTAACTATACACGAGAGATATTTTATCAGATAATACTAACATCTAGAACTTATGACCTCCGATGCCTTGTCAATGTTACTTCCTTCTATTTATAGGAGTTTTTCCGGACTTCATCTTCGGACTTTACCATCTTATCTAACTGTGTGGACTTCAAACATTTCTTTTGCCATCCATAAGACGTAATGGCTTACGTTTGCATTTATTGCTGCTATATAAACTAATAAAATTGATACAGTATTTTAGAGGTTACAAGATACAAATTCTATTGCATCGGAATTGATTCTTCACATATACTTGAATCACACTACGGAAAGCGAGCTATTCATGTCTTAACCCTCCACATTTATGTATATTATATTATTTTTATTTAAATTTTCTGTTCAAATCATATTCTGTTCTAGTGGAACAACACTTTCTAACTAGGAAACTTTCTGTTTAGAATTAAATACAAGAATATTAGGTGCAATATGAGCTTAGACGACAACAACCATGACTATACCTTCATGGATCAATTTTTCACAGTTGTGATGTACTTGATGAGCATTGCAACAACATCTGGGGTTACTTTTGAAGCAGAGTCCTTCAAATCCCGAATTTTGTTCTCAGTTTCTGTCTCAAGACGTTTAACTGTGAAGTCGGAGTTCCCACTTTTCTGTAAATTAGATAGGGAACATCTAGGAGTTTACAGCCATTCAAATATTCAACTGACAATCAAGGAATTCCATAGGATCAATGTTGAAATTCCAGTGGCTAATCAAGTATTAAACTAATGAAAATAAACCTCAGATATGTTCCTTTGGTAATCGGCTTCCAAATTCGCACGATATTGTCCTACTTCCTCCTCAGCTTCTTCTTTCGCCCGTCTCAACCTGGCAATTTTGCCTGTAGGAAAAAAAAAATTTATCAATTAGCCAACCATTTAGTGATAGTTCCAGACAGACAAAAGGGCAAAACTGGATTTGTTAGAAAAGTTCATTTGCATTGGAGTAGCTAAAAGGACAAAAAGAACAAATATATTGCTATATTATTCGTAAAATTTTCACTATGTTATGGAATTTTAGGAAATTATGACTCTATATGCTGGAAAAAAAATAGGAATTATGTTTTACTATTTTTAGCAGTTGAGACAATTTGTTGGGCCTCCTGTTCTGCAGTTAGCAGCATCTGAATGCCTCCTTGTCCTCTCATTGCATCCATCGTTGCTCTTCAACCTGAAGAAGAAACAGAATGAAAATAAATTATGTAAATTGCAGACTACACCAAAATCAATGGTTACAGTTAGAAATCCATTTAGCTCATCATGTTAGCAATTTAAAAAAGAAAAGAAATAAAAAACATTAATTTTTTTTGACAAAATCATACAGATCAATATCCCATTACTAGTTTCCAACTAATCTTCTGTATCAACTATGAGGCAATTGAAAACTAGAATTTCAAAGACTAGTTGACATACAAATTATAAAGGAATTGTTAGTCAAACAAGAAATTCAGAACCTTATTATAGAAGGCGTATTGAATATAAGGGACCATAGAAACATTTTGTTTTCAAACTGCAATGAGGACATTGACAAGTTATCACTGGAACAAAATAGCTAATTAGAAATAACAACGGTAAATCACCTGGACAAGAAAATATTGCTGAAATATATTTTCGGACAATTGAAAAATTGTAGAAAGGAGAACGATGAGGGAAGGAAAAGGAGAGAGATGGAGTTGTTATTGTTACTCTCCTTGTGAATAGGGTGTTGATCAGTTCCGGTTAGTCCTAGTCATTTGCATTCATTTTTTGTTACTGGCTATTTTAAGATTATGGAAATGATTAATGATGTAATGATTAGTTTTTTCCCTTTTTTTTATTAGTCCAAACACGAAGATAATCTAACATTTGATCTATATAATACTGAAACTATTTGGCATTATCAAATCATTGATATTGGCTCGTATCATAGTTGATACAAGTATGACAAGAGGGGGAAGAAAATTGAAATCGACATTGTGCGATTTGATTAAGCATTTCACGTTTTGTCATAGTTTTATGGTTTGTGCACAATCCACATATTACATACAAATCAGGTAATAAAAGATTATCTTTAAGATAATTTTGTTAACATGACTAGAGCATATGAAGGGCTCTTTACGTGCAATAATTAAACAAAAATTTCTTATGGATATCTAAATACTATTCCTGCGGCAACATGTGCAATCTTCTACAAATGGCAAGATACGATGAAATTCAGGTAAAAAACAAGCATGAGTAGCTAGCTTGATATTTTACCAGCATTTTAGGTGAGATTTAGAATGCAATACGGACCAAAAATTGAGGAAATAAGCTGGTTGTCTTCCATTGTAACCACAAAGAATTGAAGACCAAAACCCATTATAACTTTTGAGAAGGGTACTTTTCAAGTAAGTATCCAACAAATTTAAATGATAAAATGTAATTAAGGCATTATGACAAATATTTACGTGGGTTGAAGTAATTAATCCTGTATTTATGTTAAAGAGTTAGCTATTGAACAAGTGTAGGGCACTTGTAATTTTTAGCAGATCTTGGGTACTGTAAATCAAGAAAATACACAGTTGTTTAACTGATATTACTCAATAATAGATAGGCTAGTGGAAGACATTCTATCATGGCATAATATAGCTCTTTTTTTTTTTCTTTTCTTTTTGTTTTTTTGCAGTTTTCCTCTTCTTGGACTTTGAATGGATGTCCTTCCTAGGAGGAATACTTTTCTTAATTAGGCGTGAATTTGAATTTTCTATAGTTCCAGATTCCAGACCAACAAACTAGAAAAATTTCTATTATACCTAACACTTCTCTTTTTCCTTGCCAGATTTTTAAGCACCTCAATTAGTCAATTGAGTTTATCAAAATCTTCATTGCTTATTGTTGAATTTGACTCTAACGGAGGAATTCATTATACATATGTTTTTACTAGTTTGGCCCCAAATTTGCTATAAATAGACCATAGCCATAGATGCCGCTGCTCTGAAGCAGAACTCCATCAAAATATGGCTGCTGATAGAGTTGGTAACATCATTCTCCTAGTTTGCAGTATGCCCCATTTCTCAAGAGATTAACTTTTATGTGAAGTTGTTTTTGCATGAAATTTTCTCTTTAGTCTTGATTTATAGTGTTCTTGTTCAATTTTGTGTCTTGGTTTACAATAAATAAAACGTTAGCTTTACTGTTCTTGTTCCCTTTGCTTTATAAATTAAGAAACTTTACACTTAATGTTAACGTTTGCCTTTTCTTTTCTTTTCTTTTCTTTTTAATTACTACAGCAATAATTCTTCTGGGAAGCAAGGTGGATAATGCAAGTGCGAAACTTTGCCCACAGATTTGTTTTGAAATAGCAGGTTATACGACTTGTCCATCCTCAGGGCCTGAGCACCTTAATCCAGCCTGCAACTGCTGTGTCCTCCCCCCAGGCTGCAAGCTTTATTATGCCAATGGAACATTGATTTGTACTGGTACCTGATGAGCTTTCTACGATTTAGGACAAAGAAACATTGATAAGATTTGATAACTGTGATTGTGTATCGTACCTGTAGTAGCATTGCAGAACTTTCATTTGTATTAGAACTTGATGAGCCTAATTGATGCGCAAAGAATGAAAGAAACAATGTTGAGCTATACTTATTATAATTGTGTATCAGATTTGCGTGTTGCAAAATTTTCCGCCTGCAAATGAATAAATTGTGTTTGATTTGAATATTTGCAAATTCTGATTAACATTCTTTCTTAAAATATAACCACAAGAATTGATGATTTTAGTTTCTTCTTAAGATTATCATGAGATATATATATACTTTAAACGAGCTTGGAAAGTCACATGAGCTGATGCCTGATGGAGGGGGGGAAATTCCATTGGTTGTCTCTTCTTCACCAGAAAAACTAGCTTATATTATACCGACGATTTTTTGTAAAGTAAAACAAGATGCCTTGCTTATACAGGGCTAAGTTTTTCGTCACCTGCCTGTCTATAAGCTGTATTAGTTTTAGAAACAGTTTCTCAATAACTTAATTTGCTAGGTTAGCTTAGCGGATTTATGGAAAAGAGTTAGCAACGAAAGCATAATTGAGCAACAGGCCTCCTCAATTTCTATGTGAAGACAATCGAAACGAAACCAAGAAAAATCTCATTATGATCAGAAAATCACAGTTAACAAGTTGAAACAATGAACTCAAATCTACAAGATCAGAGATGTTTAATAACTAAAGTTGATTATTCTTAAAAGTCTACTCTGTCAAGGAATTCAAGAATACTACCATGTGAGCACAAGATTTTTTATCCGAAAAGCATTATGGGAAAGTACGACTTTGACAAAAGTTACTAGTCAAACTTAATCTTGGCCCTTAGAATTTTAGAAGTACACATATAAGTTCAAGATCTTATGGACTTAAAAGCGAAATGCTTAACTGGTGCAATGGTTAGAAGATAAATCCTACTGCATGATATAACCTCATAAATTTGGTCCTCCTTGTGGACGAATTTTCAAGGGCTATACAGAGCCACTATATGGTCCGAAAGAATACATTGAATACATTGCTATTGTTCTTATCAATGGGGTTTAGAGAATTCTTACATCGAAAGTCACGTGTTGATGTTAGTCCATTGATTTAACTATATTCAATGAGTTTTGCCTAAAAAAAAAAAAACTATATTCAATTCGATACTACCAAAATGCAAGAAGTCAAATACTTCTGTAAGGATAATCTAACAGATTAGCATCTTACTGCACTTGCCCTTTTCGAGAACTTTTGAATGTTATGCCGCATTTCAAGACATAATTTACAACTTGGGGCAGTTAGGTGGCCGAATTCAAATATAGATATCTGGTTTTTATACTTTTCGCATGACTTTGAGTATTTAAATAATTTTCTTGTACATGAATTTCTTTTGCGTCTAATAAAATGGTATGCACAAAAAACAAAACATAAATGTTCATCGAATCTTGAAAGAAATTCAACAACGGCACTCAATTGCACTATCCAATTTCAACTGTACTGCCGAGCCCTCATAGTTAACCTGTATTACGTGTTAAAATTGAACTAGATATAACTGCTGGCTTCTGATAAAAAATAATGGTCTCTCTAGAGAGAAAAAAAAACAGAAAAAAATAGTTGTCTATCTAGATAGAAAATGTTTTAAGTAGCATGAAATCCCACTTCCAGCTACTTCTCATCTTGTGCATTTTTTTTTTTTTTTTGGCTGAATCTGAGAGTGTGGCACCGCTCATCGTACATCTCTGGGGATATGTTATTTTGGGTTCACATATTTTTCGATGATGGTCCAATGTGCTATAAATAACACTTCTGGACTTCGGAGCATAATCACCTCGACAGGGCTGGTAACAAAGTTGTTACAATCACTCTCCTTCTCTGGGGTAGGCTGAGTTCTTCTAAGTTTTTTCATCCCAAATTGTGAGTTTTTCCTTCTTATTCAATTTGCACTATGAATTCTGCTGCTGGTTCATCTACTAGACTGCTGTACAAGTAAGTCTATAACCGTTTGGTCCCTTGATCCCATTTTGTATCAGGGTCCTTACGAAATATTCGGGGGTAATAAGGTGATTATATATAACCAATATAGCTAACGACTGCCTCAACTACGTAATTTTAATGCTTTTATTGGCTAAGCATAACTATGCCTTTGTACTAGGAACATATAAGTCTCTCAGTAGCAGTGATTGGCAAATTAAATTGATGCTTTTGATTTGATTTGACACAGCAACAATTCTACTCGGACGGAAACTGGAACATGCAAGTGCAATATGCCCACCCGACTGCATTAGACCATGCCCATTGCCACCCCTCTGCCTTCCTGCAGCATATTTGGCTTGCCCATGGGCACCAGACGAGGAAATTTTTCCTCCAGCGTGCAACTGTTGCTTCTCTAATTTAATAGGCTGCAAGCTATATCTGGGTGATGGGACTTTGATTTGTACTGTAACTCGTGAAGACTTCGATAATTAATCGATACAAGAATTTGTAGAAGTGGCGACAAGCTACAAGCCTGTGTTGCAATAAATTAGCCACTTGGGGATTAATTACTTCATATCCTTGCTCTTTTATATTCTGTTTTACCATATATGAGAGCGTAAAGCACACTCGATGTATGTGCAACAAATGAAACTAAAAATATTCATAAAAGTTATTTTTCTTTAATTTTTCAACACCAAAGAAAACTGAAATCTATCCTTTTACTTACTAACTCAATTACTTGGGGCATCCAAATCCACCATCAACGCTTGATAAGCTCAAGCTCATGAATTTTATTTTGGGATAATTTCAGAAACCTCCCTTGAAATTTTCATCAATTTCATCTACCTCCTTTGAGATTTTAAAAATTACACATGCCTCGCTTAAGTATCCTAGTTTGGTAACAAAAACTATTCTATAGATAAATTTTTGAATGAATAACCTACATTAGACTCCTAAAATTGTGAAGTTCATTCTATTTTCTTACAGGGCTTGTTCTCAACAGGTTCTGATTTTGTAAAAGCCGAATTTATAGAATTAATTTTCAAAAAATAATTTTTAAAATTAACTGATCTGTTTCAAATTTCTATTAGAAAAGCTATTTTAGTAAATGTATAGGTGTTCTAGAAAAAATGCTGAAAAGCTGATTTTGACATATTAATGACCCAATCCTTATGTGCTGGAAAATTGAAATTTTATGCTAATTAAATAATTTTTCAAACGAGAGATTGGGATGAGGAAACAAGTGGAAGGCGTATGGCAAAATAAGTTATTTGACTTATAGGTATTTTAGTAATTCTGCTAAAATTGTGAGGGTATTTTGTCTGTACATGAAAATAGTCTAGAATCAGAATCTAAAAGTAACTCTAGAACTGCTTCTGCTTCTCAGCTTTTTTAGACCTAAAAAATCTAAAATCACATTTCTAAAATTAGTTAAGAACACAACAAAATAACTTTTTGGAAAATAAAAATCTAAAATTGGGGTCCAAAAATCAGTTGAGATCAAGTCCATAAAATTCTTAAAACAATATAGACCATGCACAAAATCTCAAACCCATTTACAACCTCTCATCTCTTGCTATTTTAAACTTTTCATATTCCCATATCTTAAATTAGCGCCATTATCACCATAACCACCACCACTATCAGTTCTTAAATTCTTAAAACCTCAATTTAAGTTAAAAGAGGAAAAAAATAAATCAACACTGCTAAACCTAAAAAAATTTCACCTAATATATTAATATAACATTCTATCCCTCAAATGTTGAAGTACCAATACCAGCCCCCTCTTTTCAATGGTTCACATCTTCTTCTATTCATCTCTGGATTCTTCAAGCAAACCTATAATTAATCTATAATATGTTAAGATTGTGTTTAGAACATAATTGGTTATTCTACAAGTAAATCCTATTTTGTTTCCATCAAATGTCTAATTGTGTGATGCATTCATATGCACAAAATTAGGAGCCAATTGTTTAATTGCATGAAAATTATTAATATGTTAGATTTATTATGGTCATTTTATATTGCCAAGGGAGGTAGGTATAATATTATAAGTCTCAAAAGTCTCAAAGGTACTAGATGAAATTGTTAGAAATATCGGGAGATTTCTGAAATTATTCATTTTTTTTTTCCACCTAACTAATATTAGCATGTACATATGGTGACTACGAGAAGTACTAGACTAGGGATGGCAACGAGGTAGGGGTGGGGTGGGAAACCCCTCCCCTGCCCTCTGCGCCGCTGCCCAAACATTCCCTCCATCCCCCCCTGACCCACCCGCTTCCTCCGCGGGTGCTAATAAAAATTTGTCCTATAATAAAATTCTAACCAAATTTCAAAAAACAATCAATTATTTTAAATATCAATAAATCATTATGTCATTGTCGATAAACAATCCATTGTAATTTCACATTACTTACTCCATAAAAAAAAAAAAAAGATACTAACTGAATACAATCCAACATAACAAGACAAATATAATTCAAGTAGTTAAGAAACAAATACCTTTCAATTTCAAGAATGTAGACAACCGTGTGAAGGAAAAGAAAATAGTCTGTCTAAGTGCTTATTTATAGGAAATTAGTGTAAGGGTGAATCAGGTTTGGATCAGTTATGTTAGTATAATTAGGAATGTCTTAATAAAAATTATTTGTCTATATAATAAAAATTATTATTATAACTAATAATACTAATTGTATCATATACATAATCTAAATATCTTTAGTAGCATAACTAATAGTAATACTATTAAATTATTATATATATATATATATATATATTATTTATTTATTTATTGCGGGGACCCCGCCCCATCACCCGGCCCAACCCCCGCCCCATGCCATCCCAATACTAGACTATCAGATATATCTCCTGCGGATAATGATAGCTAGCCTAACTAATTGGTACAAGACTATCGGATAATGCCATATCTCTTAACATAATTGTATAAACTTTTCACATATATCTCATGTAATTCTGGGTACCCTGTAATTGAGTGGGAAAGAAAAAAAAAAGCTCTACAATGGGATGTTTGTCAAGACAATACTAATTTCAAAGATTCAGGATCAAATTAAACATTTTTATTGCTCGTTTCAATTGATTACGGCTACTAATTTGCCAAATTTTAAGAAGAAAGAAAGAAATTCTCTTTTCCATTTTATTCACAAAATCCACAATTTAAACAAAGAAATATTCCTAGAATTTATTTTTCTTTGCTTACTATTTTGATTAGTAATAAAAGAAGGAGAGGAATTTAGCATTTCTTAGGAAATTAATTTCCTCTTCCTTCATTTTGTTTGGCTGGGGCTTGGCGAGATAATGTCAGAGCATAATATTTCTTTTCGGAACAACTTTTCTCAATATGCCCAAAGTCTCCTCGTTAACTTTGACCCCTTTTTTTAGGCCTAGATATAAATTTTCGTTATCCCGTCTCTTCGTCCGAATCTGCTTCTCAAAGAGTCCCAACTTCTGGTCCCAAATTGTGAAAGCTGGCCACCATAATCACATTAATTGTTGCATCTCAACCAAGAAATAAGACGGAAATTTTTTCCTAGGGTTATGAGTATAACCTCAAGATCAAGAATCTGAGTTTATAACCATAATTTCAAAATCAAGAAAATGGGAAAATTTTAACAATTTATAGATTAAATCAGGAAGAGACAGCCATGCAACACCACAACACCCCCAAGGACGTCCAACAGAGCAAAACAGGCATAGAAAGACATCTACTTTATATAATAAATTCAAAGGCTTAATTATTTTGCACAAATGATTTTTTATAACTTGTGGTTTGGTTAGGAAGGAGTGATATGTAGTAGAGAAAAAGATTGTAAAACCCAAGTTGTGGGTGTTGTGGGGGGCAACAATAATGGTGGCCGGGAGTAATAATGGGAATTAAGGGTTCTGAGGGTTAACACCCCATAGATCTTAAACTATTAACAATGAAATAAGAATTTAACAGTTTTATAATATGTAGTTTTTAGAAAATATTTTGTTATTTAAAATCCAATCGAACGGATCAAATGAACGTTTTCTGTCTCAATGAGAATGAGAGCTGGTTTGAACCCGTGAGGAACTGTAATTGACGGGTCCATTCAACAAAGTCTTACAAATGAAGACTTGGGTCAATCAAACCTGTTTTACGCGATGAAAGCCCATAGCCCGGACCAAGGCACAACTAGCCTACCCATCATCAAAGTAAGCCTGAGCCGTGCCGATGATCATCCAGAATATACTCTTAGAAGCCGTTTGGTTCGAATTCCACTATTACTATTACTATTGATATCATAGAGTGATCAATGATAATGGTTTTGATAAAACACACAGTGTGTTTGTTAATATGGAATAGATTTTATAATTTATTATTTTTCTTTTTTATTATTTCTTTTTTTCTTTTCTTTTTCTTTCCATTTGTTGAAACAGTAGTATTTTATTTTCTTATTTTTGCATTTAATGAGAATAAAAGGGTAATTAAGATGATTTAAAAAGAATAAAAGGGCAATTAAGATGATTCCCTAATAACATGTGGTTAATCAAAAAACCCATAGAAGAGGTCTATCATTCCCATTAATTTATTCCCATTGCCCTCAACCAAACATTTTATATGAGTATAATTGAATTTGAAACCTATAGTAGGGGTTGAAACTTATTTACCAAACACCCCCTTAGTTCTATTATGCTTGTAGGACTCATTAGAACCTACGTAGAACTGTGCGAGACAGCCTGCAATTAGAGAGGAAGGAACACCCCTAGTTGATGGAATTGTCTCTGACGTTAAGCAATCTCTACCGACTTGGGGAAGGGGATTTCAGGAGGCAAAGTAGAAATATTACTACTTTTAAATTTAGACTGGACTAATCCGTTCAACCTATTGAACGGAAATCGACTAGTGTTAGGTTCGAGCTTCAATAACAACCAATTCATCAGTTAAGATATTCCCAAAAAGTTGAAAACTAAGCGATAAAGTTTTGGTGAAATCTTTAGGATATTAATGGGTAAAGGAATTGGCATTGATTGAATATATATTTCCTGAAATAATTCTTATCTTTCTTTTCCCTTCCAAGATAGAGGAAGTTTTTATTCTGTTATAAGATCAAGGTAATGACCCATCAACCAGCCAGTTGACCCCCTTATTTTCTCCAATAAAGTTTTTATTTCTTATCTTAAGATACTAGGTTGGGCTCCTTATTATTCCATTCTATTTCTTTCACGATGCCTCCCAAGGAAAATCTCAAACTAGATTCCAAATTGACGGGTTAGTATGAACTTATCTATGTGGTTATGCACTTTTTGAATAGGAATCTGCTTTTTGAAAGATCTTGGCTTTCGTACTCTGGTAGATCTCCGAGATTCTTTCATTGACTTATGTTGTGTTGAAGAGCTAATCTAATGGTCAATTGGTAGAGATTCAGTAAAATTCGATTAACAACCTGGTTGGATCGGGTTGAATCAGAGAATCCGCATTCCAAAACCTGGTTCTTAATTCCTAATGTTCTTCAAATTCCCTTCCCCTCCCAAAAGAGGAAGAGGAAGAGGAGGAGAGGAGGAGGAGGAGCTCTTGTTCTATGCGGTTCATACTGTTTAGATTGAAATTCATTAATATGAGTTTACTAAATTATTATGGTTTTATTTTTTTAGCAACAACCTTTCTTGGTTGCAAGATGGAGAATGCAATTCAAAAAACTTGCTCACAATCGGCACAGAGACTTGCCCATCATCCAGTGTGCAACTACTACTTTGCTCAACTCGGAAGCAAACTGTATCTGCAATATCCATAAAATTTTCTTATCTATTATTTATTTAAATCATAAATAATAAAAGTAAAATATGTTAGTGAATAAGAGAAGGTTAAATTAAAGTGAATAGAAAGTCTGCAAACTTAGGAGTGAATAAGGGATTAATTCTAGTGTTCTGAGATAACGAGTTTTATCAAAAGTGGGTTAGGAAATGGAATGAGGCGATTGAGAGTAAATAGAGTAGTCATCAAGAAAATAAATACTGCAAAATATTATTTATTAGACAATCAAATTTATGAATGGCACTTTTCATTTCTTTTCCCTTTTCTTCTATCACCAGAAAATAGAGTGTCAGAAAGCGTTAGAGAGGAAAAAATAATTTTTAGGGATCAATCAGACATTCAAGTAGAGTAACCAATCACAAACACATAAACAAGTAAGTTTCAAAATAAAACTAGTAATTTTTTTCTTAGTTTAGTCATTTTTAAGCTTTTTTTTTCCCGTAAATTATGTCCTACCTATTTTGACTATTGAATTATAAAAAAGTTCATGTCTGACATAGGAATTACTATTAGATTAATCATATTTAGAGTGGGTAAATTAATGATATGATTCCTACACCCACGAAGAATGCAAGAACGGCCCACAAACCCATGAAAGTGAGGTATCAAGCTTAGTTTGTAGATTTGAATTTGAACTTGGACAACACAAGCACCAAACGAAAGTAAAAAATGCCACAATCAAGAAATCGCTTGATTGACAAGTCAGATGATCATCCAAGAACAACCTTAAGATGCTCAAGACTAACTTTCACAAGCCAAAAGATTGTTTTTAAGAAAAGATGCAAATCTAGAAATTTTATAAACTCACCATAATCTGTCTTGATAGCCTTACAAAATCTACTAAAATTAGGAATAAGTTAGGACAGATTTTGGCCTTGGTTTAAGGCTTAATAACCGAAATTCCCACTTGGACTAGGACACCCTAATCAGACTCAAGTAACAGAAATGGAACCTACTAAAAATACTAATGCTACTTCGAACCAACAATAAGTTAAACTGACCAAATTGCTTATTAATTAAGAAACATAAATACTAATGACTAGCTTAAAACAAAATAACACATATCAACTAAGCTCAAGATGAATCTTGTTCTTCACTTTGATCATTGGCCCCATCTAATTCTCGATGGAATTTGATGATCCCATAGGGTTTGATTTGAGCATCGAACAAGAATACATGGGACTCGTATCATTCCTCTCATCTTGAGAAGATTCGACCTCAAATCAACACTTCATTTGGCTTGTAACAACGTAGGGAATATTGCTTGGAAAACAATCCATGCAGCATGTCTTTCCTCCAATTTCAATGTACAAAACATATGCTGCCACAACGCATCCCCCGCGCTTGATACATCCCTTGAAATTCCCAAATAGTGTTTTGCACAAGAACAAAGCAGTCTTGGATCAATTCTTGGGTCAAAGATGAAATCCAAAGCATGAATAAGGATGGAACACTCATAATCGCTAATCATCCCAAGTAAATAACCAAAGGGCAGCATGTGATTTCCATGCATCATAGGATACAACACAGCAAAGAAATAAAACGAATCATGCTCTATCATATAAGAATTCATACATGAAGTATTGGAATAGTTTAGCTCAACTGAATGGCAATAAGTGTTTTTATTCTAACCCAAAAGATCCATAGGACAACATGCAATAAAGATGACAAAACATTCACAAGCATGACAAGGTACAAAAGAATGCAAAGTATTTGGGTTAATACACAAATAACGATTGTCATGCAAACACATAACTCGAAGAACATGCAAACCGGATGCAATAACATGAAAATCAGCATGTAAAGGCACGAACATAATCTAGAAAATACTGCTAAATAAGCTAATGTCATACTAGAATGCAAGTCTAAGGACATGAATAAAGGATAAACATGCAAAACATCAAAGGAACAACAAGTATGTATGTTCAAGTCATGCATAAACGATCCATGAACCACCAAATCATCACCAAAAGTAGGGAAATCAGGTATGAAACTTCCCTTTGCAATCATCAATTGCTGAAGAAAAATTCCATCAATTCGATCAAGAAGGTCACGGCTAGACAGAAAAGTATAAGTACACGAGTTAGGATGTTCAATTTCAGCCCCAAACAATTCATGATTAGCCCTAATTGCATCATATTTGGTGCTAGGATTATGCATATAATCACTCCATGGAACCTGCGAACAAACAAGGAAAACACTAGGCAAAAGCAAGTTAAGGCATTAGTAGAAAACAAAGACTCTCTCACAAACTCAACTCTCATAAGAAAATTTTGTTTCCACTGTTTTCTTTTCACTCTAGCCGAACACATAACTTCCTTTTCTTTTTCACTAGATTTGACTACACCCTCTTTCTTTTCACTTTCTTGATTTTTCTGCTTAGGTTCTAACTCATACTCTTTCTTCAATTGAACTTGATCTTTATACACTTGTATAGGTGTAAGAGGTACAAGAGTGATTTTGTGGTTACAATAAGTGAATACATATTTATTAGCTTTCCCTTTAAAGTCCACATCCTTGTCAAAATGACAAGGACGTCCAAGTATCACATGACTCACGTGCATTGACACTACATCACAAATCACTTCGTCTTCATATCGACCAATATGGAATGGCATATGAGCTTGTCTAAACAAATGAATATCTCCACTATCCTTGAGCCATTGTAATCGATATGGCTTAGGGTGTTTGTTCATAGAGAGATGCAACTTCTCAACCATGAACAAACTAGTAATGTTGGCACAACTTCTATTATCATTTATCAAACTACACATCTTATCCTTTATATGACAATGGGTATATAATATATTTTCCCTTTGCGTAGCATCCTCTTCATCAATAGCTCGAGCAGTAAGTAATTTATGTATCATGAGACACCCAACTTGGCTGCTAGGCAGCTACTCTTCTATCTCATCATCATCCTCCATTAAGGGTGGCATGCCTTCATATTCATCCTCATTGTCAGTTATAACCTCCCCATTAGCCACCAAGAGCAAGGTGCAATGATTAGGACATTGAGATGCAATATGTTCAAACCCTTGGCACTTAAAACACTTGATATCTCAAGTATGCGGTTTAAATGACTCTTGGACAGCTTTGGAATCAACTTTTGGAATCACTTTTGAAGTGGCATTTCTCAATCCAGTGGAGATGTTGAAACCGTGATTTCCTCCTTCTTTTTAGGCAAAGAGTTCCTCCAATTTGCAGTTTGGTTATTGGTGATTGGATGGGTGTTACACTTTTTCTCGAGACGCGTCTCCATCGTAATGGTTTTGTCTAGCATCTCATGCATGTTGAGGTAGTGCTGTAACTCAACTAATTCAGCTATTTCCAGTTTTAATCTATGCAAAAATCTTGCCATAGTTGATTCAACATCTTCATGTATATCAACCCTCATCATGGCTATCTCCAACTCTTTATAATAATCTTCAATGGTCATGCTTCCTTGGTTAGACTTTGTAGCTTCGATGCAAGTCTCGATGATAGTAGTTAGATACGAACCTCTTCCTCATCAATCCTCACATTTCTTTCCAATTTTTAACGCTTCGTTCAAGATTTCTCCTCCAGCTAAGGCATACTTGATCCCACCAAATGCATGCATAATCTGTGAATTCCATAGCGGCAAGTTTCACCTTTAGCTCCTTTGAGTAGTTGTTACACTCTAAGATCATCTCAATTTTTCTTTCCCACTCCAAATAAGATTCAAGATCTGATTTACTTTGGAAGGAATGAATATTGAGTTTCATGCCTTTAATAGCTTTATCTCCACACTTAGGATTGTGCCGGGCAGATTTAGATCACCTTTCCACTTCTTCTTCTTCACCATTAGAGGAATCGGATTCGGATTCCACCTTAGGGCTTTTCCCTTTGATTGAGCTACTTCGATTTCTAGAGCTTTCTATTTGATCAATCCGCTCATGCAATGATTCAAGAGCATCTTTAAGCATTCATAGAAATTCTCCTCTCATAGCATGTGAAATTTTATGTCCAATGCTTGAGAATCACCACTAGTTGACATGATTATAGAACCTGCAAAAAGTTTATCAAAAACAAAGATTTCCTCACTTCACTCCCTCGCAAATTTCACTCAACACTCGTGTGTGTCACTCATGTGGTTTAGCTCTGTAATAAACTCATACAAGTAGATTCTTATAGCTGCTAATTGCCCTCCTTGAATAGGTTAAGGTCTTCCACAAGATGATGCTCAACTTGATCAATAGCAACACACAATTGCAGCTAACAAGACTCGATGGAATGAACAAGAACTAAGTTGATTTTACAGGTGCTAAATAATGAAACTCATACGAGAATATGACTGTAAAGAGCATGGAATCTCCGAGGATGTAGTTGATCAAATTCAGACTGGAATCATGTAGAAAATCGACTAAAATAGATTTGGAAACAAGCATTTCCCTAATTGCAGCTCTAAGGAGTATTTTTGGAATACTTAACAAATCTTGAAGTTGACCTTTTAAAACTCAAATCAAGTTTTGGAAAGGTTTTCTAGGCTGTTAACCAACTGGAACGAGAAAGATATCCAACCAAATTTCATTTTGAAAAGTTGCAAGAAGATTTACTTCCAATTAGATTTGGAAACTCAAAGTCGGTTAAGCCTTTTGATGCTTTAGCCGGATTTTGTTTCCAAATCCGATAAGGAAACAGTTCTTTGACAGATTTTAAGCAACTAAGAAGATCAAGACTATTCATTTCCTTTTTTTTTTTACAGCCACAAATTTGCTTTCACAACCGAATTTCAAGAACTGAAAATTTTAAGTGCAAGATTCAGTTAACAAGATGCTTTGTCAAAGATTTTCACACAATGTAATCAAGAATTCCAAGGTTTCATAGTTGTTCTTCAAGAAATCTTCAAGAAGTTATTTGGACAGCCAAGAACAATTTCAAGAAACTTGAAGAACTTCAAGAAAGTTAACGAGTTGAATCAAGAATTCCAAGAATCATACACAGACAGCTTGTACGACTCAAGAAACACAAGAAACCCTAGCTTGAAGGCCTTAGATTTCAAGAAACATGAGTGGATAGAATCGGATTTTTTTTTTGATTCATGATTCAGCAATAATCAAGAAACAAGACAATGACACAATAAGAGGAACAAGGCAAACAACACAAGAACAAGGACTTCGGATCAAGACAAAGACTCAGACCAGCAAGAACAAAACTTCAAACCAAGTATGGTTTCAAGAACACGAAGAAGACAACCGACACAAGGAAACAAGACACTTCAGACCAGCAAGAGACAATAAACAAAGACCAATGACTAGATAAGAAAACCCTAGACTAAATGAAGAACAAGAAAAGAAATACAATGATATCTCATGACCTATGCTCTGAATACTAACTGATACGATTCTTACATCCACGAAGGATGTAAGAACGTCCCACAAGCCCACAAAAGCGAGGTATCAACGTAAGTTTGCTGATTTGACTTTGAGCTTGGAAAATACGAGCACGAAACGAAAGTAGAAGATGCCACAATCAAGAAATTGCTTGATTGATAAGTCAGACGATCATCCAATAACAACCTTAAGATGTTTAAGGCTAACTTTCATAAGCCAAAAGATTGCTTCTCAGAAAAGATGCAAATCTAGAAATTTCATAAACTCACCATAATCTGTCTTGATAGTGGACGAAATTAAGCTCTTTATAACCTTACACAAACCTACTAAAATTAGGAATAAGTTAGGATAGATTTCAGCTTTGGCTTAAGGCTTAATAACTGAAATTCTCACTTGGACTTGGACACCCTAATCAGACTCAGCTAACACAAATGTAACCTACTACAAATACTTATGCTAATTCAAACCAACAATAAGCTAAGCTGGCCGAATTGCGTATTAATTAAGAAACATAGCAATGACTAACTTAAAACAAAATAACACATATCAACTAAGCTCAAGATGAATCTTGTTTTTCACTTTAATCATTGGCCCTCATCTAATCCTCCATGGAATTTGATGATCATGTAGGGCTTGATTTGAGCATCGAACAAGAACACATGAGGCTTGCATCACTCAATAATGATAGATGTGTAAAAGGAACTAAGCAAGTTTGCAAGTTTGAGACTTTTTAAGGCCAAACTATAGAGAAATCAACACTTAGGGCCATAGCAGAAGGAACTTGTAATGTTGGTGTGAGTCTAGAAAAAAGAGCCAAAAAAAAAAAGGATACAAGATACCTTTCTCCTTCACAAAAATATTACTAAGCCAATGACCTACATCTCAAATCACATCAGGCAAAAGCCCCACAGCTGCCATTGCGGCATGCTTCACTGCCAAGGCAATTGAGAGCCACTGTAATAGAAAGTCGCAGCTAGTTTTGTAAAGACAGCCACATTTGCTACTGCTGTTGCTTTAGGCTAGGCCGATGGCTCTTGCCATCGATGATAAAGCTGACGACGATGATGATGAAGAAAATGGAGAAGCTGACGACTAGGATTTGCAGATTAGGGGTTCAAAAATTGGTGTTTTCTGATTTGGAGAAGAATAAGGTCCATTTTCTAAACGGGCCGGGCCATTTTATTTATATGGGTTGGATTCATTTAATTGAAACAGGTTAAGTTTTTTATTCAATTTTTCTAATTGGGTACTAGCTTAAAAGACTTGGGTCAAATATTTGTGGCTGGTTCTTCTTCCAAGGCTAAGATTAAATAAGAGCTAGACTAGACTAAGTGTCTTTGAGCTACTATTGGTTTATTTTAAATTAGTCATAACAAAAAACACCCATTGGGCCGTACTGCATGTTAGAACTGTTAAGGCATATAAACAGATGGAATAAATTCGTGTATTAGACCTAAAGAATTAAAGTTGTAATATTTATATTTGGACCTCTCATTTAGTAATAGAATAATGAGGAATAAATAGAGTTAAATTTTAATTGTCATGAATCTTTTTTTAATAGGTCAAGCCCAATGCTTTTCTTAGTAAAACTAATTTTATTAAATTAACTAAATATCTTTTTATATATAAAGCCTAAGCAGAGGTTTGGTGTTAAAAAAAGTGTCATTATTTATTTCTAAATATACCCTTACTTCATGTCTTAATTAGAAACTTCTTTTAGGGAAACTTTCTAGATCAGGAAACTTTCCATTTTGGGAAACTATTCTTCGTGGTTCATCCAAACATGAATTCCAGAGTAACTTAAAATAGGAAAGTGCATTCTAAGAGTAAAGAATGCTAACTAATTAGGACATACATTTATATTAATATAGATATGAAGAAAGAGAATGGCGCGTTCAGGTTATCTCATACAAGATGATTGAGATAGGTAGTTCTTATTCCTCTATATTTTTGAAAATATTAAATATGAGTTTTCTCAAGTGAAAACCTTAGTGTACTTCATGTAAAATCAATCATGCATAAGTACTTGCCTATATTTCTCATCTTACAAGATATGAATGAGTGGCATGTTTTATCAAATAGAAATAACATGCACGTAATACATGAATAAGTTTATATTGTGGAAAACATTAAATGGTCATGAAATAGCTAATAGGGGTTATAGGACGACCAAATGAAAAAAAAAATTATTTTGATAAGTTATAGATGGTCAATTGTAGCTTTGTATCTAGCCTTTGATCTATGATTGGGTAGATCAAGTGAAGATAACAAAACAATGCTTGATCTACTGCTCTCTTAAAATGAGTTAATCTCTAGGTTGAGCACTTAGAAATTAGATATTGCATGTACTTATTTATAAACTAGATTTTGTGGAATGAAATGATGTTATGGACATATTATTTGATTTATCAAGATCCTCTATGAATATGTTCATATTGTTTTGTGTGTTCCATGCTATCCATTCCTCAATGATATATGCACGTATACTTATGAAACAATGCCAATGTTTTAATTGATTATGCATGTGATATAATGTGGTAAATGTTACAAATGATATAGTATATTTATAGCTATATGATCTAGCAGAGGAGTTAGTGCTTTCCACTAAGCGCTTATCGCTCAACCCTCTTTTTAACTATCTTGTAAACCTCAAGAATTATGAAATAGTTTATGTCAAAGACCCAGAAGATGATTTCTACTAAATTATATATAATTTAGAGAAACTAGATCCTTCAGTTAGAATTTTATAGTTATGTAGTATTTGGTTGTATTAGAATGTTCAATACACTTTGGCTTATATTTGTTTGAACATATGTTATTTCTAGATATATAGTGGTTTTATTTTATAGTTATGTTATTTCCAGTATCAGAGATATACCACACTATAAGTAGTTTTATTATTAATTATTTTAGTATTTTTACTCAATCATGAATGTTTTTAGTAGTTTTACTCAATCATGAATGTTGCGTTGTATTTCTTGAATGAGCATTTAGGGTATGGCGAATGTCTCATACCTAGCACGTACGTACTTCCTGCGGACTGTGGGTACGCATATGCCATTATCATTCTGATGGAACTTTGATTTGTACTGGAACTTGATGAACTTACCATAATAAAAAGGACAATGAAAAAACATCCACCGAAAATGGGCAGCTGACTTGAGATTGTGTTTGTAATAAATTCTGTAGTGTAATACAGTTTGATGAATGGTATTGCGTAAGATAGACTATTAATACTTGTTTGGGAAGATGACAAGTTTAGTCCTTGAACCTTTTTGTTTAAACCAATTTCGTCCACAATCTATTATTTGGCTGTTCTTAGTTCCTTAGTTTAAATTTATTCAACAATTTCATCCTTTTGTAGTGGTGATAAGTGTTTGTTTTGCATGCTTTTAGTATGTTTAATTATTTAGTTTTTGTGTGTTTTGCTATTTTTAATGGCTAATTAACTAGGGTTTCTAGTGAAGTTTTACATTTTATGGTTTAAATGAGAAAAATGTATTTCTATGGATTATGCGGTGAAAACTTCATGTTTTTGTAGGATTAATTGCTCAATCATCAAATGAGGTGAAAATGTGAGGATAATTGCAAAGAAGCTTGGACGGAAAGTTGGAAAATTGAAACATCTACAGTTCATAAAGTTCAAAATTGAAATGAGCAAAATGCAATTCAAATATCGAGGAATCAAAGGATCAAAAGTTGAAGGATTTAATGTATCAATTTCATGACGAAAAATTCAGATTTCGCAATTTCTAAGAAGATTTGATATGAAACGCGATGTAACAATTGAAAATTTTAATCAGCTCATGACTCCCTCTCAGTGGAAGTAGGGGAGGCGATCCGCAATGGGATCCGTGAGCCTCTTCCTCGCGGATCCGTGAAAATGACTTGAACAAGTTGCAGTCGATTCCAGAATTTCCAACTCAATTTTCAGACGAATTTCAACTGCAAATTGCTTGAAGAATCTTAGAAGATTGAAGAAACAACTCATGGCTAATCAAAACAACAATTTGCATCAACTTTACAACTCATTTGAGGTTGGAATTCAATGAATTCAATGCATGAAGACACTTTTGAAGAAATTCAAGGAGGAAGATTCATGAAAATATTTTTCTTGACTTTTGAAGTTCAAAACTTTTCTTATGTTCATATGAGGAAGTTTTGGATGCTTATGGATGAAATCTTCTATAAATAGGGCCTTGTGTAGACAAGAGAAAAGAATAGAAGGAAGGCTAGAATTACTACCAAAATGTAGTCTTTACTATTTTTTCTTTGTTAATTAGTTTAGTATAGTTAGTAGTAGTGTAGTTGTATTATAATTCAAGTATGTTTAGCTAAGTTTATGCCTTGAATTATGGATGAATTTTCTATATCTTGTTTGTGATATTTACGTGGTTGTTTGATGATATTATTTTGAGCAAGTATTTAGTACTTTGACTTTTATAATCATGATTAACCGGCCATTAATTGTGATCATTTCAAGGTTGTTAAGTTTAAATGAAAATGAGAATTTGACACTAGTTCATGAACGGCTAAACCTAGAAAGTCACTCACAAGTATAGGGTGGCGCCTTTGTGACCTTGGTGATTTATTTCATGTAATTTCATTGAGCAAATGAGCTTGTAGTTAATTCCATAACCACACTAGTAGGTATGGTTTAGTTATAAGTATAGTTGATTCACTACGAGAGTATGTTTCACATGTATTAGGAGATTACGCCATGCTTAGCCAAAGTAATAACGTTAATTCAACCGGTAGCTTCATCTGCAAGAATAGTAAGGAATTCCATAGATTGAGGAGCTTTTAATTGTTGTTTTCTACTTATTTCATTCCATGTTTATAGTTTAGATTTAATTTGCTTACCTATGACAGTCTAAATAATAGAGGAGTTCAAAAATCACCGGTACTTGACATTCTTCCCTGTGAGATCGACACCTAATCTACCCTATGCTTGATAAACGATCTGTATACTTGCAGAAAACGGGTGTTTAGGTTTTATATTAAAATTTGGTGTATGGTAAAACCTCGTCAAGTTTTTGGCGCCGTTGCTGGAGAAGAATTTGTTCAATATCGGTGCTAAGAACAACTTTATTACTTTAGACATTTTTACATTATTTTCTTATTTATATAGTGTCTATTCTTCTTAACTAATCTTGCTTTTAGTATATTTGAAAGCATTTTTACGTTTTAAGGAAGGATAGCAACAATGTGGATCAAAACTTGAGAGAAGGAAGATTGGCAATGGACCCCTATAATTTTCAAATCTATAACTATGGAGGTAATCAAAGGATGTTTAAAGGTATGTCATTTGAAGATTGTACAAGGAGCATTGAGGCTAAACTTGATTATATTACATTAAATGTGCAAATGGACACCATTACAAATTTGCTTGAACAAAAAAGGAATGCTAATGCTTTTAATTCTATTCATGTGGTTTGTGACTTGTGTGGAAATAATCATGCTACATATACATGTATGCAAGCACAACATGTGGATTCTTATGATGAATTTGAGCATTACAATTCTTGTTTTGATCAATATGGTGCTAATTGTGCTAATTCTTATTCTTATGGGTGGAATAATCAATGTACTTATGATGATTTTTCATGTTTTTATGATTACCAACCCAATTGTGCTCAATTTGAATCAAAACCATCTTGGGAATTAGCTATAGAAACGTTAGCTAATCCACCTTTACCTTTGGAGTAAGAAATATTAGCTATTGATTCAAAACCATGTTAGGAAGTAGCTATTGAAAAATTAACTAATACAACTTCCAATCATTTTGATAGGGTTGAGAAAAGATTAGATGAATTAGCTTTTCACTTTGAAGGAATACAAGACCAATTACATAATTTGTGTGAAGTTCTTTCATGTAGTGAAATGCAAATTGACCCTAACATCAGTGGTGAGAATGTTGCATGTGAAAGTGGAGTATATTTTGATGACAATGATGAAACTTATTTGCATTTCAATGATGAAATGTCCATTTCACATGATGATGATTTTGGAATGAATTTTGAACCTCAAAAGGCAAGCATAAATGATGTTTATATAACCTCTTTTGAGGAATGTGGTGAATGTGTAGATTCCAAGGTCATCATACTCCTAGAAGGCCATTTGGATACTCCTTTGATAAGTTCTCAAGTGGTGGAACTACAAGGTAATATCTATGACTCACTTGAGATTGGTAAACCATTTTCTTATTTCTTATCATTTGATGATATGACTCACGTGATTGAGTCACCTTTCAATGATCCACCTTGTCCTCAAATGGTGGATTATTCATTAACTAAACCTCCTTGATGAAAAGGTTCTATAGTCAAGCTAATGACTATAAAAGAGAGCTAGTTGGGAGGCAACCCATCAATTTATGTTATTTTGCTTAGTTTTAATGTTTAGGTATGTGTGCTTTATGTTTTTAAGTTTGTTTGTTTTGTTTGTTTTGTAGGAAAATCAAGCATGGCAAAATTGACCTTTGTGCAAGCCAATTTAATGTGTACAGAGAGAGAGAGAGAGAGAGAGGAATAATATGACACACAAGTACACATCAAAATTTAAGAGCAACACAAAAATTGCATCGAATTTCAACAATAGTATTGGTAATTCATTGCTGAAATAGCGATTATTACTGATCTCTGATAAAAGATAAAATATTCTCCCACTAGCTGAGAGAACCAATTAATTAGCTAGCAGGACATCCTACTTTCAGCTGCTTATCATTTTCTGCACCATTTTGCTGAATTTGACTAGGCACCACTTGACCAATTAATGTGTAACTTCTTTTTAATGCGTGAGAGGACCTTTAATTTTCTAACTTCTTTTTAATGTGCAAGAGGAATTAATTAATTTTCTTTTTACGTTTTCTATGTTTCTGGCAATGTTTTAAAACTCGGACCGGCCGGTGAACCGGTGGCATGACTGGTTCGCGGTCCGACCGGCCGGTTCACCAATTTTTTTTTTGTTTTTTTTTTTTGGCATCTGGGCAGTGGCCCAATGGGCACCCAGCACCAGCAGCGGCCCAGTGGGCTATTAATGATATTTTTCAAATTTTTTGAGGAGAAAAAAGGTTTAAACCCAATAATTTTGAATACATTAATCCAAAAGTACTTTATCTTGAAGTGTCTTTTAATATTTTCTTAATAACATGAAAATTGGACATAAATTTTTTGAAAATTGATAAATGTAATTTCTTTCAACCATACAAAAAAAAAACAAAAAAGCAAGCCTGAAAAAATTTGAAATATTAGATACATCTTTAACCGAAAATTGGGAAAACAAAAAAAAGAAAACCAACATCAATAAATGAAAAGAATTCAAAATTTCAAATTAAATACAAAAACTCCACATACAGAAAATAAATAAAGGGAAGAAAACTTGTATAGATTATGTTAAAGTTGTGGAAGAAAACTTCAATAGATTAAATTAAATACATGGAGATTTAATAAAGGGTAAGAAAGAGAGGAGGGTGGAGGAGGTGGAGAGGAGAAGAGGGAAGAGTAGAGTTTGTGCAGGAAATTTATTGTAGTAACCCTAAAAATTAGTGATTAAAAGAGGAATGATTAAGGTGAAATTGGAAGGATGCAAGATTGAATTCTCTGATGGTGGAATTTAGTAACTCTAAAAATTAGTGATTAAAAGAGGAATGATGGAAGTAAAATTGGAAAGAATGCAAGATTGAATCCTCTGAATGTGGAATTTAGTAACATTAAAAACTAATGATTAAAAAAGGAATGATGGAGGTGAAATTGGAAATAATGCAAGATTGAAGCCTCTGAGTGTGGAAATAGAGAGAGGCATAGATAGGTAAATGGAAGTTTCATTTTTTATTTTACTTTTCATTAGTTTTATAAATTTTTGTACTCATCTAACTTCAAAAATACTTGTTGGTGTGGTGGTTAAGACACTTGTCTTTTATATATGAGGTCCCAAGATCAAATCTCACTATCACCACATTTTATATTTTCAAAAAATAAAAAAAACCAAAAAACCGCTGGTTCGCACCGGTTCGACCGGTTCTTGACGGTTTTCTGATCACTTCCGGCTATTATACAGAGTCGGAACGGTGGCATGACCGGTTCACGGTTCAACTGGTTGAACCAGCTGGTCCGATCCGGTTCTGAAAACATTGGTTTTTGGTGGCTGTCCTCTGTGCTATAAATACCATGGCAGAACCCTTTGGAGCATAACCACCAAGACGTGGCTGGCACAAAAGCATGGATTATCACTCTCCTATTTTGCGGTACCCTCAATTCTGCATGTCATTCACAAAAGTTGGTTTTCATTCCAAGTATTATCCATAGTATTTCATTGATATACCACGATTCAAGTATTATACATAGTACGTATAGCTTTCTTTTCAATTTGCATTATGAATTGCTGGTTCGTCTACTAGACAGATCCATGATTTTATTAGAGCATGTTTTTCTAGAAAAATTATTGTGACAATTTGGTGTATGTAAAATAAAAAGATAATTGAAAAATGTGATTATGGAAAGTATAAAAATTTTTCTGGAAAAAATTTCAATCAAAACATGCTAGCATACACGTAAATTTAGTGCAATACTATTCATTAAGCATTTGTATTTATGTTACTTGGTCATTTTACTAAAAAAATAAACATTTCCAATAATGGGCATTTACAATTAAGTCCATGCTTGTGATTTGAATTTGAAACAGCAACCATTCTACTCGGATGGAAGCCGGAACATGCAAGTGCAAAAGTGTGCCCACTCTTCTGCTTCAAAGCAGCTTACATGATTTGCTCACACTCACATCACAAGAAACTTCCACCCGTGTGCAACTGTTGCTTGGCTAAACCACACTGCAAGCTTTATCGGGCTGATGGGGCTTTGATTTGTACAGCGACCTGACAAGCCTTCGATGATCAATGGACACAAGAACCTCTGCAAATTGGCCTACAAGCTTGTGATAATTAGTAGTCTTTAATAAACTGGGTCATTTGGGAGTTAATTATTTCATGTACTTTTCTATTAAATATATAAAAAGTGTTATGTGTCAATCAAATTCTAAGATTATGTTATTATAGGATAAGAGAAACATTATTTGCACTCCTTTTTTTTTTATTTACTCTCCACCGTTTATTTTATTGTATATTCTAGTAAACAAAAACTATGTGAAAGTATGATTAATTAACAAAAAAAGGAGTGCAAAAGATTTTTCTAAACTACTCCCTCCCTTCCTATATAAAAGTCCTGAATAACCTAATATCGTAGATTAAGGAAATTAGCTAAAATTTTAAAATTTAGTAAAGTTCTACCTAAATTGACAAAATTACCCTTCATATTTCTAACTAACTTCATGTTTAGTGCTACAAACATCACATTAGCCTTTTATAGTTCTAACTCAAGAAAGTTATATCATAAATAAGGGTGAATTTGGAAAAAATTTCATAAAATTTCATAAATGCTTTCTTGATATGCTAAAAGGACAGATAAAAAGGAACATGAGTTTAGGACACTTATATAGGAATAGAGGCAGTAATTAGATAGGTAGAATATAGAATATGAAATGCATGTTGTTCGACAAGCCACTAAAGATGAGTGTTAATGTGTGTAATAGGAGGACCTTTTAGTAAGAGGGATGATCTAGAATAAAGGCATATGCCACCACTGTTCCCCAAAAATATATAATTTTTAAAAGGGTAAATGATAAAAAAGCCTTCTGTGGTTAGGCTAATATATTAAAAAAACCCTATGTTTTCAAATCGTACCGTTCGGTATCTCATGGTTTGAATTAAGATGAAAATTGGGTGGAAACCGTTAAAAATAATGTTTTGAGTAAAATGACAAATTTACCCTGATGAATATATCATTAACTATTTTCCTAATTTATTCTTCACTATATACACAAAAAAAGTGTTGAAATTTTTATTTTAAATTCTTACAATACATACTTTAAGAAAATACTACAATTGCAAATTTCAAGTTTAAAACTATCAAATATTTTTCTAATTTTCTTCACTATGCAGAAAAAAAATGTGTTGAGAATTTTATTTTAAATCCTTACAATACACAATCTAAGAAAATATTGTAATTGAAAATTTTTATTTTAAATCCTTACAATATGCACTAAGAAAATATTGCATTGAAAATATTAAATTTAAAGGTATCAACTATTTTCATAATTTTTCTTCACCATATAAAGGTATTACTATTTTTCTAATTTTTTATTTTAAATTCCTATAATAGAACCTCTAAGAAAATACTGCAATCCCAAACTTTGTTAATTTCTCTTGATATTTTTTGATTTTTATCTAACTTATTTCGTACAAATTTGGGGTCAATTTGGAGTTCTATTAAGGCTTGAGGGGCAAAATAGGCATATTAGATCAAATGTTATGTTAAAAAACTATTTTCTAGCTCAAAAGTGTTAGTTTTAATGATTTCCGTCAATTTTCACATTAGTTCAAACCATAAGGTATCGAAATGTATGATTTGAAATCATGGGGACTTTTCTATATATTAGCCTAACCACAGGGGGTTTTTCTACTTTTTATTCTTAAATTAGCGATTGGTTAATTAGGAAATTACTCTTCTTTGGGATAAAAAATCATTATTTCATTATATTTGAAATAGTAGCAGAAATTATATCAACCATATAAAGATACAACAACTGCAAATTTAAAAAATCTATAGAATATTATACCGTGAAACTCCAAAATTATCAAAACATATAACACATATAAGCCCAAAATCATTTGTGCATACTTCTTACCATACTTCTTACCACACACTGCTTGTTTTCTTCCAAATCTGCTAATAAACTAATTCAATCCCAAATGTTAGAGTGAAATTTGACGAGATAGATCTAAAAAAATTTCACATCGAGTAACTCTTACTACTTGAATGTGTCAGCAGAGCTCTTACTATTTGAATGTATCGATAGAGCTCTTCAGATTTAGGAAATTTCTTCTTCACTAAACTAACTTGTCCTCAATGAAGAAAAGAATCGTTTTAAAATAAAATTAGAGCAAAACATCAGTTATAAATTACCTTTTTTTTTTGGGAGCCATAAGATTTGCCTTCAAATTCAAAACTGTCTCTGAAGAACTTCATTTGCCTACTTAGTTGTGAAGAGCACAATAATTCAGCAATGTGCCCGTTAGCCTTCTGAGAATCAAAAAGAAATAGAGTTGCAACTCGAAGAAAAGTATATTTAACTCCAAGTAAGACTCCTGAGTCCTAGAATAATTCAAACCTATAAAGTGATCAGCAATCTTAAATTACTAAAGTTGATTATTGTGATAAAATCTACTCTATCAAGGAAGTCAAGAGTTATCATGACAAGATTTTTTATCTGGAGGTCATTATTAACGTAAGACTTTGACAAAAGCTACCTAGACTCAAACTTAATCTTAGCCTTAGTTTCTCAAAAAAAAAAAAAAATCTTAGCCCTCAGAGTATTTAAAAGGATATATCCAACTTTAAGATCTCAAGGACTTAAACAAAGTTCTGTGCTTAAATGAGTGTGGTGCTTAGAAGATAAATCCTAGCAGATGACATATCCTCATGATAATTCGGTCCCTTCTTGTGAACGAAATTTCTAGTTCTAAAGAATAAATTGAATACATTGCAATTTTTTTCTATCACTAGAGTCTTGACTTGGTCGGAGTCAGTTCTTTTTTTTTTTTTTTTTGGGTAATTAAGGAGGCTTTTAGGCATTTAAACAGGAACTACCCTAGTGGCAGTCACACCTATTTCATCAGCAGAAAGTTTACTTCTATGGGAATCAGGCGGTGCCAATAAAACTCTCTCCTGGTTGGTGGTGAAGACTCATTTTCGCTAGGTGGTGGGCATTCTGATTCCCTTCCCGCCACTGGTGCCGTAACTTACAATCCCACTGCATACTCAACTTTTTCCTAATCCCAGATGAGGTTATGATGAGGGCTCTCTGTTGGGTTCTTCTGGATAAGCTCCAGACTTTTTTTCCCCGTCACTAGAGTCTTGAATTCTTAGGTCGGCAGTCAGGTTTTGCTGTATTCATTTCGATATTAATTAACAAGATACAGTAAGTCAAATATTTCTGCATGGATAAGCTAATAGATCAGCATTTATTGCACTTAGTTTTGTTGTGGACTTTGAATGTGGTGTCCACATTTCAAGACAATTTGCAATCGGGACAGGTAAGTGAAATTGTCGTATAGTTTTTTGGTTATTGTATTTATTACATAATTTAATATAAATTCATCTAAATCTGTTAAACAAATGACTTTTTTACATACATCATCTCGATATGAACATGACGCATATAAAATGTACATCTAATGATCTAATCTTGGAGGCAAGTCAAAGAACTGCACCCAATTTCAACTGTACTGCCTAAGCCTCATAAATTATCTTCTATTAAACATGAATTTGAACTAGCTTTAAATGCTGACTAGTGATAAGAAAACAAAAAATGAAGGACCCACTAGATGAGAAAACCTGTTAACTAGCATGAAATTCCACTTCCAGTTATTCTACATTGCTTGGCTGAATTTGACTAGGCACCAATTTGTAGATAATCCAAAGTCCAACCTTGTTTTAATGCGTAGCAGCGTAAGAGGACTTAACTATTTTCTTCTGTGTTTATATATGCGTTGGTTATGATCCTGTGCTATAAATACCATTGCACACCTTCGGTGCATAATCACCGAGGCATGGCTTGTACAAAAGCTGGTATAATCACTCTCCTACTCTGCGGTAAGCTCGAAATTCCTCAAGTGAGAGGCTGTATAAAGGTTTTTATCCCATGTTTGGAGCATTATAGTTATATTGTCCATAATAATGTCTATCATCTTGTGTGATGTATCTGGGATTCGAAACCACTTATTTACACTAGAAGAGAATATATATATATTAATATCCTATTGGTTCATATGATCATATCATGAGATTAATACTTTGGATAATTTAGAGGTCATCTATATATTTTGTAGATTGAAACAATGGCGCACTTAATTATTTTCTATCTATAATATGGCTTCTTTTTCAGTTTGCAAAATCAATTTCTACTTCATCTACTAAAGTACATGATTCCATTTTGCATTAAATCTTTCCTCTAAGCAGTTTGCTATAATTCATCACAAGGCATGGCACGCATGATGCATTTCACAGTTGAACAGGAAGTTGCGTATAAAAAGTAGTGCAAAAGCTCATATGCAAGTATAATCAGCAAGACAAATAAAAAGCAGATGCATGCTCATATTAGCTGGCCTTTGTACTAGGAAAATAACTCTCGCAATAAGGGGGATTAACATTTTAAATTAATGCTTTTGATTTGAATTGAAACAGCAACAATTCTACTTGGATTGAAGCCGGAGTGTGCTAGTGCAAAAGTATGCCCACTCTTCTGCTACGCAGGAGTCGCTTATATGACTTGCCCATCCGCACCTTACGAGAAACTCGGCCCCGTGTGCAACTGTTGCTTGGCTAAACCAGGCTGCAAGCTTTTTCGGGCTGATGGCACTTTGCTTTGTACTGCAACCTGACAAGCCTTCGATAATTAATGGACACAAGAGCCCCTAAATATTGGTTGCGATCTTGCAATCTCTTGGACTTTTGCAATAAATTTGGCCATTTGGCGATATAATTATTTCATACCCATGTTCTGTTAACTACTGTTTTATTACATATTTTTGAAGTATTAAGTGTGCATCCATTTTTGAAAGTATGTTACTTAATGAAAGTTAGATAGTTCATATAAGAATATGATACTATTTGAAATATGCCGAAATAGGCACTCAAGATGAGCATTGATGTTTAGTACGAATAATCGATTTTTTTTTTTGATCATCTCAATGAGATCACGTCTCGTTACGTCTTTTGGTTTTAAGACTTTTCAATAAAGCCTGAATTGGAGAACGCGACTGAATTTTTATGGAGTACCACCCCAGAAAATGGAAACGCTGCAGGCCCATCATATTGCCTAACATATATTTCATATATAGAAACAGCGCTTGATAAAACTGTTAGGAATTGGGGCAGCAGACACAGCGAAAATGAAAAATTTTTAGTCCCAATCTCCCATCAGGAATCACCCTAGGTTTTACGTATGACTTAAAAAAGGGGATTTGTAGGATTACCTTAATCCTGCAGATGGTGCTACCGACTTGATGGAGCAGACAAAGATTCCCCGAACCTGTCCAGATGTCCTGCCTCTACTGTAATCCACGTGAGAGTGCTTCTGGAATACACCTGATCGTCTCTACGATCTATGTGTGTGTGTATGAGTGAAGAACAGGTACTATTCTTACTCTAACTCACAGACTCTCTGTTTTTCTCTCTACGTAAGGTTTCAGAAACCTGGCCTCCCTCTGTATTCTGACTGTCAGAAGTGATCAATCTCACCTATTGTAGCATCTGTTGCTATTAATAGGAGAGAGGCAGAGAGATAGGAAGAGAAACAGAAGGATAGAGTCAGGTGGTTTGATTCAAAATCAAACCACCGTAACATCTTATGAGAGTCTATCCTATCTGTTATCTGACAGATAAGAGATAACCCTTTTATCTTATCTGTCAGATGACCCCAAGATTTATTTATCTTTATAATTAAACCTCAGAAGTATTTATTTCCAAGTCCCTACTTGGATAGACAATTTTAATCCAGAATCAATCTCTAAGCGTGTGATCCAATAGGTTCCAAATACACTGGTAATAATTATGAATTATAATTCTCAAAAGAATTAAATAAAATAAACACCTTTATTTTATCATTAATTACAATAATTAATTATTCATAATTATAAATTGTGAGCGGTGTCTAGCAACACATCACAACTACCCAGGTATTCGGAATTGGTCAAGGGGAATTCCGACCTAACCTTTCTATGGAAAATTATCGTGTAGTTATTATCCTTTCACCATCGATATCCTATGAGTCAGGGAATAAGGAACAAGTGCCAATTCCCTAATGACTAATTAATTTTCTAGTTCCCGGAATTAACCTTAGATTAGGTTAACTTGAAGACATTCTTCAATTAACCTAATGTAGTCGACTATTAAGGTTAAATTCCAACTAGTGGCCTTTCTGGATATCAATTCCCACTATCGGAGTGGTGAATTCTCTCTTGATCACTCACTATCCTTCCATGCTTCACACTACCCCCAATTTCTATTCTTTAAGTCACTCCTGGTGAGTAACAAGAAATAGAATCAAAAGGTAGTGATTCACACTCAAGATACTGTGGTGATCTCAAGTCTAGGATCACTTACACAATTTCCCATAAGAGATTCAACCATTGGCACTAGATAGATATCCTAATGGGATCTCTGTGTGGATCACTCTAATGAATTAGTACTCTACAATTCATCTAAACATTAGCCTAGGTATCCCTATACCATGGTTGATGAGAACAACCACTACTTACACTAAGTAGGGGCTAACTGCGTACTAGTCTATCCGTATTAATGATGTCCTGTCTCATTACTACTATGACTAGGAAAATTTAAGAATATTTATTATAAATGTGATTGATATCTCATAGTCAGCAACTCTTGTGACTATCATCACATTAATAAATATTCTAAAGACTTTATTAGTTATATCAAATATCTAACAGATAAAATTGGAAGTTCATAAAATACAAAACTTAATTAGGAATGTATTTAAACAATATAATTGTTTTAGGGCACACATTCGATCAAAAACCGGAAAATGGAAAATGGGATTTAGAGATTGATTTTTAAATGCTAAATTCTTAGAATCATAGTCAATTGAACTTAAATAATCCAGTTCCCCTGTGTACTTAGTGTATAAATTAATAAGAAATTTTTTATTTCTAATTTATAGGAAATCAGAATCTTAAATGGTACTTCTAATACTAACAAGTTCTGTATAATATTAAAAGTGTGTGTCTGTGTGAATGAGAGAGTATTTATACATGTATGAAAGTGTGTATATGAGAAATGAAAAAATTTGCATTTTCTGTGTCAATAAGAGATGTACAGAGAGCGCGACCATTGAAGGTATGAGAATGTATGTGTTCGTTTGAGACAGCTGTCATGTGTGAGAGGATGTGTGTGCCTGAAAGTGTGTGTGACTGAAAGGGAAATTAAATATATGAAGGCATTTTCATTCAAAGGCTCTTTCAAAATTAATTGTTTGCACATAGTTAAGAGGTAGGATAGTTCTTTTATGAAACAGAGTTAATAAAAGAAACACTTAACTTATAAATTTTAAGGATGCTCTAACTTTTTAAAATTAAAATAATTAATATTTTATTGAATCCTTTGAGTTCTTTAACACAATCTTGATTTTACAAAAATTTTAGGGGTAAAACTGCAATGACATCATTCAGCTGGGGCACAATCAAGTAATATGTTGATTTTCCTAATATCTTTCTTCTTTAAAAGGTTATCATCACGCCACGAACTTTATATTTATGCACTTTAGTTTTTAACTTCATCAAAGATCTTTTCAACTTCCTTTATTCCGATTCTTGAAATGTTTCAGGTACAAAGTTGAAATTTTAAAGTCCTCAGGGATAGGGGTGGCCACGATTAAAATTTGAACTAGAAAAGGTTCTGATTTAGGTTCTCAAAAATTTGAATTAGAATCGGAATCGGAATCGAAATTGGTGGTTCAAGACCCGTTCAAACGGTCTAAAAATACACTTCTATCCTGAGTAGTTGAGCTGCTTTGACTTAATTTGAAATTCAATTTTAATAGTCTAATACTCAACACCAAAACATCTATTTTAGTTCACCAGCTTTTTATCTCAATTCCTTAGTAAATATAGCAATAACGATTTAAATCCAACTCCAATCTAGTCAAAGTGTTAAAGTTAAATTAATCAAAATATTAAATTAGTACTTCATGATATTTTGAGTTTGACTAGCCATTATGGCAAATTCAAAAAAAAAGTTATTTTTTTTAAAGGATCAAGATAACCATCACTAAATAAAAAAATAGCAATTTTTTAAATGAAGAATATATGTATTTTTTTGTTTTTCCGTGCCAAATGATAAGACAATAAAATTTATATTTTTTTCTGCATTCATTGTCACATTTACTTAAAATTAATTTTATAATAAAAAGTATTTTAATGAAACTAGAAAATTAGAATCGGAAGAAATTGAAGCCCTAATCGGATCGAAACCCGAGGTTCAAAAACTGTAACTTTAATCGTCGCTATAAGGGTTGGTTCATATTCTACATTTTAAAAGAACTGAAACCGCCAGTTTTTAAACTGAAACCAGTGGTTCTGAAACCATGGTCATATCTACTAAGGGATCAATGTGTTACTTTCAAGCTTAGAAAGGTTCCTAAAGGCTGTTTGGTAAATAGATTTCCAGGACCAGTAATGGGTATGCCCATAGTTACTATACTACTATCGCAATCCTTCAAGGTGATTAGTCGTCCCTTTATGCTGAAAATTTTCCTATGCAAGTTATCCGAAGTTTATAGAACAGAAAACTCTTATTTCTTCGTGTTAGCACAAAAAAAAAAAATGCATAGCAAAAAAGACTTTAATATGTATAAAAATACTTAGGAAGAGGAGGAGAATAAAAATACAAACAAATATTCAATAATTTTATTAACTCAAAACTCAACTATAACAATATCAAGTTGTAACTTTTCGCTCACGACAATACACAAATAAAAATTTGGAAGCTTTCACTTAACTCAACTTTTAAACTTTGATTCAACTCTTCAAGTAATAATCTAGTGGACTAGTACTATATAAATTGCAAAATTTCCTAATCGAATACAATTGTAAACCAAAACTTATTTGGAATTGATTTAAGATTTTCTAATCTAATATGGAAACTAAATAAACAAAACATCAAAAAAGAAACTAAAGTAATTAGAAAAATAAATATTAAAGCAATTCCGTTTAATTTTCTTCATTGTCTCCTTTAAATCAAAGGGTGGCTATCTCCAATACCATCTTGAGTTTGAATTTTTATGAACAATTTTGTCATTGTATAAACAACGTGAAACACCAACTTGTAACTAATTTTCAAATTCATCTTCACGTGTGGTAGTAGATGAAACTTGGACTTTTCAAATAATTTCTTGGTTTGATCACTTCTATCAAAAAACTCAAACATGTTCACCCATTTATCACCAGAGTCACCATTTTTACCATCAATATAAGTGCCCAAAAATACAAGATCATAAACTGCTTTCTTGTCAAAATGATCACGACCAAACAATTCAGAAACTCCACTACCATACTTACCAAAAAAAATTTACATTGCCAATCAACACTTTAGGAACAAAATATTTTTCAACTCTGATGAAATCCATGTCAATCAAATCAAATATCTTTTCATCACCCTGAAGAGAATCCGAACAAACAAATTTTCCAACAATAATTTTCTTTTCTTCCTTACCAAATCAAAATTTTCATTTTCTTTCGTTGTCAAATTAACATAATCTATTTTTTCAACAAAATCATCACTCCCAATTTCTCCAAACAAGGTATGCAAACTAAAAGTCTCAACAGATTTAAAATTTTCAAAATTATCTATGTCATCAATAAATCTATCATTCTCAAAATCTATAATTCACTTCCAATAGCTAAATTTTGGTTTGAAAGCATAATTCTTCTCAATTGTTTACAGAACATAATAAATATCATTCCAAAATATCCAAGGTATGTTAGTACAATGAACAAAAATTTTGCAAATATCTTTTGCATTATTTTGCGCATCACTTGAAAAAAATAACCATGCCTTCTTCTTGAAAACATATTTTCGCAACACACTTGCAATAGTGCAATAAAGAAAATCATTCTGGTGGATGTCAAACCACCAAAAATAAAATACCTACTCTAAAAATATGAATTCAAGTATAATGGTGAGTAGGGTCGTATCCTCAGAGACTAGGTGATTTATTTCCTACAAAGAAATAGGGGGGTTTTTGGAGGAGATAGCAAATAATTAAAAAGAACTAAAAGCTGAAATTCTAACTAAGCAAGATGCAAGAATCAAATAACACGAATATCAATCAATTAAAACAATCTAATCAAGGAATTAATCTTGGCACCGGTGCACACAACTGATCATAGATCCATAAAAATATTCATACGTTCATGGATAAATTGGTTATAGTGGGCCCAACGACCAATCTTTCCTTATTTTTATAGTAGTCCAGAAACGCTCATAAACTACCCTCTTGTGAACTAGACAACCCTAGAGAAGCTCATAGGATTTAATGTAGCCACATCATTAGGAATTAGAAAGACCCAATTCTAGATGACAAACATACATGCGGGTTTATTTAGGCTAGATTAATTATTCCCATGATCTAAATTACACCGCTTGCGAGGCGGTGAAATTGTCTCGTTTGCCACTAATCAAGATGCTTAAAGGCGACGCGCCAACACCCTAATTGGCTATATATTATTTAGACAACTGAATAACTGGCCACATTAATCAATAAATCCAAATAATAATAATTAATGGAAAACAGAGAATAATTAAATACCCATGAACATACAAATTAAAATAGATAATTAAAACGATCTCACAGTTATGGTGCCCCGAACCTTGATTATTCCTCAACTAGAAAAAGAATTAGCCATGCAAACCGTGATTTCCATGCACTTTGAACGGTAGTCAGAATAATTAAATAAGCAAGAGAAGGTCGCCAATTGACAACTAACTTGGAATTTTGATTGCACCAATGAAAAGAAAACAACAACTAACTATGCTAGGCTTGTTTGCCACTGGAACGGAAAAGGACGAGAAACGAGACGAAGATGGAAATTAACAACTAAAACTAAATTGAAGAGCTAATCTATTGTCTCTTACTACTGACGGTGGTACAAAGGAAACTAAAAAGAAAATAACTAACAAGGCTAGGCTAAAGATGACGTCCTCCTCCACCGCCACAAGAATAACATATATATAAGTCTCCAATTCCTATTGCCTTCAGGAAGCCAGTAGACACTATCTTCTACAACGGATTCGAACTTCTCATGCGACAAGGAAAGCTTCCTAAGCTTCACATGAGTTCCCAAATTGCACGGAGTATTTTTCATTAATTCCGCTACTCATGTTTCCAAAAGGCCGACTCCTTCCCAATTACTAACTTCCAATAAACTCTCCAAAATATTAACATATGTTTTCATAAATTCAGCTCCCGAAATTACCAACTCAGCCCTGTGTCCCTTTCTCTGGCACAGGCATGCTCTGGAAGTACAAGTCTTCTAGAAATTTTTGCCAATAAACTTCACTTTTCACACCAAAGGCCTGTACTCGACACAAAACCCAAATATGAGTGGAAACCCAATGCTTTGCACAATAAGTGGCCAAAATTAAGATCAAATATCAATAAATTAAATGCAAAATTGGCTCACTGTCAAATTCCCCCACGCCAAGACAATGCTTGTTCTCAAGCATTCACTATCACAATCAAGATAGCAAGTATTTCATTGCACAATAAACTAACACAAGTATCCAATCTTCTCAACAATTTCATCAAAATTAGGATGTAGAAGATTCACCTCTCATATGGATATTAGTGTATCGCTTAGCACTCAAAAGTGTTTAAAGGGACATATATGCTCAAATCAACAACATGGAAAGATATTACCATAGGCTTGCTAATATATCACATCGCCACCACTCAAAATGAATTCAATACAAAAATCAAAGGGTCTTTAACAAGGGATGTAATGAGACTTAGGTAAAGGGTTGAATAAAAAGGAAAATTTAGGCTAAACACATCAAAGGAAATACCAACAATCCATTGCATGATTTCAATTGTCTTCTTCATTTGCACGAGTCCTCCAAAGCATATCAAGTTAAGCTTTGCAAGTGATAACACAATCTGAACTTTGCCTAACTACCACAATACAACATATATATATATATATATATATATATATATGAACACTTCACAAGTTCTTTTTTTCATTTTCTTCTATTCCTTTTTTTTTTGCTTTTGTTAATTTTTCTCTTTTTTCTTTTTTTTCTTTTTATTCTTTTTTTATCAACAAGACATAACTAATAATGAAACATAAACACACTTGCTAGCTTCAACCAGCCCCTTGCACCACTAATTGAAATCATCATGCAATAAAATTAAGGTATTCTTTTGACACAGGGTTCAAAACAAAGAGGGTTCAAACAAAAATTAATGGATTTAAGGGTAGCAAAATGGGCTATTAAACAAAGAAAAGGTCTAGGCTCAAACATGGTTAACTAGGGGAAATATAATCAGGATAGATCTTTAGAAAGTCAAAAGAGGTAAACCTAAGTGCCCTTATCACTTTCATGCATCAAATTCAACAATGTGATCTCGACATGCATAACAAAGCAAGTTCTGGAATAATCTAACCATGTGCGATATCACTCAATGAAAGAAATTAGAGCAATTTATGACTAAAATGCTCATTAGGCTCAAAAGCTCACCAATCGCTAAAAATTTGTCAAATCTTGCACATCCATCAATTGAATCAATTGCAAAAATAATATAATACTCATGCTAGCAAAAATCTCACTAATCATACTTGCATCTTTCTTACTTTTCACAACAAAACAAAATCCAAAGAAAATGTAAAAAGTTGTGAAAAACTTAAAAATTTTTGAATATATATATATATATATATATCTGAGAAAATATCCCCTCCCCCACACCTAAATTAGACATTGTCCTCAATGGATGAAAATAAAAAGTAAAAGGACAATAAGAGGACTTCCTTGATTAGATAATGAAGCACTGGAGGAGGTTGAAGGATGAAAAATGCTTGAGTTGATGTCCAATCATCAATGAGATTTGGAGCACAAGAGACCCAAGAGCCATAGTAGGCAATGAATACAGACACTAGATGTATCGCTCCTTTGCATTGATTTAAAATGGGTGTGTAAGGCGTGGGCACGCCAGATAAGTAGAAGTTTTCTGATCATCACCTCTTTGCTTTGCCTTCAGACAGACTTGTAAGGCTTGGGCACGCCTTCGAACCAGCAGTCTTCTGCCCATTACCACTGCAACATACTCAAAGATAATTTTAAAAAAAATAAAGAAAAACCTAAAAATGAGAAGAACAAAAAATTAAATCCTTGGGTTGCCTCCCAAGCAGCGCCTTTCTTTAATGTCTTTGGCTAGACATTTCCATGCTTGGTCATGGAGGATAAAATCGTATTACTCTTTTCATTACATTGTTCTCATATTCATGATATTCATCAAGAATAGAGAAAGCTTCAAGTACATGAGCGACTTTCATCTTTTGACTAGCTGATGGCTGCAAATATGCAAGTAATGCTTTCAATTCTTTATTTACTCCTTCATCACAATTAATTAATAACCTAATAGTCTTTGCAACTCCTAACTTATCTCTATCATGAAACTCAAAAATTTCTGGTATAACAAAATCAATCTCACCAACAGAAAATATAGAATGAGAGATAAGAGTTAGGGATGAAGGAGATGTCACCACAGTTGGAATTTCTTCATTGGACTTTTTGACTGGAGAGACTAGAGGTTGGGATCCCATTGTTTCCTTCTCAGCTTTCTCTTCAACCATAGACTTAGATTCTTCCCTTTGAATCTCTTGCCATTCGTCACCACTTCTCAAATTAATTGCACTCATATTTGGTTCGGAATTGACACGGGTCTCTGAGTGCAAGATTTTAGAATTCTGAGACGGCCAGTAGACATATTTGATTCTCTAAATTACGAATGCTTGTCTTTGTCTCTAGTTGAAATTGAGCAGTGCTTTGTCAGAACTGAGTAGTGGTTTGTTGGAACTGAGCTGTGGTATGTTGAGTTGAGCAATGCCTGTGGCCAAACTCTTAACAAAATCTTCCAAAGAACTCCCCCCGCTAGAGGATGAGGATTGAGATGTTGGACTCACTGCATAACTATAGTTGGGGTAATCTTATCATTCTTGATTATACACATTTGAATAAGTATCAAACATCGGTGGTAATGGATTTTGAAATACTCCAACATCACCAATTTGGTTATCCATGTCTTCTTGAAGTAGCGACCACCTGTCAGTTAAATGATCCAACTGACATATTCTGCAAGTGTTGACTTGTGGTTTCTGTCCATCATTCAATTTTTGTACAAGAGAAGCCAGATCATCTTAACAAGGATCACTAATAGAATAGCTCTCATTAACCCAATTAGGAACAAAGTCCAATCTATCACCAAAACATTGAAAATTAGTAGCCATCACCTAGTAAGAAAAATAGAGGAGAAATAAAGGAGAAAAAAATTTTAGAAAATAATTCAAACACCAGTCCCCGGCAACGGCGCCAAAATTTGGTGGGTGTCAAATCGCCAAAAATAAAATACCTACTCTAAAAATATGAATTCAAGTATAATGGTGAGTAGGGTCATATCCTTAGGGACTGGGCGATTTATTTCCTACAAAGAAATAGGAGTGTTTTTGGAGGAGATAGCAAATAATTAAAAAGAACTAAAAGCTGAAATTCTAACTAAGCAAGATGCAATAATCAAATAACACGAATATCAATCAATTAAAACAACCTAGTCAAGGAATTAATCTTGGCACCGGTGCACACAACTGATCATAGATCCATAAAAATATTTATACATTCATGGATAAATTGGTTATAGTGGTCAAGTGATGTGTCCAACCACCAAACTAGAAAAAGAATTAGCCACGCCTTGACATCTTTGCCATGCAAACCGTGATTTCCTTGCACTTTGAACGGAAGTCAGAATAATTAAATAAGCAAAAGAAGGTCGCCAATTGACAACTGACTTGGAATTTTGGTTGCACCAACGAAAAGAAAACAACAACTAACTATGCTAGGCTTGTTTGCCACTGGAACGGAAAAGGACGAGAAATGAGACGAAGATGGAAATTAACAACTAAAACTAAATTGAAGAGCTAATCTATTGTCTCTTGCTACTGACAGCGGCACAAAGGAAGCTAAAAAGAAAATAACTAGCAAGGCTAGGCTAAAGATGACGTCCTCCTCCACCGCCACAAGAATAACATATATATAAGTCTCCAATTCCTATTGCCTTCAGGAAGCCAGTAGACACTATCTTCTCCAACGGATTCGGACTTCTCATGCGACAAAGAAAGCTTCCTAAGCTTCACGTGAGTTCCCAAATTGCACGGAGTGTTTTCCATTAATTCCGCTACTCATGTTTCCAAAAGGCCGACTCATTCCCAATTACTAATTTCCAATAAACTCTCCAAAATATCAACATATGTTTTCAGAAATTCAGCTCCCGAAATTGCCAACTCAGCCCTGTGTCCCTTTCTCTGGCACAGGCACGTTCTGGAAGTACAAGTCTTCTGGAAATTTTTGCCAATAAACTCCACTTTTCACACCAAAGGCCTGTACTCGACACAGAACCCAAATATAAGTGGAAACCCAATTCTTTGCACAATAAGTGGCCAAAATTAAGATCAAATATCAACAAATTAAATGCATAATTGGCTCACTATCAAATTCAAATCACATTGTTGGAGATATTTTTTCACTTTTAAAAACCAGCTCAAAATTATATATCTATTTGTGTTTATAGAAGCAATATAATAAAATTTTCACTATCGACAAATTCTCTCTCCATAGCAATTTAAAATAATTTATGTACTTTCACAGATAATTTTTTTTCCTGGTTGAATTCTTGGCCTCCTTGACTTTAAACTTGATCAAACTCTATTGTCGAATCAATCACAACAATTTGGTAGGATCTTTTTTTATCACTAGATAACACCAACAATTTTGATAGAATCTCTCTTTTTAGACACCTGTCCCATTAGGATCAATTTTTCCATAATTTAAATCATTGAACGAATACTTCAGACCAATTCTCGTGGTCTAATTATTCAATATACGAGTATTGTGTTACAACTTAGTACCTCTTCTACGGCACAGGTTTCTCTATCAAAAAATCTACACAGAGTTTAGGCATCACAAATACGCTAGGATCAAAATCTCTTGAAGCGAGGGTTCTAACACTATTTGTTAGCACAAAAAGCATGCAACGGAAACTCTAACATATATAAAAAAATATGTGGGAAGATGAGGAGAATAAAGACACAAATAAATACTCAATAATTTTATTAATTCAAAATTCAACTGTAACAATATCAAGTTGTAACCTTTCATTCATACCAACTCACAAATAACAACTTGGAGGATTTTTCTCAACTCAACTTTCAAACTTGACTTAATTCTTCAAGTAAGAATCTACAAGACTAGCAATATTTATAAACTGCAAAACTTCCTAAACAAACACAATTATAAACCCAAAACTTATTTTGAACCTTATTTAAGATTTTCTAATCTAATATGGAAACGAAATAAACAAGACACCAAACAAGAAATTGAAATAATAAGAAAACAAAATATTAAAATAGTTTGGTTTAATTTCCTTCACTTCTCAAACAAATTATCTCATTCTTCTCGATCAAAACCCAACTCCAATCTCAGATTCCGCCGGACTCACCATTAAAACTCCACTGATTTTTACCCTCTAGCATTTTTTTCCTTATTTATATATATCTTTACTAATTTAAAAAAGTATAGTCTGGTAGTGTTTACTAACTTGTCGAAAGCTGACTCAACAAATCCCATTCCCATTTTTAGGTGGTGTATGTTCTTCCAAATTTTTAACGGGTATTTTGTGTTATATAAAGGGCTTTAGGTATTTGAATTCGGTAGCTCAAATTCAAAATATATATGAATTTGATATGCTAGCACACCATCCCTATTCAGTTCATACTAAAAATTAGCATGCATAAGTCCTAAAAAATATTGAGAAAGACAAAAATATTGAAAAGGAGAGTTATAAAGGCACATAATTTCTTTTACTTTCATTAGCAATATAAGTTTTGGGACGGTTTTTGATACTTTGATAACACTATCGTGCAAAGTATTCACAATAAAATTTAAAAAGTAAAAAATAAGATTCAATGAGTGCAGAGGATCAAGTTCAATTTATAAGCTATTGTTCTTCCAAGAAAAAAAAAGGATTTTTTTATTCTTTTGGGTAGGAAATTGGGGTACTTTTTCCTTGCCCTTAACATAAATGGCTTTTCCAAATCATGCAATGATAACATACTGGCCGATTGGTCATTTATCTATATCTATGTACTGATTTCCTCTATGTAGTTGCTTACTCATCTATTTCCATACTATCACGAAATGAGAAAATATTCTCAACATATCATTAGTTGCATAGAATATAACATTTATATATCAATTCATTCCGAAACCTTTTATTCTATCTGAGATAAATTAAATTAATTAAAATGTGAAAGAGTTGTGCATATACATTGTAACAAATTCTAAAATTATTTTACTAAAATATCAAAATATTGTTACATTTAATAAAAATTTTTAATACCAATTATTTTGGCAAACACATTAGAAAGATTTCATAATTGCTAAATAAATAGAGAATCTTCTATTTAACCCTAATATGGAGGATTCTAGGGTTAATTGCAATTTATCCTCTTAAGGTATACTGATTCTCACTTTACCCCGTAATCTTTATTTTCTATCACTTAGCCCCCTAAAAGACAAAAATACCCCTATCCTGTGTTATTTTTTTCTTTTTTTTGTCTCTCTTCTCTTTTTTATTCCAAATTAGTTTTCTTTTTTCAAATTTTTATTTCTAAGAGAGTAATAAGTTTCTCTAACAAAAAATTTAGAATGTCCATGCTCTAATTTCTAAAGCTTAAATATATATATATATATATATTATATATTTATATAAAATTTTTACAAATCAATATTATCTATTCTCTAATTTAAGAAATTAAGAAAAATTTTATTCTATTTCCTTTTAATTATACCATCATAGTCAACTACCCATTTGTACAAATCACACATTTATATGTTAGTACTAGAATTTTCTATTGTTTTTCCTATATTGAGGTTTTACTTATTAGGATCTTTTTTTGCTTGCCATTTTCTTAAGGGTTAATTACATTTTATCTGATAAGATGTCAATTGATATAGGTTTTGGTGTGTTAATTGCTAACTATTTGTGCTTTATGTGATGAATTAAGGACTAAATTGCTCGATTGATGAAACTTTTTGGGCTTTGCAGCAATTACTGAAGAAAGGGGTCAGAAGTGTAAAAATTGAACAAAGTTGGACATAAACAGTGCCGGTCTTCTCACCGATCTTCACGCAGGAGTTTTTCTGGAACAATTAGCAGGAACTGCAACGATGGATAACCGGCCGGTCTTCAGAGGGAGTTTGCGCCGGTCTTCGTCCTGTAAAGGCGGCCAGCATGATTTCTCAACTTTTTGAAACCTATTCCACTTGGGATTGAGTTGTAACTTTAGGAAACTATAAATAGGAATATCTAGGACGTTTTTAGGGGAGAGACAATAGTTTCAAGCAAGAGCATTTTCTTTTCATATTTTTCTCTGGAGAAGTCAAAATTTCTCATGGGCAAACCAACGAGAGACAAAGGAGCGGAGTTGGAGCAAGCAACTGAGAAGTTTTCTTACCTCCTTCTTTTCTTTGCAAACCCTTTGAAGTTGTGGATTTAAATTCTTCCAATATGTTGAATTAAACATCTCTCTAGGGTTAGGGTTTTTATGAAGGAGTTTTGATTAGTACTTCAATTGGTTTCTTGTCTTTTGCTATGATTTCTTTGTCTTGATTTTAATGACATGTTTATGATTAGCTACCATATGCATGTGCTTGGGTTGTATCAAATTGAGAGAGTAGATTACTACCGAGCGCTAGATAAACAAACGCACGCAGACTAATCACGAGAGTAGGTTAGGGTACATGTGACGCTCTTTTATCACTTAAGTTCTTAATGGGTTTAATTGAACTTCTATGACCATTGAGAGAGGTTTAGGATTTAATTAAACAAACTTTAGATGCATCGAGAGGTGATCTAAAATACATTTGTGTGACGCGTTCATAGCTTGGCAAGAACAATTGGGGCATTAATTCAAAGTTCTAGAGTAAAACCCCAAAACCCTAGGCTTCTTCATCTATCGTTTTCTCAACCAATTCATATTTGATTTGCTTCGCTTTCATTCCTTAGTTAAATATTAACTCTTCTTAATTTGAGTCATTAATCTTTAGATAGTTAAAGTAGAGAGTTTTCACCGTTCCTGTGGGTTTGACCCTGGAATACTCTAGGTATTTTATTACTATGATTGGCTCTGTGCGCTTATAGAAAATTGCCGATCATTATCCCCATTAAGTTAGGCCCGTTTATCATTTTACCCCCAAATGTTAGATTTTAAACAGTTCACTCTGAAACTAACAGTCAACTCAAATGTCAGCAGGCGGGAATGCTAAAAGACATCAATATCCCTAAGAAAATAGTTAGTTAGAATAAAATGCCCATGGGTCTGAGTCCATTTAACATGTTGTTCCAAATGTATCCCTTCAAAAAGAGGGAAAATGTCCTCCAGTACATACACCCACTTCAAAGCAAAAATAATTACAAACATTACATTTTTCTTTTTTCTAATTATGCATATATCTTGTAGTTTGAGCAACCATAAAATCTTCTTTCAGGATTTTCAATTGTCCAAAATGTCGACAAAGGTACTATTTTACCATATCTACAAGTCTTTGAAATTGAGTCTTTAATATTGTTTAAGAGATAATACTTGAAACAATCACATGTTCTAGAGTTTGAAGAATCTTGTGACATTTTTCTTGATTCTTCTGACATCCTTACTATTTTAGTTAAAATGTCTTCTCTAGCTAAAGATCTTGATATAGGAAAAAGGAGCAGGAATGAATGAACAAAATGATAAATAGATTCTGTGCTTTTGGGTTCCTTATAAAACCCACTAAGGGGTATTTTCATTAGAATTTTTAAACAGTTACATATAGGGGCATTTTTGACAAGTTGACAATTTAACTGTTAAAATTAATGTGCTAGACAAACGGAAGGGGTAAACTGCTTAAAATCTAACCTTTAGGGGCAAAGTGAGAAACATGCCTAACTTAATTGGGGATAAAATGTAATTAACTCTTTTCTTAAAAAATAATAAATTGTTAGTATATTCCCTAATACATATAATCTCCTATAAAATTTTACTAGCATCAATTACAGTGGCTAAAATCAAATTACAGGTAAAAGTTTAATAACTAAAGATAGCAGAAAATATAAAAATAAGAACTTGGCAAATAAAGAGGTATTTTTGTCTCTTAGGGTTAAGTAACAAGAAATAAATATTAGGGGATAAATTGAGAATCACGGTATATTTTAAGAGGATAAATTATCACTAACCCAGGATTCTAAAAAAGTCAAATCCATCGGAACTAGTAATTGTTCGAATCCCTATCACTTCACATAATTTCTAAAAACAGTTGTTGACAATCGCTTTTCATTTTGCCTCTTGCCAACAGCGAATGTATAAATGAACATCAAATATAGCTCTAGTCAAAATATTTGTCTTGAATTCAAAAAATGTATGAGATCATCGAAAGGAAAAGTTTGAAAAACGGCTTTGCCTCCTCATTTTTAAGTTTGTTTTCTTCACTATCAAGAATATTGCTTACCTCAGAATGAAAAAAATGAATGAACCGTAATGGAAAGATAAATTACATGTTTGACTTTTGAGCATTTTATAATTTTTTGAGGCCGCAAGCAGTTGCCTAAGGATTTGTTTTGGTCAGATAGTTTGAAGGCAATTAATGGGAAGATGGAATTAGTAAATTTGGGGAATAGACAGGTTAGTTTCCTGGACAAAGAAAATGGAGAAAACAAAGAAAAAATATTTCTAGCTAGTTTGGTTAAAGGATTTCAATATGGGAAAGGAAGCCAACTTTTTGGAGAGAAATTTATATGTTTGATTTTACAGTAGACAGAGTAAAATTTAAATATAATATATGTTTAATACCAAGGTGCTCAAATTAAAATTTAGATATAATACCAGAAAAGGACTCCCATGCAAAGTGCGAATATTTGGTGTTTGCATCTAAAAGATTGTGGTTTGTCTTTTAGTGGTTTATGAGATAATATTATGCTTGCATTGTTTGTTTTTGTTTATAAAGCGTAAGAATACCTTTTCCATTTTCTGAAATTTTGAAGTTGATGAGCTGATGAATTGATTTAGTGATGAATAAACGGGTTGTGAAATAATCTTAGTTTCATAATTGTTTGTCATTCAAGAAAAATATATTTTGTGAACCTCAAAATTAGAAGGTTATAAAACGTTATCAAAATAAGAAACCTCATCGCAAGCAACTGTATAAGGTATTATATAGTTCTTGAAGTAAAATAATTAGTCAAACATTTTATTTGTAGATTTGAGTATTTCATCTGTTGCTATTCACGAGATAGATGTACAATTTCTACATTAGAACTGTTTCTTCTGCCCCTGTTGGAATGTATGCCAAAAAACAATTATATTGTTTAAATACATTCCTAATTAAAGTTTTGTATTTTATGAACTTCCAATTTTATCTGTTTAATATATGATATAACTGGTAGAAGTCCTTAGAATATTTATTAATGTGATGATAGTCACAAGAGTTGCTGACTATGAGATATCAATCACATTTATAATAAATATTCTTAAATGTCCCTAGTCATAGTATTAATGAGACAGGACATCATTAATATGGACAGACTAGTACACAGTTAGCCCCTACTTAATGTAAGTAGTGGTTGTTCTCATCAACCATGGTATATGGATACCTTGGCTAATGTGTAGATGAATTGTAGAGTACTAATTCATTGGAGTGATCCACACAGAGATCCCATTAGGATATCTAGTGCCAATGGTTGAATCTCTTATGGAAAATTGTGTAAGTGATCCTAGACTTGAGATCACCATAGTATCTTGAGTGTGAATCACTACCTTTTGATTCTGTTTCTTGTTACTCACCAGGAGTGACTTAAAGAATAGAAATTGGGGGTAGTGTGAAGCATGGAAGGATAGTGAGTGATCAAGAGAGGATTCACCACTCCGATAGTGGGAGCTGATATCCAGTAAGGCCACTAGTTGGAATGTAACCTTAGTAGTCGACTACATTAGGTTAATTGAAGAGTGTTTTCAAGTTAACCTAATCTAAGGTTAATTCCGGGAATTAGAAAATTAATTAGTCATTCAGGGAATTGGCACTTGTTCCTTATTCCCTGACTAATTGGATATCAATGGTGAAAGGATAATAATTACACGGTAATTTTCCATGGAAAGGTTAGGTCGGAATTCCCCTTGACCAATTCCGAATACCTGGGTGGTTATGATGTGTTGCTAGACACCGCTCACAATTTATAATTATGAATAATTAATTATTGTAGTTAATGATAAAATAAAAGTGTTTATTTTATCTAATTCTTTTAAGAATTATAATTCATAATTATTACCTGTATTGGGGACTATAGGATCACGAGATTGGATTACGGATTAAATTGTGTGTCCAAGTAGGGACTTGGAAATAAATACTTCTGGGGTTTAATTATAAGGATAAATAAATCTTGAGGCCATCTGACAGATAGGATAAAGTGGTTATCTCTTATCTATCAGATAACAGAAAGGGATAAGAGATCAGATGTTATGGTGGTTTGATTTTGAATCAAACCACGTGACTCTATCCTCTTCCCTTCTCTCTTATCTCTCTCTCTCTCCTATTAATATCATCAGATGTTACGATAGGTGTGTTGGTTGAACTTTTGATAGTCAGAATACAGAGAGAGAAAAGTTCTCCAGAGAAAACTTACGTAGAGAGAAAAACAGAGAGTCTGTGAGTTAGAGTGAGAAATGCTAGCACCTCTTCTTCACACACACACACACATAGATCGTAGAGACAATCAGGAGTAATCCAGAAGCACTCTCGCGTGGATTTCTGTAGAGGCAGGACATCTGGACTGCTGCTCAGGGGATCTTCAGCCTTCTCAGACAAGTCAGAGGCGTCATCTACGGATTAAGGTAATCCTCTAGACCCCCTTTCATGAGGTCTTATGTAGAACTAGGATGATTCCTGGTGGGAATCTGGGGCTAAAATTTTTATATTTCCGCTGTACCTGATGCCCCAGTTCCTAACAGTGGTATCAGAGCTAGGTTTAGAATTTGCGTATGATCTTATATATGATTGTTCATGGATTAAATTTCTGTTTGGATGAAGTATGTATACATGTGCAGATTTTTGGTAGAAAAGTGCTGCTTTAATGAGATTAAACTAGTTTTACCATCTGAAAATTTTATTTGATGTCACGATTGATATATGATGTTGATTCTGCATGTTTTTTCCACTTGAATGGTTTGTACAATTGTTGTGAAATGATTTTTCTGCAGATTCTGTGGTAGTCAATCGCTGGAACAAAGTCACGGGGATCCGCGACTTGGATCCGCGAGGTTTACCTTGTGGATCAGGTTCACAACTCGGATCCGCTAGCTGTTGGATCCGACACATTAGTTGTGTCATCAATCCCTTGAGGAGATCACGAAAAATGCAAATGAGACTGCGGAAACATAGGGTTTTCAAAATGCAATTTTTATAAAGTATCAAGAGAAAAGAAGTTGGGTTTTGAAAGGATCAATTTTAAATGCAAAAGGAACTTAAATTTTCAAAAGATGCAATTTTAAGGTGGAACTTTGAATTGCTAAAACATGATTGATTGAATGGTTTTGATAGCATTTAAAATAATGCACATGTATGTCCTAAAGAGGAATAATGCAACATAATGGACTAAATTGGATCTGGTGTAATCTACTAATCCCCAAAAGCTATTGGACTAGCAAAGGTTCTCACTAACATTGGATCCGACTAGTGTGGTGACGTCATCAGGATCCTTTACATGGAGGCGCAAAAAAAAAATAAAATTTTTGAAAAATTGAGTTTTCATTTTGAAAAAATTTTGAGATCGATCCTTTTTATTTTACCAAAGTTCTCTGCACATGTATGGTTTCAAAATTTGTTTGGGATCTTGATATATATAAAATCCAAATAATCCATGAATGATTATTTTTCCATGCTTTCATTTTATTTAAAGTTGTTTAAATTCGTATGGATGCATGGTGGATGGTTGTGGATATAATCCCAATGTGATTGTGGATTGGTTGAATGGTTGTATTTTTATAAATAGGGCTGCCTTTCTCATTCTTCTGATTGTAATTTCTCTCCTCAAACTCCTGTAACTTTTTTTATTTCTATTTGTAATGTACAATAGATAGGAATAGATAATAGGAAATTGTGTTCCTAGTATAGAAATTGTAAATTGGGAGATGAAGAAATGAGCAGTGCAACCAGAAGGAGGAAATGTGATTTTACCCTAATCAACCGTTAATTTCCCTAATGGCCGGGAAAATTAACTTAGGAATATCCACAACCATCCACGGTTTATTTTATGCTATATTTATTTCTGAAATATTTATATCCATGAGTGTTGATGAGACCGTCAAATATTTTTCCAAAATTTCAAATTAAATTATAAATGTTTTGGAAAAGAAAAATAAACCCCTCAAATTTAAATATTAAATCAAGACTGCCTTCCATCATTATAGTATAAAACAAAATGTGGTTATTAAGTGCTAGTCTGTTGGGATTCACCCAAGACTGCCTTACTTACTACATGTTTTTACTGTAAGAAATGTTCTTGAGAATGATGGATTTGATTTAACTAAAATTATGGTTTGTTGGGATTCACTCAAGACCATGAATTTTAGAGGCAAGGTTTAGGTTAGTACATCAGATGTAAAAATCAAGAGTTGATACCTAATGGATCTAGAAGTTACAAAGGGTTGTAATTGGTAAAGTACCTACCTATTAAAATTATTTTGATTTGTTGGGATTCACTCAAGATCAAAAATAATTAAGATGGGAATTCTAGCCACTACGGATTTTTAGAAAATATCGGATCAATTTTTGAGGGTAATTGATCTTGAAAAATAGTGGAAATAAAATCATAATTTTTGAAGTTTTATGATTTTATCAAACAAAACTTTTTCTGATAAACTCTATCTTTATTTTGTTGTAGAATGAGTAACAATTTGAACCTACGTACCATCCTTACTGATTGTAAGTTAAACGACACAAACTTTCTCGACTGGCATTAAAACGTCCTATTCGTTCTCACCCATGAGAAAATTGAGTATGTACTTGATGGGCCTATGCCTAATGAGCCTGAATCTAATGCACCTGCTACTGTTAAGAATGCTTACAAGAAGCATAGGGATGATAATAGAACGGCTTCATGTATCATGATAGCCTCTATGACTCCCCAACTTCAACAAAGACATGAACATGGGGCATATGAAATAGTTCAACACTTGAGAGAGTTGTTTGAACAAAAATCTAGGACGGTGAGATATGACACCTCTAAAGAACTGTTCAGGTGCAAAATGGCAGAGGGAGCACCTGTTGCTCCACACGTCTTGAAGATGATTGGGCTAATTGAGAAATTAGCTGAATTGGGCTTCAAGATGGACCAGGAGCTAAATATTGATTTAGTTCTTCAATATCTGCCAAACTCTTTTTCTCAGTTCGTTATGAACTATCAGATGAACAATCTGCAGCACACATTACCTCAATTGTTGAATGTGCTAAAAACTGCTGAAAAAGAGATCAAAAAGGTGAAAGGTTCTACTAGAGTGCTTGTTGTTGCTTCATCCAGTAAAAGGAAGAGGCAAGGAAAATGGCTCAAGAAACCCAATAACAAGCCTGCCAAGAAGCCCAAAAAGGCTAAGGCAGACCAGTCCAAGGCAACCTGCTTCCATTGTGGACAAAATGGAAATTGGAAGAGAAACTGGAAGGCCTATCTGGAGTCAAGAAGAAGCTTGGGAAGCTTCATCACATATATGATTGAGATTAATGTTTCTACTTCCAAATCTGACTCTTGGGTATTAGATACGGATGTGGCTCTCACATTTGCACATCTATGTGGTCTAAAGGACAGAGAAAGTTGGGTAAGGAGAAGTAACCCTACGTGTGGGCAATGGAACAAAGGTTCTTTGCTTTGTAGGGACTTATTATATTAGTTTACCCAGTGGGTTAATTCTAGAATTGTTAAACTGTTATTATGTTCCAGCACTTACAACGAACATCATTTCTATTTTCTGTTTGGATTTAAATGGGTTTAAGATAACCCAGGAGAATAAATGTTGTTCTTTCTCAAAGAATGGTGTGTTTTATGGTTCTAGAAATTGGAATAACGGTTTATACATTCTAGATCTTGACAACCAAATTCTCAATATACAAGAAAAGAGAATGAAGTTAGATAAACTGAATAAAACTTACCCCTGACACTGTAAGCTTGGTCATGTAAATGAGAAACGCATTTCCAAGTTACACAAAGGCTGGTACTTGGACTCATTTGATTATGAATCATATGATGTATGCGAGGCTTGTTTACTTGGAAAAATGACCAAAACGCCCTTTACTGGTAAAGGGGAACGGCCCAGTGATTTACTTGGGCTGGTATATACTGGTGTATGTGGCCCAATGACAATCACAACTAGAGATGGATTCTCATACTTCATTACCTTCACAGATGACCATTCTAGATATGGTTATGTATATTTAATGAAATACAAGTCTGAATCTTTTGAAAAGTTTAAAGAATTCAGAAATGAAGTAGAGAAGCAAACTGGTAAAAGTATTAAAACACTACGATCTGATCGTGGTGGTGAATACTTAAGCAATGAATTTCGATTTTATTTAAAAGACAATGGAATAGTTCCACAATGGACTCCTCCAGGGACACTACAACTAAATGGTGTATCTGAAAGGAGAAACCGCACCCTATTAGATATGGTACGGTCCATGATGAGCCATTCGAGTGCCCCAAAATCGTTATGGGGATATGCTCTAGACACAACCTCCCATACTCTTAATAGAGTACCCAGTAAGGCTGTTGCTTCCACACCATATGAGATATGGAAAGGAAAGAAACCAAAACTGTCTTACATGAAGGTTTGGGGTTGCCCCACCTACGTGAAGAAGGCAGAGTCAGATAAGTTTGAAACTAGATCTGACAAGTGTTTGTTTGTGGGGTATCCAAGAGAATCTATTGGATACTATTTCTACAACCCAACTAAGAACAAAGTGTTTGTCTCAAAACATGCCATCTTTCTAGAAAAAGAGTTTGTTCTAGAAAGGGGCAGTGGAAGTAGAATAGAGCTTGAAGAGTTCAAGACACTCAGACTGACATGGAACTTGAAGAAGTTCAAAATGTTCAAACAAACACAGAACAGCCTGTTGAAAAAAGGGTTCAGCCACATAGTGATGAGGCACAAACGGAAGCTATGGACGTTCAAGAGCCCCGTAGGTCAAGAAGCAGCTCCGCCCCAAAGATATGAATTTCTTGTGAGTCAGGGGAATGATGTACTAGTCATTCAAGATAACGAACCTACTACCTACCAAGAGGTTCTGAACAGTCCAGACTCCTCCAAATGGTTAGAGGCCATGAACTCCGAAATAGATTCCATGTATGACAACAAGGTATGGACCTTGGTTGATCTACTTGAAGGGGTAAAACCTGTAGGGTGCAAATGGGTTTTCAAGAAGAAGACCGACATGGATGGTAATGTAATTACCTATAAGGCTAGATTGGTGGCCAAAGGCTACAAGCAGAAAGAGGGAATCGATTACGATGAAACTTACTCACCAGTGGCTATGCTTAAATCCATTCGAATATTGCTTGCAATAGCAGCATATCTTGATTACGAAATTTGGCAGATGGATGTAAAGACTTGCATTCCTTAATGGGAATCTGCAAGAGGATGTGTACATGACACAACCTGAAGGCTTTACATCACCAAATTCCAGTCAGGTATGCAAGCTACAGAGGTCCATTTATGGACTTAAGCAAGCATCCAGGAGCTGGAACATCCGTTTTGATGAGACAATTAAAGAGTTTGGTTTTCTCAAAAACCCGAATAAGCCTTGTGTATACAAGAAGGTTAGTAGGAGTTCAATCGTTTTCCTTATATTATATGTGGATGACATATTAATAATGGGAAACGCTATCCCAATATTACAATCAGTGAAGGGTTGGTTATCCAAGAACTTTTCCATGAAAGATTTGGGAGAGGCAGCCTATATACTGGGTATTAAGATCTATAGAGATAGATCTAAAAGGCTGCTTGGTCTTTCACAATCTACATACATAGATAAAGTGCTAAAGAGGTTTAGCATGGATCAATCGAAGAAGGGCTTCTTACCTATGACTCATGGGATAAGCCTTTCTAAGAGCATGTGTCCTAAGACACAAGTTGAGATTGATAAGATGCATAATGTTCTATATGTTTCGGCAATTGGATCAATTATGTATGCTATGTTATGTACAAGACCAGATGTCTCCCATGCTCTGAGTGTCACGAGCAGATTTCAGACTAATCCAGGTGAAGGTCACTGGACAGCAGTTAAGAACATTCTTAAGTACTTAAGAAGGACTAAAGATTTGTTCATAGTATATGGAAATGGTGAATTGGAGGTCAAGAGCTACACAGATGCAAACTTTCAATCTGACAAGGATGACTGTAAGTCACCGTCGGGCTTCATCTTTACTCTCAACGGAGGTGCCGTCTGCTGGAAGAGTTCCAAGCAGGACACCACAGCAGATTCTACAACAGAGGCTGAGTACATTGCAGCCGCGGAGGCAGTTAAGGAAGCCGTTTGGATCAAGAAGTTCGTGTCTGAATTTGGTGTGGTTCCGAGCATTGTTAATCCAGTAACTCTGTACTGTGATAACAATGGGGTTATTGCCCAAGCAAAAGAACCTAGATCTCATCAACGGTCCGAATATGTACTTAGAAGATTTCACCTTATTAGGGAAATCATTGCCAAGAATGATGTAAAGATAGAGAGAGTCCTCACTGAGGATAACATAGCTGATCCTCTTACTAAGGCACTATCTCAAAAGAAACATGATAGTCATGTACTTTCATTTGGATTGAGAATTATGAATGAATTGTTTTAGTGCAAGTGGGAGTTTGTTGGAATGTATGTCCTAAAACAATTATATTGTTTAAATACATTCCTAATTAAAGTTTTGTATTTTATGAACTTCCAATTTTATCTGTTTAATATATGATATAACTGGTAGAAGTCCTTAGAATATTTATTAATGTGATGATAGTCACAAGAGTTACTAACTATGAGATATCAATCACATTTATAATAAATATTCTTAAATGTCCCTAGTCATAGTATTAATGAGACAGGACATCATTAATACGGACAGACTAGTACACAGTTAGCCCCTACTTAATGTAAGTAGTGGTTGTTCTCATCAACCATGGTATAGGGATACCTTGGCTAATGTGTAGATGAATTGTAGAGTACTAATTCATTGGAGTGATCCACACAGAGATCCCATTAGGATATCTAGTGCCAATGATTGAATCTCTTATGGAAAATTGTGTAAGTGATCCTAGACTTAAGATCACCATAGTATCTTGAGTGTGAATCACTACCTTTTGATTCTGTTTCTTGTTACTCACCAGGAGTGACTTAAAGAATAGAAATTGGGGGTAGTGTGAAGCATGGAAGGATAGTGAGTGATCAAGAGAGGATTCATCACTCCGATAGTGGGAGCTGATATCCAGTAAGGCCACTAGTTGGAATGTAATCTTAGTAGTTGACTACATTAGGTTAATTGAAGAGTGTCTTCAAGTTAACCTAATCTAAGGTTAATTCCGGGAACTAGAAAATTAATTAGTCATTAAGGGAATTGGCACTTGTTCCTTATTCCCTGACTAATTGGATATCAATGGTGAAAGGATAATAATTACACGGTAATTTTCCATGGAAAGGTTAGGTCGGAATTCCCCTTGACCAATTCCGAATACCTGGGTGGTTGTGATGTGTTGCTAGACACAGCTCACAATTTATAATTATGAATAATTAATTATTGTAATTAATGATAAAATAAAAGAGTTTATTTTATCTAATTCTTTTAAGAATTATAATTCATAATTATTACCAGTGTATTGGGGATCTATAGGATCACACGCATAGAGATTGGATTCTGGATTAAATTGTGTGTCCAAGTAGGGATTTGGAAATAAATACTTCTGGGGTTTAATTATAAGGATAAATAAATCTTGAGGTCATCTGACAGATAGGATAAAGTGGTTATCTCTTATCTATCAGATAACAGAAAGGGATAAGAGATCAGATGTTACGGTGGTTTGATTTTGAATCAAACCACCTGACTCTATCCTCTTCCCTTCTCTCTTATCTCTCTCTCTCTCCTATTAATATCATCAGATGTTACGATAGGTGTGTTGGTTGAACTTCTGATAGTCAGAATACAGAGAGAGAAAAGTTTTCCAGAGAAAACTTACGTAGAGAGAAAAACAGAGAGTCTGTGAGTTAGAGTGAGAAAGGTTAGCACCTCTTCTTCACTCTCACACACACATAGATCGTAGAGACAATCAGGAGTAATCCAGAAGCACTCTCGCATGGATTTCTGTAGAGGGAGGACATCTGGACTGCTACTCAGGGGATCTTCAGCCTTCTCAGACAAGTCAGAGGCGTCATCTACGGATTAAGGTAATCCTCTAGACCCCCTTTCATGAGGTCTTACGTAGAACTAAGGTGATTCCTGGTGGGAATCTGGGGCTAAAATTTTTATATTTCCGCTGTACCTGATGCCCCAGTTCCTAACAGTTGTGTTTGTACCTGAATATGTCGAAAAGTTATAAAGAAACACTTACAAAAATTTCGAAAGATCTTCTCTTCGTTGATCAGTTGTGTTTGTACCCTAATATGTCAAAAAGTTACAAAGAAACACTTAAAAAATTTCAAAAGATCTTCTCTGTCATTGTACAATAGTATGTTGGACACTTGATCAAGTACTACGTTGCAATCTTTCTTATAAATTGAATAAAGGTTGCTAAAAAATATCCTCAGAGCACAAGGAATTTTTTTTTTTGGGAGCTTCTATTTTTGGTTGAAACGTTAGATTGTGTCCTTCTATTTCTCCGACGTTTGGGAAACAAAATTTCCACAAAATAATTAGAGTCTATTCCTCCCTTTTCCTCCCTATTCTTTTTTTCTCTTGTGAAAAGTCAATCCAAACAACAAAAACTTAATCCATTCATATCCTCTCCTTGCCTCTCCCTCCCTTTCCCTGAATCCAAATGCTGCCTAAAACTCTAATCACTTTCCAAAACAATAAATTTGCTGATGATAATCCATCAGTGAATTAGTATATTCATTTTGATACCAACAAGATACAAGAAGTCAAAAGTTGCTGCATGGATGAGGATAAGGTAGTAGATTAGCATCTTGCACTTAGTCTTGCTGTGGACTTTGAATGTAATGTCCAAATTTCAAGACATAATTTACAACTCCGGCAGGTAACGTTGGAATTTTGATAACGTGCATCTTTATGTAATGCTGTTATGCGCGTAGATTTTCTTTCTGCACACCAATTTAATTAGTGTATACGAACAACATGATACGTAAATACACATCAAATTCTAAAAGCAAAAGAAGAATTGCACAAATCTCGTCCATCCTCAACTATACTACCGACCTGCCATAAATTACCTTGGTATTAGGTGTGGACCTGAACTAGCAATAATTGCTGACTTCTGCTAAAAGATAATATAAACTCCCACTAGCTAATTAAACCTATTAATTAACTTGCATGAAATCCCACTTCCCGCTGCTTATCATTTTCTGCATCATTTTGCTGAATTTGACTAGGCAACACTTGACCAATTCATAGCTACACCAACTTCCTTTTTTATGTGTAAGAGGAGCTTTTTTTTTTTTTAATGTATTCGAATATATTTGGTGACTGTCCTCTGTGCTATAAGGACCACGGCAGAATCCTTTGGAGCATAACCACCAAAACATGGCTTACCAAAAGATGGTATGATCACTCTCCTGTTGTGCGGTACGCTCAATTCTCTGAGTGATTGATACAAAAGTTGGTTTCCATTCCAAGTATTCGAATTATATTTTTCACACTGCTATCAATGATCTTTTGTTTGATATAATATTGAGAAAATTCATGTGACTATTGCTTTGAATGACCATGGATAATTTATGGTCATCCAAATTTGGTATTAACTGATGAATCGCGTTTAAAGTACTATCCGTACTGTAGTTTCCATTTCAATTTGCAATCTGGAACCCCTCATTCATGTACTAGACTGATGTACATGATCTCATTTGACATAATTCTTTCCTCTCAGTTTGCCATAAGCCTATCGCTCAACACAAACATGGCTTGCATTTCACTGGTTGTAGGTGAAGTTGTATAGTAATTAAGATGTATACAAAAGATCTTGAGTAGTATAATCGATAATACAGTACGTTTAACACACACACGTATATACATGTCTTCGTGTTTTCAGTATAAAAGTTGCTAGAAGTACTACGAATTTCTTTGACGAAATATCGTGGTCATACGGACAACATAAAATAAATAGACTAAGAAGTATTTTTTTTTTTTCAGCTTAAGGGAGACTCTGGTTTCTACAAGGAAAAAGAGAAAAGAAAAGATTAATTGGAGAGTTGAAATGGAAGTCTCATACTCATCTGGTTAACATCCCTATTAGGTAGTACAAAATTTTCCTCTAAATCTAGGTCAATGAGATTAAATTATAGACCGTTGGATACCCATGTGAGGTAAAACGCTATCATGTAGCCCACTAAAATTTTTAGTTGCTAAACTTTATTATAAAGCGTCTCTGGGATACGTTATATAGAAAAAGGCCCACACCAAACATAATAGTGAAATGTTGCACATAAGTGCATCATGATTCATTAAGGATTTGTACTTATATTGATTCTTCAATTTACTAGAAAAATAACTTTCCCAATAAGGGCATTTACAACCAAGTTAACGCTTGTGGTTCAAATTAGAATAGCAACACTTCTACTGCGATGGAAGCCGGATCATGGAAGAGCAAAAGTATGCCCACTTATCTCCATATATAGAAGCAGCAGCTTACATGACCTGCCCACCCGCACGTCACAGGAAACTTCGCGCAGTGTGCAAGTAGTGTTGCTTGGCTAAATTAGGCTGCAAGGTTTATCGAGCTGGCAGGACTTTCGTTTGCACTGCATCCTGATAAGCCTTTGATCGTTAATGGACAGAAGATCTTCTGTAGACGGGCTGCTGTTACGAAATAATTAAATATTATGAATCTCTATCACTTTTATATTATCCTCCAAATAAGAAAAGAATTATTACTTTATTCAAGGTGATAAAGTTATCATGATCTGTGAGGAGCATGACTTTCAAGAAAATGTTATCACTATCTTATCATTTCAGGATTTATGAGAAGATGTCATCTCTATCTTGATAAGAGTACAAATGTACTTTAAATTCTTCATGAATTCCCCGATAAATAGAAACTCTCCTTTGTAATATAAGAGAATGAAAGTTCATTTTGAATGAATGAAAGTTTAATTTTCTTTCGACTTTCCACTCTTCTTGAATTCTTCAATTTCATTGAGTTTATTAGTATAGTACCTACTATATAAACAAACACTACTCTACCACCATATTAGTATTAGTTTTATTACACATTATCAGTATAAGTCTCTACCATTGAGCAAACATGAATCATGAGTCTTTACCTCTGAGTAAGATTAAAATGGCTACTACTATTGGGCAACTGTGATGCATGAGATTCTATTTATAGAGAAAAGCATGAGACTCTACCAAGTCTCTACCAGTGTTGGATCAACCGTTGAACACTTTCTTGTACAAGTCTTAGCAAACTTTTGAGGTAACATTTCTCATTTTTAATTCATTTTACTTTTCTTATAACTAACCTTCGAGTACAAATATTTGCATGGAGCAATCATTCAACACGAACATATATCTTTGGGGCAATTTTTGAGGTAACATTTATTCAATTTGATTCTGTTTACTTATCTTTATTATCAAATAATTATTTATTATGAATATTAGATGATGAAAATATATCTTGATATAAATGGATTTTGGAGGCACCATTAATGAAAATAATGATGTATACGTATCCGCGTGCTCTTTAAAAGAAAAAGATCTGATCGTCTAAAAATGGTCGAGATCTAACTACTTGAAAATGGTCATTATTATAAAATTCAATATGATAAAGTTATCGAAGGTTATAATCTTTTGAATCAATTAATGAATATGTTCTACAATGTTTAGAATTATTTCTCAATTAAAATTGTGTAGAGAAAATATCACTAATACAAATGTGTTGAAAATATATTTTCCATATTTCACTCCTCAAAAATGCTCCTGAAGTAGCAATATCGAGAGAAGGGATTTGAGAAATATTTTGAACTTATTATATGTCTTTGTTTAAAATTTGATTTAATGAATCAAGTCTATTTCCTGAAATGAATGTGACTAAATTTTGACTATAATCATGAATATGGATGCAGCGAAAAAATATATATATACCACCTAAAATGGGATATTGATAAAAAAGAATGTGAAATGAAAGATTCTAAAATAAATACCAAGTGTATAGTATTAAAAGTCATTAGTCATATATATATCGTATGACTAAATATTTTATTGACCTTTATTAAGTATCATAAACAAACACCCTGAAGGTGCAAATTAATGGTGTAATTGATGATGGTAATAATCATATTTTCTTCTTGAAGAAGAATTTGATGTCAAACACCTGATATTTATTTAGAATTTGGTTATTTATTATTTTTACATATTTTATGTCACTTTCTTTATAACTTATGTTATTTATGGATTTTATTATTGTTTACATTTATTTGTAAGTTTCTTTATTAATTTTTCTTGAAGAAGAAATGTCGTGTTATTATTTCTTCCTGAAGAAGGAATGGGCATGTTTCTTTATTATTTCTTCTTCAAGAAGAAATAGATGTCCAATGTTTGGGATTAAAAACATTATGGTGATGATAATGTGTGTCTCATTGATAGTGCTACTATGCACACTATACTCTCATATGAAAATATGAGAGATAAACACAATCAATGATGATGGTAAAATAATCGAAAACTCTAGAAGAACCACCACTATATTTCTCCTTGAAGGAATATAGTTTGTTATAAATGATGTACTATCCTCTCTTAAAGTTTTGAAAAAATATATTGAATTTAAAAATATCCATTGAAATGGATATCATATCGAGACATTGAATAAGATAATAACAAATATCATCAAGTGAGATAAGGTTGATTATATCGCAAAACCATTCGAAGGAGAAATAGTTATCGTTATAGTTGTCTTTATTCTCATTTGATTAATCAAAATCATCACTTACACTAAATCAGAAGTTTACTGATCCCCACATATTTATAATTTGTCAAAACTAAGAACTGATAATTATTCATACATGCCCCCTTGTACTATCTATGGTTCCAACAGAAATTTATGTAGGAGTTGAATCACCTTTTTACAATTAGAAATTATGAAATATTGTTGGGTGATCTATTTATACAATGATATTATACACTTCCCAACATTAGGGGGAGGAAATGATTAATCAAAAGGAAATTGTTTAAAAAATATTTATTAAATTTCCTTGATTCTCATACCAAGTGATGTGAATTGGAAATTCAATAGATTATTTATTATTTATAGCAAATGGCACATCAATTATCAAATATATTTATCGATTCCAAAAGAGTTATTGAATTGAATATTCTTGTAGGAAATATTATAGTAAAACTGATGTCCCTGAAGGACTCGTACAAATGCTATAAATGAATTTAAAATCAGTTTACCAAAATAAGACATCTTGATTCAAATATCTCCAGAGATGAAATAAATGTCATGACAAAATTGAATTTCCTGAAGAGGCTGCTCCTGAAGAGAATACATTATAGAAAATTTGAAATTGAAGTCTAAATGAAAAGAAGTTACATATTATGTAACACTTGACATTACGAAAGAAAATGAGAATTGTTAAGGCCTTAATTGTGCACATAATTTGTGGATATTTCCCTCTTTATCATGCCAAAATATTGGGTGAATTGCTTAATTCTACTCATATTTGGTTTTTGGCATTGATTTAGGTCATGGGAATTAAATTGGAGTTAAAAGTGCATATATAGTGAAAATTCCAAACGTCAATTCCTGATAAGGCGCTGGCACGCTATATTTTGCTGTAAAGAATGACTTTGTGAAGAAATCCTACGGAAGATATTTGTTTTCTTTGGAAACAAGATTTGATTCACTCCTGGGAATTGGTCAAAGATCCTTTTATTTAGGAAAGTTTGTAATTGGTTTTCCTTTTTATTTTGTTATTTCTATTTAGCAAATTAGACTCCTATTAGGACTACAACATTGGAAGTCCAATTTGGTAGGAAAGCTTTCCGTCTATTAGTTAGTCGAGGTGATCATTGACGGGAAGAAAAGACTTGATTGGAGTCTGCCAAACTTTAGCCTGTTGTTGGGTTTGAAGCTTTAGTCGTTCCTTTGTTTTCTTCTTTTAGTCAATTAAAAATTTCAGATTCCAAAAACATCTTTTGCTTGCAATTCTCAATGAGGAGTGGCTAATCTCTTTCATCTAGTTGAAGGCTAATCGATCTTTGGTTCATCAACACTGTGAGACTTGTTTGAATTATTTTTATTTCATTTATTTACAAGTATTTGAATATTTTCTGATGTTCTCGTTTATGATTATTTCTTGCAATTAAATACTTGATCACTATTTATTTGTGGGGATAATCTACTGTCATCTAGAACGCCAAATCCATAATTGTCTAGAAAGTTTTAGTATTTGTGACAAGTGACGTAATTCAGTAGTATAAGAAACTTTTGGATTATTGTCACGGGAATATTCAATCTAGCTTAAATGAACCGAGCTTATGTGTTTGTTGGTTAGAATTGGTGATTTTTCTAATTGTTAATGCTGTCGGTGAGCTATATCTTAAGAGTTTGTTTAGGGTTGTCTACTGGCAAGAGAAGTAGTTACAAACCTTGTCGTGACTATCGATACAGTAAGGATTGGCAGGTTGTCAGAGCGTGTTAACAACCATAACCAATTTATTTGTAAGTAAATGAATGCAATTTAGCGTCAGTGATCAGATTGATGGTACCAAAGTGAGATTAGGTCTTTGACTAGAGTTTGTTATTGATTGATTTACTTTCACATTTGATTCCTGTGATATAGTTTAATTAGAATTTTGTAATATTATTTATATTTATTCGGTTTTGTTAATTAGGAATTGTTCCAAACTCCCCCCAGTTATTTATTTTTGAATTCACAAAAAATAATTCTTCTAGTTCCCTGACGAGATGACCCTACTTGCCACTTACACAAATTAATTGATTTCTCGGGTTAAATTCTGGTATATTGGATTAAGTAAACTCCTTGGAATCAAGGTGAAGCCAGTAACCCATTGCACATCCGGAGTCACTGCTCCAGTACTAGAATTAATTCGAGAATACTTCTGTAGGCAGTTAGGTTTTATTTATTTTTGTGCAGGCTCGACACCTGTCAAATTTTGGCACCGTTGCCAGGGAATTGGTGTCTTAATTGATTTGTTTTCTATGAAAATTTGTTTTTACTTTATTTTTAATTTTTATTTTATACTGTTGCCAGTTTATGCCCCGATCTTCTTGTACAGGTAATCTACTGTACGATCCTGAGATAGAGAAGACAGCTCGTGCATTGAGAAAAGAAACAAGGTAACAAGCAGAGGAATCGTATTCCCCTCCTGGACTTAAAATAGTCGTGGATCTTGCTGAATATTTTTGTGAACCAGAAAGGAAGATTGAGACCATGGCTCACGAGAGGACCCTGAGAGAACTTGCTACACCGGATTTAAATCAACAACCTTTATGCATAACTTATCCTATTTTAGAGGCTGCATTTGAGTTAAAATCTGGATTGATTCACTTACTGCCTTCTTTTCATGGACTTCCAGGTGAAGACCCTCATAAGCACCTCAAGGAGTTCCATGTGGTTTGTTCAACAATGAAGTCTCAAGGAATTGCTGAGAAGCAAATAAAATTGAGAGCATTTCCATTCTCCTTAGCTGATAAAGCTAAAGATTGGCTCTATTATTTGCCTTCAGGATCAATCACCACGTGGGCTGAAATGAGACATCAGTTTTTAGAGAAATTCTTTCCAACTTCCCGAGCTGCAAGTATTAGGAAGGATATTTGTGGAATCAAACAGTTTAATGGAGGGATACTGCACGAATATTGGGAGAGATTCAAGCAATTATGTACCAGTTGTCCTTATCACCAAATTTCAGACCAGCTCCTCATCCAGTACTTCTACGAGAGACTAACTTCATCAGATAGAAGGTTAATAGATGCTGCTAGTGGAAGTGCCTTAGTGAATAAAACTCCAACTGAAGCAAGAAATCTGATTGCAAGCATGGTTGCTAATACCCAACAATTTGGAGAAAGACACGATAATACATCCCGTCGAGTCAATGAGGTAAATACTTCTTCGCTTGATCATAAATTAGATTCTCTAACGTCTTTGCTGGAAAAATTGGTTGTAGGTCAAGTACAACAAGTGAACACATGTGGCATTTTCTACAATTTTGGTCATGCAACTGACATGTGGCCCACTCTCCAAGATGAGTCGAATGAGCATGCCAATGCAATTGGAGAATTTCCTGGACCACCTCAGAGGCGTTATGATCCTTACTCAAATAGTTACAATCCAGGGTGGAAGGATCATCCCAACTTCAGTTATACAGCAAGCAATGTTTTCAGAACCGGATCGGATCGGCCAGTTCGACCGGTTGAACCGCGAACCAGTCATGCCACCGGTCCGGTTCTGTATAATAGCCGAAAGTGATCAGAAAACCGTCAAGAATCGGTCGAATCGTGTGAACAGCGAACCAGCGATTTTTTGATTTTTTTTATTTTTTGAAAATATAAAATGTGATGGTAGTGAGATTTGATCTTGGGACCTCATATATAAGACACAAGTGTCTTAACCACCACACCAACAAGTATTTTTGAAGTTAGATGAGTACAAAAATTTATAAAACTAACGAAAAGTGAAATAAAAAATGAAACTTCCATTTACCTATCTATGCCTCTCTCTATTTCCACATTCAGAGGCTTCAATCTTGCATTATTTCCAATTTCACCTCCATCATTCCTTTTTTAATCATTAGTTTTTAATGCTACTAAATTCCACATTCAGAGGATTCAATCTTGCATTCTTTCCAATTTTACTTCCATCATTCCTCTTTTAATCACTAATTTTTAGAGTTACTAAATTCCACCATTAGAGAATTCAATCTTGCATCCTTCCAATTTCACCTTAATCATTCCTCTTTTAATCACTAATTTTTAAGGTTACTAAAATAAATTTCTTGCACAAGTTCTACTCTTCCCTCTTCTCCTCTCCACCTCCTCCACCCTCCTTTCTCTCTTACCCTTTATTAAATCTCCATGTATTTAATTTAATCTATTGAAGTTTTCTTCCACAACTTTAACATAATCTATACAAGTTTTCTTCCCTTTATTTATTTTCTGTATGTGGAGTTTTTGTATTTAATTTGAAATTTCAAATTCTTTTCATTTATTGATGTTGGTTTTCTTTTTTTTGTTTTCCCAATTTTTGGTTCAAGATGTATCTAAAATTTTAAATTTTTTCAGGCTTGCTTTTTTTTTGTATGGTTGAAAGAAATTACATTTATCAATTTTTAGAAAATTTATGTTCAATTTTCATGTTATTAAGAAAATTTTAAAAGACACTTCAAGATAAAGTACTTTTGGATTAATGTATTCAAAGTTATTGGGTTTAAGCTTTTTTTCCCCTCAAAAAATTTGAAAAATATCATTAATAGGGCGCTCTTGGGTGCCCATTGGGTCACCTTGCCTGAAAAAAAAAACCGGCCGGTCGGACCGATTGAACCGTGAACCGGTCATGCCACCGGTTCACCAGCCGGTCCGAGTTTTAAAACATTGGCAGCAAGACCACCAAGATTTCAACCTCAGCAATATTAGCCTAGATCTCCTATGCAACAACAACAACCAGCTCATAAACAAGGTACTTCTCTTGAGGAAATTGTTAAATCTTTAACCACTAACATGCAATAATTTCCATAGGAGACAAGAACCAGCATTCAAAATTTGAAAAATCAAATGAGCCAGTTGGCTTCCACAGTCAATCGGATGGAATCTCAAAGTTCGGGCAAACTACCTTTACAGACTATCATTAACCCTAAACAAAATACTTGTGCCATCACATTAAGGAGTGGAAAAGAATTTCCAGAGCCTAACAAGAAAAAGTCTGAGCAAACTATTGAGGAAGAAATTGAAAAAGAGAAAGAGGCGACTCAACCTAAGATTGCTCAACCGCAAAAGGCTGGAGATGCGCCTTACACCACGATGACACCTCCACCTCCATTTCCTAGTCACCTAGCCAAGGCCAAGAAAGAGGAGTAGGACAAGGAGATTCTGGACAACTTTCGTAAGGTTACGGTAAATATTCCTCGCTTAGATGCAATTAAGCAAATTTCTCGATATGCTAAATTTTTTAAAGAATTATGCACTACTAAGAAAAAGTTGAAAGGTAATGAAAAAGTGCATATGGGAGAAAATGTGTCAGCAGTGCTATAGAAAAAGTTCTCTCCTAAGTGTCAGAACACAAGTATGTTTACTGTTCCTTGCATGATAGGAAATGTTAAGATTGAAAAAGCTATGTTGGATTTGGGTGCTTTCATAAATGTTATGCCTGGTTCTATTTATAATTTGATGAATCTTGGGCCTTTAAAGGAGACGGGTGTAATAATTCAACTAGCTAATAGGTCAAATGCATACCCTGATGGTGTTTTGGAGGATATTTTGGTTCAAATTGAGGGATTAGTTTTTCATGCTGATTTTTATGTGCTTGATATGGATGACAAGAATTCTCCAAATTCATCACCTATTTTACTAGGGAGACCATTTGTGAGTACTGCTCAAACTTAAGATTGATATTAATAAGGGTACACTCATAATAGAATTTGATGGAGAAATTGTCTATTTTAATATTTTTTATACAAAGAAACATCCTAGTGAGTCTCATTCTATATGTGTTATCAATGTAATTAACCCTATTGTGCAAGAGACATTTGAGTTGGAATGATAGGGAGAACTTAGAAGTGATGGTGGCCAAACATCGTGAACAAATGAATGCAGACTTCAAATCATTATGTGCTCATTTGAGATCATTTCCAAGTCAAAAGAGCACCACAATTCATAAGTGTAAAGACTACTCCATCTATGAAGGCTATCAGGAGCATATGGAGCAAGCAATGCAAAGAATTGAAAATTTTCATCCTCCTTGAGCAAATGATGCTTTTTGTCTAGCCAAAGACGTTAAACAAAGGCGCTACTTGGGAGGCAACCCAAGAATTTTATTTTTTTCCATTATTTTGTGTCTTTACTTTTTCATGTTTTTGTATGCAAGCTAAGTCATTCCTTTATTTTAACAGAAAACTTGAGTTTGTAGGCCGTGGGCGCACTACGTCAACGTTTGGGTTAATTTGAGGATGCATCTCCTGGGCAGAAGACTCTCATCGATAAGTCGTGCCCATGCTCTATGTCCAGTTTGTGCACTTTCATTCAGAACGGTGGTCAGAAGACTTTCAACGATAAGACATGCCCATGCCTTACGTAAGCAAGGCTTCTGTCTGAATCGATCAAAAAAAAAACCGACCGGACGGAAGACTTCGAAGATAAAGGCCTTATGGAAAGTATTCTAGCCAAGAGAAAAAAAAAACAACTAGTCAAGACAGGTCAAAAAGCCCTAGCCCTTTTCCTTTCTTTTTTTTTGGTTTTTTTCTTCTCTTTCTTTTTCCTTTCCCTTTTCCTTTTCTGCCGCTTCCCCTGTTCTTCTTCTTTGTTTGTCCTTCCTTTTCTTTTCTTTCTTCTTGGCCCGCCATTGTTGCTTTGCTATTTCATCCACTGCTGCTCGGCTGCACCTCCCCACGCAGAGCTGGTGTGACAAAGCTTCACGTTCTTCAAGCCGTATCACCATTGCGCGAAGACTGCTGCCACCTCTGGAAGTTCGTCACCTGCTCATTGTTGCTCAAAGCCAGCCGCTGCTATTATTCGCTGATGTCCGCGACCACCTAAAGTTTGCTACTATCACTGGAGCTTCGTGACTTGCCGCCACTATCCACGTGGAGGTCGTACACTGCTGACCCACTCCGTTGCTGCTCTCCACATTTGGTGATTGCTGCTTGGCTGGATGTAGATACTGCTCCAACTTTTCTTCATTGCCTTGCTCGATTGGTGGTCTTCAGTTGTTGGTTGATTGAATTGGGATTTTGCTGGACTTGAGAATGGCCAGGACTAATTTAACATCTCTGAATAAGGGTAAATCCCCGGCTAAACCTACTCCACATCTGCCCCTCCATCATCCTCTGTGGATACTCGCCTTCACATTTGGGAAGAGCAACCTCAGCAATTTGATAGTCGCCTGGCCAATATAGAGCTTCAAAGTTCCCACATGGCGCAAAACTTGGCTGCTTATTTCACCTATATGGGGTTCACTCCATCTGTTCCTCCCCAGTCATAGCCCTGCTCTTCGGGGAAGTTCTCCATTATTTCTTTTGTTTTATTACATTGAGGACAATGTAGTGTTCAGGTGTGGGGGAGAAATATCTTTGGCTTTGATGATAATTTTCCTAGTTTCTTCAAATTTTAGTTTCAGTTTTTTTTTTTTTTTGCTTTTTATGCATTTTCAACTCTAGTTTCTTGTTCGGTTGCTATTTTTCGAGATTTTCTTTTTAAGTTTCTTTAGAATTTAGTTGGTCTTATGTTGTCCAAATGCAATTAGGAGTAGTATAATGGCATTAGCATGAATATTCTATTTACTTGCAATTGATTTGAAAAAGGGATGTTCTTGACACGACATATAGCCATTTGTGAGTTTTTGAGTTCAAATATCTTATTATGCAAACTTTGTTCTTTATCGTTTGTGAGTGTAATTATCACTCATAGTTAGATCATTCTAGAACTTGCTATGATATACATGTCGAGACCACATTGATGAATTTGATGCATGAAAATGATAAGGGCAAATAGGTTTAACCCTTTTTAGCTTTCTAAAACCTATCCTAATTGTGTTTTCCTCTAGTTGACCAAGTTTGGGCCTTAAACCTTTTTCTTTGTTTAACAATACATTTTTATCACCCTTTAACCTTTTTGGTCTAGACTTTTTTGTTTGAACCCAATGTCAAAGGAATACCTTAATATTCTTTTGCATGATAATATCACAAGTAGAAGAAGCTGATTATATTTATAGCTAGCAAGTGCTATTATGTTCCTATGTTTATGTTTTGCAAAAAAAAAAAAGAAGAAGAGAAAAAAATTTGGACAGAAGACCTCAGCTATTAAGGCGTGCCCACGTTTTGTGGAAGAAGGTCTTCTGCCCAGAAAAAAAAAGAAAATGAAAAAAAAGAAAAAAAAGTGTGAAACGCTCTTGTAAATAAGTGATGTGTTTTGATAGTGGGGTCAATCCCTGTGTTATGTATGCACTTGCTATGCTTGGGAGTTGTTGTCGTGCTTAAAACTAATTATGTGAATGAAGATGATATTTCAATTCATGCAAAGGACGATTAGGTATTCTCTTTGATGTATGTAACCTAAATTACCTTTTTGTTCAATCTTTACCCTAAACCCCGTCACAACCTTTGTTAAAGACCCTTTGATTCTTGCATTTGAATTCATATTCAGTGGTGGAGATGTGATACATTAGCAAGCTTATGGTAATGACTTTCTATGGTGTTGACTTGAGCGTACATGTCCCCATTAAACTTCTTGAGTGTTGAGAGCATATGCTATTATCCATGTGAGGATTGTCAAGTCTTGAACATCCTGATTTTGATGAGATTGTTAAGAAAATGTAGAGCATGTGTGCTATGATATTATGCTATTCTACATTTGTCATCTTGATTTTGAGATTTGGATTAATGAATGCTTGAGGGCAAGCATTGTCTAGGTGTGGGGGAATTTGTTAAGGCCTTAATTGTGCACATAATTTGTGGATATTTCCCTCTTTATCATGCCAAAATATTTTATTAATTGCTTGATTCTACTCATATTTGATTTTTGGCATTGATTTAGGCCATGGGAATTAAATTGGAGTTAAAAGTGCAAATATGGTGAAAATTCCAGAAGTTAATTTCTGATAAAGGCGTGCATGCTATATTTTGCTATGAAGAATGATTTTGTGAAGAAATCCTACTAGAAGATATTTGTTTTCTTTGGAAACAAGATTTGATTCACTCTTGGGAATTGATCAAAGATCCTTTTATTTAGGAAAGTTTGTAATTGGTTTCCCTTTTTATTTTGTTATTGCTATTTAGCAAATTAGACTCCTATTAGGACTACAACACTGGAAGTCCGAATTTGGTAGGAAAGCTTTCCGTCTATTAATTAGTCGAGGTGATCATTGATGGGGAGAAGAGACTTGATTGGAGTCTGCCAAACTTTAGCCTTTCGTTGGGTTTGAAACTTTAGTCGTTCCTTTGTTTTCTTCTTTTAGTCAATTAAAAATTTCAGATTCCAAAAACATCTTTTGGTTGCAATTCTCAATGAGGAGTGGCTAATCTCTTTCATCTAGTTGAAGACTAATCGATCTTTGGTTCATCAACTCTGTGAGACTTGTTTTAATTATTTTTATTTCATTTATTTACAAGTCTTTGAATATTTTCTGATGTTCTCGTTTATGATTATTTCTTGCAATTAAATACTTCATCACTATTTATTTGTGGGGATAATCTACTGTCATCTAGAACGCCAAATCCGTAATTGTCTGGAAAGTTTTAGTATTTGTGACAAGTGACGTAATTCAGTAGTATAAAGAACTTTTGGATTATTGTCACAGGAATATTCAATCTAGCTTAAATGAACCGAGCTTATGTGTTTGTTGGTTAGAATTGGTGATTTTTCTAATTGTTAATGCTGTCGGTGAGCTATATCTTAAGAGTTTATTTAGGGTTGTCTACTGGCAAGAGAAATAGTTACAGACCTTGTCGTGACTATCGATACAGTAAGGATTGGCAGGTTGTCAGAGCGTGTTAACAACCATAACCAATTTATTTGTAAGTAAATGAATGCAATTTAGCGTCAGTGATCAGCTTGATGGTACCAAAGTGAGATTAGGCCTTTGACTAGAGTTTGTTAGTGATTGATTTATTTTCATATTTGATTCCTGTGATATAGTTTAAGTTTAATTAGAATTTTGTGATATTGTTTATTTTTATTTGGCTTTGTTAATTAGGAATTGTTCCAAACTCCCCCCAGGTTATTTATTTTTGAATTCACAGAAAATAATTCTTCCAGTTCGCTGAGAAGACGACCCTACTTGCCACTTACACAAATTAATTAATTTTTCAGGTTAAATTCTAGTATATCGGATTAAGCAAACTCACTGGAATCAGGGTGAAGTTAGTAACCCATTGCACATCCGGAGTCACTGCTCCAGTACTAGAATTAATTCGGGAATACTTCTGTAGGCAGTTAGGTTTTATTTATTTTTGTGCAGCCTCGACACCTGTCAAGAATCATGAAAATATGTCAATTGATGAAGTTTGGTGAAGAAATGATTGGCTAAAATAGAAAAATACGGTCCAATTTGAATTTGATTCACTGGTTCAAAAAAAAGTTTTTGGACTTGCGGTCCAAACACTTAAATGTGGTCAAAGAAGAATGAAATTATGAGATATAAAACAAAGTTTGTAACTTAAGATTTTCCACAAAGATCTGGAGTTGATTATGATGAGATATATTCTTCAAAAATGGATGGAACTACATTCAGATATCTTGTGAGTCTAGTAGTGCATGAAAATCTTAATATGTGTCTAATGGACGTAGTTACTGTTTATCTAAATAGAATATTGGATAATGACATACATATGAAAATTTTTGAAAGATTTAGCATGCCTGAAACATTTAAATCAAATTCTAGAGAAACTTATTCCATCAAATTGCAAAAGTCTGTGTATGAGTTCAAATAATTTGGACGTATGTGGTAAATCGCCTTAGTGATTGTTTACTTAAGGAAAGTTATGCTAATGGTCTAATATGTCCATATGTTTTCATAAACAAAGATGGGTACAATTTTATAATCATTACTGTATATATTGATGATCTTAATTTGATTGAAATTTCTAAAAAGGTCCAAGAAGCAGTTAAATTTAAGATCAAAATTTTGGAAAACATCAAATATTGCCTTAGTATACATGTTCAACATTTGAAAAATGGAATTTTTGTTCACCAAATCGCTCATACCCTGAAGGTATTAAAGCGGTTTTATATGGATAAAGCACATTTGTTGAGTACTCCAATGGTTGTTCGATCGCGTGAAGATGAAAAAATAATTGGTCGCGAAGTATGTTAAGCCCTTAATTGTGCACATAATTTATGGATATTTCCCTTTTTATCATACCAAAATATTGTCTTAATTGTTTGATTCTACTCATATTTGATTTTTGGCACTGATTTTAGGTCATTGGAATTAAAAGGAAGTTAAAAGTGCAATTAAGTGAAAATTCTAGAAGACATCGGTGATAAGGTGTGGGCACGCTCTACCTTACTATAAAAGCTGGAAGTCAAATTGTATTGGAATGGATCCCACATGGAATCCCTGCTGACAAAACGAAGTCACATCTCTGTTAGAATTGGAAGCTGATTTTTAGGAACAGATTTGATTTCCTTTTTGTTAGGCCTATTTGTTAGTATTCTAATTATAATAGGATTCTCATTCCTTTAGTTATTTCATTATTATTAATAGGAGACAAAAAGACTAAGGACGACAGACTTTGTTTTAGGTTAGTTTGGTAGACTTTCGTTCAGGGATCCTTGGTACTTGGCTGTGCACTTTGTTGGCCAAGAGACCAAAGTGCCATTTTATTCTTTTTTCTTTTAGTCAACTCAAACATTAAAATCAAGAAACTCTTGGTGGATGCGAATCTCAATGAAGAGTAGCTAATCTCTTCCATCTAGTCAAAGGCTAATCGATCTTTGGTTCATCAACTCTGTGAGATTTGGTTGAATTATTTTTATTTCATTTATTTACAAGTATTTGGATATTTTCTGACGTTCACGTTTATAATTATTTCTTGCAATTCAATAACTGGCCATTATTTGATTGTGTGAGTAGTCTATTGTCATCTAGAACGCCAAATCCATAATTGTTTGGTGGTTCTAGTATTTGTGACAAGTGACTTGATTCACTAGTATAACAAACTTTTGGATTATTGTCACGAAAATATTTAATCTAACTTAAATGAACCGAGCTTGTGTGTTTGTTGGTTAGAATTGGTAGTTTTTCTAATTGTTAATGCTGTCAGTAGGCTAAATCTTAAGAGCTTGTTTAGGGTTGTCTATTGGCAAGAGAAGAGTCACAGAGTTTGTTGTAACTATCGATACAGTAAGGATTGGCAAGTCATCAGAGTTTGTTGACAACTATAACCAATTTATTTGTAATCAAATGAATGCCATTTAGCGTCAGTGATCAGTTTGATGACACCAAAGTGAGATTAGGCCTTTGATTAGAGTTTTTTATTACTTGATTTATTTTTATATTTGAATCCTGTAATATTGTTTATTTTGATCTGAATTGTTAATTAGGAATTGTTCCAAACCCCCAATTTATTTATTTTTGGATTCACAGAAAATTATTCTTATAGTTTCCTAAGGAGACGACCCTACTTGCCACTTACACAAATTAATTGAATTCTCGGACTAAATTCTAGTATATCGGGTTCAGCATACTCCTTGGAATCAGGGTGAAGCCAGTAACCCATTGCACATCCGGAATCACTGCTCCAGTACTAGAATTGACTCAGGAATATTTCTGTAGGCAGTTAGGTTTTATTTATTTTTGTGCAAGCTCGACACCTGTCAAAGTACCATATCTTAGCAAGATTTGCTATGAATCTATTAGTCAGATTTAACTTCTCTCCTGTAAGGCGACATTAGAGTGGTACTAAACATATTTTTTGTTATCTCCAAGGAACAGGTGATTTTGACCTATTTTATTTCAATAAATTTCAATATGAATTGTTTGGCTATGCTGATGCTGGGTATTTATCTAACTCACATAAATCGAGATCTCAAACTGGATATACATTTACATGTGGCAGTACAACCATTTCATGGATATCTATAAAACATTCAATGACTGCCACTTCTTTGAATCATGTTGAAGTGTTAGCAATTCATGAGGTTAGTCAAGAATGTGTTTGGTTAAAATCAATGACCTATTATATCCGAAAGAATTGTGGGTTATTATCTGGAAAAAAATCCCCAATTATATTATATGAAAATAATGAAACTTGTATAGTTTAATTGAAAGGAGGATATATTAAAGGAGATAGGCAAAACATATTTCACTAAAATTTTTCTGTACTCATGTTTGGAAAAGAATGGTAAAATTGATGTGCAACAAGCCCAATCAGATAATAATCTGGCAAATATATTTACCAAGGTATTGCTGACTGTAATATTTGAGAAATTGGTGAAAACTATTGGAATACGTTGCCTTAAGAATTTCAAATAATGCTTGGATCAGGAGGAGAAACTAATATACAAGAATAATATACTCTTTTTCCTTCATCAGGGTATTTTTTCTTATAGACTTTTTTCCTAGGAAGGTTTTAACAAGACATGTTATTTATGTAATAGACATCCAAGGGAGAGTGTTATGAAATAATTAAATATTGTGGATGTCTATCACTTTTTTCTTATCCTCCAAATAAGAGCAGAACTATCACGTTATTTGAGGTGATAAAGTTATCGTGATTTGTGAGGAGCATGACTTTCAAAAAGATGTTATCACTATTCTATTACTTCAAGATCTACGAGAAAATGTCATCTTTATCTTGATAAGAATACAAATGTACTTTGAACGTTTCATGTATTTCCCTATAAATAGAGACTCCCCCCTTTGTAATATAAGCGAATGAAAGTTCATTTTGAATGAATAAAAGTTCAGTTTACTTTTGACTTTCCTCTCTTCCTGAGTTCTTCAATTTCATTGAATTTATTAGCATAGCACCTACTACATAAACAAACACTATTCCATCACTATATTAGTTTTATAACAACTGAAGGTTTTTGATCATCGAGAATTTTGTAATAAATTGGGTCCTTTTACAATGTATTATTTTAATATCCACTTTTTGCTAGACATTGTTCTATTAAATATATGTTTTCGTGAACTAGCGATGGACCCGCATGCAATACTAGGTGGTGGCGCATCATACATAGTATACGAATTGCCCACTTGTAGGGGTTATTGCAATGTAGTAGTAGTTAGCTACACTCATTTAACGGTAGACCAACTTATTCTATATCATGCATATCTTTCTTACAAGTGCGTGACATTGAAAACAGTTAATGAGTTGGTAGAAAAAGGCAAACCCAGCATTCACTTTACGTGTAATAAACGAATGGTAATTTCTGATCTAGTGACTAAGTTGAGATTTCTAAAATTAGCGCTTTTGAGTTGAAAGCCCACTACCCTCTCCTTACTTCTTAAATTTCACTCTCTGCTAGAAAAAAATTTAGAAAAGGGAAAAGGAAAAAGAATGGTAGTTCGAATTCACAAACTAAAGCTTAACACCGCAAAGCAAGCCAAATATTGCAAGATAGTATAACAATCACGTGATAATATTTTAAAAAAATATATGGTACACACAATTATGATGGTTTCAATATACAAGTTCTCACGCAGAGGGCAACAAAATGGTTCTAATAGATTGCATATAACTATCACAAAACTGTTTGCCAGAACTGTGCGTTTTGGCCTGTATGCTTCAAGTAAACAAGAAATCAGGAGAACTTCAGTAAAAAGCTTACCTTTGAAAAAGATACCTAGCTGTTCATAGGAGGTGTCAACGGGTCAGATTCGAGTTGGAATTAGTAATTTCAGACTCTCGGATCTGACATGTAGTTTAAAGACTCAAATCTAGATCCGAATCCGGATCCAGATGGGTCTCAATGTATAGATCCGGAATCGGATCCGGATCCTGGTCAAGTATACCCATTTTTAAGAATTAATTAAATATGATGATTTTATTTATACATAAAATTTATTAATATAATATTAATAATATAATTAAATTAATTTTAAGAATCATTTAATTTATAGAAAATTATTTTTATTTTAAAAACAAGTAGATTAGTAGCAAATTTTAATAAAACATCTAATATTTTATTAAAATAATTATACTGATTGAATCCGAATCTAAAACGGGTCGAAACATATAAATCTATATTCGACTCGCTTTATTTATAAACAAAACGAATGCTAGTCGGATTTGGGTAAACAGGTCTAGAATATGTTCTATATCCGGCAAAACGAACTGGGTTCGGATTGGATCCGTACCTACACCAAATCCGTTGACCGCCGTAGATGTTCATGTGGGTGTATTGGAAAATTCATTGCCACGGATATGCTGCATTCATTAATCCAATCCAAAGGAAGGCGCGCATCAAAATTAGTCAACAACGAGGTCCCCACTAACTGCGTCGTACGACTGCAATCGGCCATGCATCAAAATTAGTCCACAACAATGTCCCCACTAACTGCGTCGTACGACTGCAATCTACTGTTTTAACTCTAGCACCTAACGTTCTAAATAAGGGTCAACGGTCAGATTTTAAATTGGACGCAATCCAAGTGACTTCAATCAATTGAGTGCAGTTGCGAAAGAAGGGGAAAAAAAGTTAGTCTAGTCAATAAATATGGCATTTGAAAAAATTGCACCTAATAGCAACTCAGGCACGACTGACTCATTTACTCGTCTTCAGTCCCTATAAATACCCGGCCATAAGGCCAAGCGGTTTCAAATTAAATCAAGGTTTTGGAAGAAGAATCATGGCAATCAACAGGATTAATGGCGTAATGGCTATTCTTTTGTGCGGTATGTACAATTTTATTCTTTTATATATTAGTTAATTAAACCGTGAGGAAATGTTAAAAAATAAAAAGAATTAAACGTATTCATCCCATCTAAAGATGTTGCCAGCATTTTTCATCAATTACAAGGATGATATGTATAAAGAATGTGATCTGGCTATGGGAAACAGGAATGGTTCTTCTGGGAGCAAATGTGGAAGTCAAGGTTGTCGGGGCCTGCCCGCAATATTGCTTAGATGTGGAGTACATGACCTGCGGTAGCTCGGAAACAAAGCTGACCCCAAGGTGCAATTGTTGTCTGGCCCCAAAGGGCTGCACTCTTCATCTTGCTGATGGAACTTCACGATATTGCAGCTGAATTAATTCCATGGTCGGAGTTTGTCAACTGGACTGCTATAATATACTAGACCAGTACTAAATAATGGGTAATAATTTTCTTTTCAGTTTTCATTTCAGTTTCCATGAACGTGGAAGATATCTATGTAGTATATCAGTTGTTCATGAGACAGTGAATCATGTTGAATCACAGATTTCCACTCAGTAAATGGAAGAATGAAATATGCAGATAGAGAATTGCCGGTGGTGAATGTGAAGTAAAGTTGGTTAGAAGAAGCAAATGCCACGCATAACCAAATCAGTGGTACATCAACTGGAATAATTGATTACAACTCGAAAATTATAATTCTCCAATAAATATGTACACAGGAGAGAGATGAGTGTTAAAAGTTTCAAGAACTTGACAATTCATTCATTTTACTTGATCCACCAATTTTATGTCATATATTTAATATTATCTATAGTAATAACATGAAGCCTTTAAAATATACCTGTCACTGGATGAGCTCATATAGGGCTACATAGGCTCAGTGCTCTAATCTTTTGACTTGGACATTGATTACTACGAAAATAAACCCCAGCAGATGCAGTTCACATTTTCTAACTTCCACCTCACCAATTTGACCAATTTTCCAAGACAAATAGAAATTTACTTTCGTATTGGATATTTTTTTTAAATGAATGCTAAAAAAGGTTTCTCGGTTTAAGGAAGTTTTACTTGATTTTGTCATCAGACTAGCATTAGCAGAAAATGATGAAGGAAAATAAGATAAAAAAACTGAGGAAGAAAATGATACCAAATGAAAAATTTTGGTTTCAGAAACCCGTCATCCGTATCCATTAATCTACCCAAGAACTCATTTTACGATTCCAAATTAGGATCTGACAGATGTAATTTTAGCAGTTTTCTAATTATTTTGTTTTCTTTTCTAATTAGATATTTTAGGAGTTTCTTTTGTCCTAAGTAGTTTCCTAGTCTAATTATTTCCTATTCCTTATGTAATTCTAGTAATGATTTGTGCTTATAAATAAGTCTGTTAGGACTATTATAATTATCCAATCTCTTTGACAAATAAATGAAATTTAACTCTTTAAATCGTTGGCTTTGCCACATCCCTTGGGATGCATCCTAGAGTTTGGACTCTTGTTGAATCTTTTTTTTTTTTTTTTTTGGGAAGGGGGCAGTTGATCATGTATTTTTTGGCGATGGATAGTGCTCATGTAACCCCTTCATCACATCACGCTTCCATACTGCATCAGGTGGTATCAAAGTAGGCTTCTCCTGCAACGGCCACTGGTGCACATCACCATGATCCTGGTTTGATTGGATTATGCTGATATGTGATTGCGCTATGCAGACACGCGACAAGATTATGTGAGCAGTTATGGAATTGAAGCACAAGGCTATCTTTAAGAGATGTGCTCGTGATGAGCAAGTAGTTGCAAGACAAAAACTTAGGCGGCATGTTCGTGATAGGTATGCAGTTGGGAGATTCGCTCCTGATGAATCTATTATTCATACCATCTCCTCATACTCTCATAGTAATCAGATCCATGAGGATAGTGCTTGACGATTGCGGGGCATGCATATAAAATTAAATTTAAATCCACTGTCAAATTTGAGATTTATAATCGAAATATCCCACATGCAATTTTCTATAAATATATAGGTCGAGATTGAGTATAGAGTATTAAAGGTTGAGCTCACATGGAAGAATGGATGACTACCGATACTACTGAAGTTCTTTTATTATTTAGACTATCAACAAATTGAAGGAAATAAAACTAAACTAAAATGTGCAAGAAAATAGCAACAAAAGCTCCTTAGATCATACTATCTCTTCCTACTCATGCAAAATACAATTTTTGGATTATTGAATACTACTATCTTGACTAGTTATGGCCTGACTTCCTTATGTATGTGAAATACACTCTCATAGTGAATCAATTATACCTATAACTAATTCATACCTACGCTCATATTCATTAGATTATATGAAATTATATTGATCAAAATCACAAAAGCCCCAAAGGCGCACTTATATTCTTATGAGTGTACTCCCTAAATTTAGCATTTCCATAAACTAGTGTTAAATTCCAATTCTCATTACAAATCTAACATTTTTGAATATCACAATTGATGGCCAGTTAATCATGATTATACGAATAAAAGTGCTAAATCACTTGCTCAAGATGATAGGTACAAGTAACCAAAAAATCAACACAAACAATCATAGAAAGTTCAACCAAAATCCAGGGCATAAACATTAAAGACACATGATACATATAAAATCTAAACTTGTATTACAACTAAACATTAGAATCAAATACAAGAAGTAAAGTGATAGGAGAGAAGTCACCTGTGTCACTGGAGTTCAAAAGCTCTCCATCTTCACTCTCAATCATCTTTTATGCTCAGTTTCATACAAGATTTGATATAAAACTAACTATTCTATACTACCTAAACTACCTAAAGTACAAACTATGAAGAACTACTTTTTTGTGGTGTTTCTTCCATTCTCCAAACTCTCCAAATTGACAAGATACAAACTCTATTTAGAAGAGAAATCTTCAAGTCTTTAACTCCCCTTCAAATGTGAACATTAGATCTAATAAGTCAAAAATTGTGCTTCCAAGGTAAAGCACATAATTATGGATGAGGTCAAAATTTGAGACTAGATTCTCTGTTTCATAATTGCAATTTTTTTTAAATCATCCCTCAAAAGTAGTGAAATAATGGAGTTGAAACCAAATTAAATAAGTTACAGCAGCATTTTCTGATTGGAATCCAGCCATCCAATTGTCATGACCATCATGACAAACATGCAGGGTGGGCTGCTTGCCTTGCTAATGTGGCAAAGGCGGTTATCCTTGCTGATGTGGCAAGAGGCAGCTAGATTCTGTGCCAGCGAGCTGATTAGTTACAATTCTGTAATAGTATTCTTGATTCGGAAGTAGCAGTATAAAATGTATAGAAGGAAGTCTCCAGAAAGGCGTTGAATATGAAATGAATTCATTCTTCTTCTTCCTCCTCAGAATTCTCTCTCTCTCTCTCTCTCTCTCTCTACAATTCTTCTTTTTCGTTTCTCTTCCTCTTCTGTCAATTGTTTCAACAGAATTGTTGAACTCTTTCTCCTCATTCTTTCATTACAATTGGTATTAGAGCCTCTGGTCCTTAGACTAGGAGGCTTGGATCAAGAACACCCATGGCGGACGAGACTAGAATGAAGACTATGGAAGAACAAATTCGCCGGCAGGACATCAGAATTCAAGGAATTATCGATTCCATAGCTGCCGATAAGAAGAGTCTGGAGATAGGATTAATTCCGGAGCTAAGCAGCAAGATGGATACAATGATGGCATCTATCTCAGCTCAAATTGCTAATGTGGCCAATACCAATCGAGATAGAGGCATTTTAGGAACTCCGCTGACTGGGGGGTCGAGGGGTGCAGAGATGAATCTTGAGCAGTTAGACAAGTCCCTCAAGAACCCTGTCGCGCCCCATTTTTTTAATAAGATAAGAAAAATCATACGAAAATGAGTTTTTAAGGAAATTTTTTGTTTTGTTTTTTGTGAAATGATTTTTTGTGGGTTTTTCTTTTAAGTAAAATAAAAAGAAAAAGGGCCTAAAATGGGACTTGGCAAAGGCGACGGATTTGGACCCACTAAAGTCTAGAAAAAGAGTTTTTAAAAATTTGGAGTCGCCACTCGGTATGGAATTTAGGTGTACCGAGTCACCTAAAGAGAGATTTTAATTTTTTGAGAAAAATATAAGCAAACCCTTTAACTAGACAACTCCAAGTCTTTCGAAATCAGAGAAATGAATTCAAGAGCTACATTTGTGAGGAGGGAAGGTCAAGGTTTTACCCTCAAACACCCCCCAACACCCGGCAAAACCGATTGCGAGTTTGACTTTATTCTATTAATTTTAAGGCCAAAGAAAAGAAAGAAAATAAGGAAATTACAAGGATTGAATGTCCTATGCCCCTTATGGGTTACATCAATTCTAAAAAATAATAATTACAATTTAACTTAGCTAATTAAACAAACTAACTAAACTAAAGGTTAAATGATATTGACTAAGGAGCTAATTGAAAACATTAAGACAAAATTCTCTGGTCAAATTCTAAAGCCATAAAAATTTAGGTGATAAATTAAAGAAAGCAAAAACTGAAGGACTAAAGTTGCAAATTTCCAAGAATTAGTCATCTTCTGCGAATGAACTTCGTTACTCCTGTTCTGTTTCGTTCCTGCTTCTTTGGTGGAGGTATCACCAGCAAATGGAAATCATCATTTCTGGCCGACGAATTCACGAGTTCCGGCCAGCATTGGACTGGCCAGAATCATCCTCACCCACGTACAAATTCATCAATTTCATCTCTTAGACTCAATTTTCGTATAGGCATTTTTACAAACAGCTTGTTAACATAACATGAAGTTGAATCTTTTGTGAGACATTTAGAACTAATCTAAGCCTTTTTTTTTTTCTTTTGCAGCAAATGAGATTTAATCCAAACCTAGTCACTGGCATTCAGATTTCAACAAATGCCAAACAGGGAAACTTAAAAAAAAAAAAAAACCAAACACACAATGTGGCATTTTTCTAGCAAAATAACCAATTAATAGAAGCAAAAAGGGTTGAAGAATTTTTACAGTGGTTTGCCGATGAACTCACAGTGATGGTAGTTGACTCCGGTGAACAGTGGTAGCTCCAGCTCCTCCTTCGATTTTTCTCCTTTTTCTCGCTCTTTTCCTCTGTTTTTTGTTCTTTTTTGATTTACACTTTTTTTTTAACTTTTCCTCTATTTTTCCAGATTCTCTTCCTATGTTCGTGGGTTTTGATTTGCAAGAAAACTTATATATGAACAGAAGATTTTTGTGGAAAGAGCTAATAATTGAAATTAGCTAATGAATTGAGAGGGGAAAAAAAATCCCCCCTTTCTCTCGGGCATGTTGGCTCTTGAAGATCCTAGAAGAATTTTTCTTGTTTTTCTTTCTTTTTGTTTTTTTTGACGAAAACTAGAAAAAACTCAAGAGCCCAGACTAGTTCTCTGTTCTTCCTCCTTCACGGCCTTAGAAAATTATCAAAGAAAAATCCCGCTCCTCCCTTTTTGTGTGTGTGCTTGTATGTATTTGGTGGTGTTGGATAAGACTAGGAAGATTCCTAAAAACCCTCGAAACTTGGTGCCTAATAAATAAAATAAAATAAAATAAAATAAAAGTAAAATCCTTAAAATGAAATTACCTATTTACCCATCCTCTTAAGAAAATAAAAACTAGTAAAAAAAAATTGATGTCTACAGCTTGTCCCTTTTTGTCAGAAGCGCAAAACGGTTCTAGACAAAAACGTAGACGTCGTTAAAATTTGGTTTAGAGAAAATGATGTTTTGAAAATGCATTGGTTGAGTTCTTTTAAGAACTACCTACGTAGCCCACCTAGAGGAATCGGGTCAACCGTAGTTCAGGAATTTTTCCCTTTCTTCTTCCTTTTTTTTTTTTTTCGAGAGGAGGGAGTGCCACCATGCCTTTGGAGAACTAGACCACCACCTTACATATTCCTATCTATTACATCAAAAATGAAAAGAAAATTACAAGAAGCCACTAAAATAACCTATACTACACTTCCAACTACAGACTTGTGTTCACGAAGACTGATTGTTGGATTTTATTGGCATGCCTTGTACTCACAAAGGCTAATAGTAAATGTTGGATTCGTGCTCATGACATCCATGGTAGAAATTTGATAGACTTGTACTCACAAAACCTGAACGATTGAATTGGTGGACTTGTACTCACGAAATCCAAAACATGAATTGTTGTATTTGTAACTCACAAAATCCATAACAAAATTTGTCAAACATGTGCTCACAAAGCCTGAATAATTGAATTGGTGGACTTGTGCTCACGAAACCAAAAGGTGAAATGCTGGATTTGTACTCACGAAATCCATAACTGAATTGGTGGACTTGTACTCACGAAATCCAAGAGGTGAAATGTTGGATTTGTACTCACGAAATCCATAACTGAATTGGTAGACTTGTACTCACAAAGTTCAAGAGGTGAAATGTTGGATTTGTACTCACGAAATCCATAACTGAATTGGTGGACTTGTACTCACGAAATCCATAACTGAGATTGCCAAACTTGTACTCACGAAGCCTAAATGACTGAATTGCTGGACTTGTACTCACGAAACCCAAAAGGCAAAATGTTGGATTTGTACTCACGAAATCCATAACTGAGATAACCAGACTTGTACTCACGAAACCTGAATGACTGAATTGCTGGATTTGTACTCACGAAGACTTGTACTCACGAAGCCCAAAAAGTAAAATGTTGGATTTGTACTCACGAAATCCACAACTGAGATTACCAGACTTGTACTCATGAAGCTTGAATAACTGAATTGTTGAACTTGTACTCACGAAACCTAAAACGTAAAATGTTGGATTTGTACTCACGAAATCCATAACTGAGATTACCAGACTTGTACTCACGAAGCCTGAATAACAGAATTGCTGGACTTGTACTTACGAAGCCCAAAGAGTAAAATACTGGATTTGTACTTATGAAATCCATAACTGAGATTGCCAGACTTGTACTCACGAAGCATAAATGCCTGAATTGCTGGACTTGTACTCACGAAACCCAAAAAGCAAAATATTGGATTTGTACTCACGAAATCCATAACTGAGATTACCAGACTTGTACTCACGAATCCTGAATGACTGAATTGCTGAACTTGTACTCACGAAGCCTGAATAACTGAACTTTTGGACTTGTACTTACGAAGCCCAAAGAGTAAAATACTAGATTTGTACTCACGAAATCCATAAGAAATCCATGAACTTGCATAACTTGAATTTTCAAAATTGCTTAATGCAATTTGTGCCTCCTACCAGATTCTTTGAGGACTTGAAGCAACAGAGTAGGTGTGGATGAACTTCTTCATCAGCTTCTTTTATCTACAAAACAAACACCGTGCACTATGTTTTTCGTGCAAAGTGCATTGTCATGATTTGAGATTCTTTTTTTTCTTCTCTCTTTTTTTTTTAAAACTTTGTCTAGTCATTCATGCCTTCATGCATTGATGCCAAACGCAATGATGTTGGATGAAATGCAATAAAAGATTTTAATTCTTGAAAAATAAACATGATAAAGAAATGCATAGATTTGGAAAAAAAAAATTTTAAGAAAAATGAATCTTGCTGTGATCCATTCCTTCTCAAGCAAGAGCATATAGACTAGGAAAGGACTGGTGAATAAAGGGTGAAATGGTATTTAAGAGGATAACTCCCCTAACCTTGATGAACATGGATTTGCCCCAGTTTGCATTTCATTTTTGGCTTTAGCATTGATCTCCCACAAGATTTGAGCTTAGTAGACTTGGTCACTTTTCATGCATTATCACCATTTGAAATGGTCCATCATCGTAGCTCCATTTGGCAATATGTTTCGAATGAAATGAAATTGCATTTATATAGAAAAATCAAGTTTTTCCTTAAGGAAATGTAAAATCACATAGGAGGTTGATTTTGATCCTAAGCATGCATCTTTGAGAAAATGAGGGGGCTTGCCCCAGTTTGGAATTTGAGATGCTATTGCCCAATTGCTTCTTTTGTCAAGTCAGAGAGGACTTAGTGCTAGTAACTCGGTCAAGGTTTGAGGGTGATGACAGAAAAGATATAAAAGGCTCAAATTTTTTTTGAGTGGATTTGACAGTCATTTGATCACTTGCATTAAGAAACCCCATAATACAGACAATAGATTTTTCTGAAACAATTTTTGAAAATTAAATAATGTAAGAAAATGCAAAAATGAAAGTTTTCTTGACTTTTTCTTTCTCTTTTCTTTCTTTTCACTTTTTTTCTTCATTTTTTCTATTTTTTTCTTCTCTCTCTTTTTTTTTTTGCATCGTTCTTTCTTTCTTTTTCTTCTTTTTTTTTTCTTCTTTTTTTTTGACACTTGGTGCACCAAATTTGCCTTAGTTTAACATTAAAATGGCTCAAATATGAAATCTAAGAAAATGAAAATAAACTAGATAGATGACCCTCATCAAGTTTAAAGAGTAAATTCTTGAACATCATTTAGAAATGATTCCAAATTAATGTTATTAAAATCTTGGGGTACTTGCCCCAGTATAGATTGCAACAAATAACCTCAAATTCAAAATTTGCCTTAGTGTGGGGGTGTGATCAACAGGATAGGTTTAAGAGACGAATTTCTTCTTTCTCCTTTTTTTTTTTTTAAGATCAAGGGGGTTTGCAATGGATACTTTGTGTTTGGATAGCAGAAACGATGTCCTACTCATCTTCCCATCATTCTTCAGAAATAATTGAATTGTTAAAGCTCTTATCTAACATCACTTGATGCATTCATGAGATCAAAACTTGTGAATTTTACTTTCCTTTCAAAGTTAAACAAGACATTTCAATACAAAAATAACCATTCATTTCAAAACAAGCATGATATTCATCAAAACAACTATTCATTTCAAAAGCAGGAAATATGAGTTTCTAATAGCCTTTACAATGAAAACAGAAATTGAAAATTCTCCTAGAAGGCTAAGCCTAGGAAGAATGCTTTCACTGATCACCATCACTTTTCTCCTCGCGTAGCATTCTGGGCATGATTGGGAAGCGGGTTGTTAGTCACACTAGGCTGTGAAGCACCCTTAATCACAATCTGTTTGGCATCTATCATGTTTTGAATCATGTGTTTCAAATGAATACACCTTTCAGTAGAATGTCCAACCATCCCAGAGTGAGAAGCACAGGTTTCAGTTGGTTTGAAATATTTGGGATCTTGGTGCTGAAGGGGCTCCACAGGGCTAATTCTCTTTTGAGCCAGTAAAGCCTCATAGAGTTGTGTGCGTGACATAGGAAGAGGTGTGAAATTTCTAGGAGGTTTCTTGGGGACTTGCTGCTGAGCAGGATAGAATTGTTGAGAAGGAAAACTTTGGGGTTCAGAATTAGGAACTTGAAGGTTGTTGACATAGCAAGACAGTGGTGATGCACCATATGACTGCATGTAGGGTGGATATAGATTTGGTGCGGGTGGAAATGAAGTAGAGTACGTGAATTGTTGATGCTTAGAAGAGTATGGCACGCGACTTTGAGGAGTAGGATTGGCAGTAACCATATTGGTTTCATTTTCTCTCTTCCTGGGAAACATTGGCCTTTTGCCATTAGAAGGAAGGAAATTCATATTCTCAGGGACCTCAATCTGTCCAGAACGTATTCCGATTTCCACGAGTGAACCAGCACTGATCACTTCAGAAAATGGACGACCTTGCATGGTTAACAACTGCTTGTAATAGGGTTCTTGTTGAGCACGAATGAAAAGTTTCACCATCTCGGATTCTTCTATAGGAGGCTGCACTTGTGCTACTATGTCTCTCCATCTTTGAGCATAATCCTTAAAGGACTCACTTGGCTTCTTATATACAGACAACAATTCAAGCCTATCTGGAGCATTATCTATGTTATGCTTGTACTATTTCATGAAACGAGTAGCAATATCATCCCAAGTACGAAGCTCTGCAGGATTCAAGTTCATGTACCATTCTAAAGCATTACCAGATAAACTTTTCTGAAACAGTTGCATGCTTAATTGCTCATTTGCAGCATAACTTCCCAGGTCACTGGCATAGATTTTCAAATGCAATAAAGGATTGCCAACTCCATTGTACTTGGTAAACTCAGGCATTTTGAATTTCTCGGTGTATTTTAGATTGGGGAACAGAAGCAAATCAGAGAAACGGGTACATGGATAAGAACTCAACCCTTGTAGAGATCGAAAAGAATCCTCCAATAACTGTACTTTCAAACTCAATGCTTTAGCCTCTACAGACTTGGCTAAAACAGGCTCGCTAACCACTATATTCTCAATGAAAATTGGGGGTACAGAGGCAGTGTTGAGAATAAATGGATTTTGATTATTTGAAACTGGGATTTGACCAATTGAAGGGTTAGGATTAGGATTTGCAATTTGGCCATTGAGATTCAAGTCTTGGAGAGGTGGAATAACAACAGAAGTTACAATGGTAGACATTGGAGGGACATTTGTGCAACTAGTGTTTTGGCCAGCAAGTACCTCAGATTGTTGGATAGAATGGTTAATTTGTGGATCAACTTGCAGGTAAAGACTCATCATGTCCATAAAAGTTTCCATTTTTGCAGTCATGTTGTCCACCTTCTGTTGCATTAAAGCAAATTCAGCCCTAGAAACAAGCTCATGGGCATTTGAAGATTCAGCAGGTTGAATGACAGGAAAGTTTGGGTTATTTTGTTCGGCAGCCATGATTTGTTTTGCTCTTGATTGAGTGAGGATAGGATCACGTGCTGGGAGGATTGGCTTACGACGAGCTATTTTTGAAAACCTTTGGAATTGAAAACAAAATATGTGAGAAATTTGAAAAGTATAATAATAATGCCAATGAAGTGCAATGCATGAAAAGAAAAAGGAAAATAAATGAAGTTAGTAATTATTCAACAAAAGGGATGCATGTCCTACGGTAGGTGCCCTTTAAAGCCAAGGGTAGGCCTAGCATGATGCTATCCTTGTGGGTAGAGTACTATACTATACTTGTTGAACCTTCTTGACTTTACTCCATGATTGGCTTGTTTCAAAAATTCCATTTGTATTATCAAGTTATGAACCTTCGATATCATATTTTGACCACTTGATTCAATTATCATCTTGAATTCACTTGGTTTGATCTTCTTTGATTCTTAGTGTCCATGTGCTAGGGTAATTACCAATCATTTATGATGGTCAAAATGTGATTAAGAAAGGTTTTAACCTAATCTTGTGAATTTGGATCAATTGGCTCTTCGTTAGGTCATTACCTTACCTTGTACCCTACCCCTTTGGACATAAATTATACGTGCATTGTCTTGTTTGGGTTATGTACCCAAGACAGAAATGGAAGGTTCATTCCTATTAGGGTATCCGATGGGGTGCCCCTTCTAAGGTTTATGCATGATGACAATTAGGAAAGCAGTAGATGACAGAATTTAAACATATACTAAAATACATTTTTTTATTTGAGATGAGCCTCAGATGTAAAAAAATATTCCGAGTTGGTTTGAAAAATAACATTTTTTTTTGAATAAAAGAGGTATGGTTTAAGGGAAATCCTAAAATCTAAAATTCACAAAGTAAAGTCTACGGGATGCATTATAAAAGTTTTTTTTTGTTTTTTTTTGTTTTTGAATAAAAGAGGTATGGTTTAAGGGAAATTCTAAAATCTAAAATTCACAAAGTAAAGTCTACGGGATGCATTATAAAAGTTTTTTTTTCTTTTTTTTTTGGGAAATCCTAGGACATTTTCATCAATTTTAAGAAGTAAGTAGGGGAAGAAAGAAAAGAGAAAAAAAAAAAACTCCAAACTCGGTATTAAATGCCAATGCAAAAGAGTAAACATGAAAAAGAACTTTTTCTTTTGCTTTTCTTTTTTTTCCAAGCTTCTCTCGATTATGGCTATAAGTGCAAAAAAAAAAAGAAAAAAGAAAAAATTTTTTTTGAAAAATCTTTTTTTTTTCAAATTGTTTTCTTTTTTTTAATACATTTTTATTCTTTCATAAAAGGAAATTGTAAGTAAAAGGAAAGACAAAAAAGAAATTCCATTAGGTGAAAGCAAAAGGAAAGAAGAAAAAGAAAGAAAAAGAAATTTTTTTTTTGACAAAAAGTTATCCCCCACCCATTGTGACAAGTGTGTACCTAAAAGGGGTGAAAGGTTCTATCCTATAGGTTGAACTATATGCAAATGTGGTTAGGTTTCACTAATGCATCTAAACTCAATGGTTTAAGGTTCCAAACCTTCAGACTAAAAGACAAAAGGGCATCACTCCTAATGTCCTATGTCGGTGGCTTGGGTGATTCTCCAAATACCGCTATGGGCACAAAGCACACCGTTCACATATTTGGACAAATCAATCCTAAATCTTATAAGGTGGTGGGATAGCACCCACGAAAATCAAAAGGGTCAAAAGATGCATGTCATGTCATGAAAGTGCATTCCTAAAAGTGAAATAGTTAAAATACTACAAAAATTAAAATATTTACAAAAATTACAATATAGGCATATAAGGAAAAAAAGGCAATACAAAGCTTAAATTAGCAAGTATGCAAATAAAGCATCAAAGCACATAAAATAGCAAAAATCAACTCAAAAGGCCTTAAAACTGTGAGAACAAAATTAAACAATGCTCGAGCTCACAAGTAATCCCCAGTGGAGTCGCCAGCTGTCACGCCCCATTTTTTTAATAAGATAAGAAAAATCATACGAAAATGAGTTTTTAAGGAAATTTTTTTGGTTTTTTGTTTCTATTACTTGTTACTCACCAAGAGTGACTTGAAGAATAGAAATTGGGAGTAGTGTGAAGTATGGAAAGATAGTGAGTAATCAAGAAAATATTCACCACTCCGATAGTGGGAGTTGATATTCAGAAAGGTCACTAGTGGGAAATTAACCTTAATAGTCGACTACATTAGGTTAATTAAAGAATGTCTTCAAGTTAACCTAATCTAGAGTTAATTCCGGGAACTAGTAAATTAATTAGTCATTAGGGAATTGGCACTTGTTCCTTATTCTCTAACTAATAGGATATCGATGGTAAAAGGATAATAATTACATGGTAATTTTTCATGGAAAGGTTAGGTCAAAATTCCCTTGACTAATTCTGAGTAAATTGGGTGGTCACGATGTGTTGCTAGATACCGCTCGTGGTCTATAATTTTGGATTAATTATGATAAAATAAAGTCATTTATTTTATCTAATTATTAAATCATAATTATTACCAATTTATTCGGGACCTATTGGATCACACGCAATAGAAATTTAATCCTGAATTAAAACTATGTAAAAAAATTGGGAGTTAATTTTAAAAGAAAATTAATCCCAAGTTCTATCAAAGCAGATAAGAGAAAATGGTTATCTCTTATCTGTCAAATAACAGAAGGATAGAATTATCATCAGATGTTACGTTGTTTGATTTTGAATCAAACAACCTGACTCTATCCTTCTCTCTCTCTTTCTCTCTCTTATTAATACAAACAGACTATACGATACGTCTATTACTACGACTGATAGAAACAGAGAGACTAGTTTTTTTCTGAAAAACACACATAGAGAGAAAACAAGAGAGTAGAGAAAAGAAGGGCTAGCAACCTTCTTCATCTTCCTCCATACATCGTTCGTGAGACGATTCAGGGTGGCTCTAGCGTGGATATCAATAGAGGCAGGATGACAGGACTGCTCAAGGGCTGACCATTCTCTACAACGCTACAAGGAGACACTGCTAGGATTAAGATAATCCTACAACTACTTTTTTCTACATGTCATATGAAACTTAGGGTGATTCCTGATGGGTTATTGGGGCTAAAATTTTTTGTTTTCCGCTGCGTTTGCTACCCCATAACCTAACAATGGTATCAGAGCCATCCCTAGCGTTTATGTATACCTTTATATGTTATTGTTCATGGATTAATTGTGTTTGGATGATGTATATATATACATGTGCAGAATTTTGGTTGAAAGTTGTAACTTTAATTTGATTAAAGTAGATTTGCAATCTGAAAAATTTTCACAAAACAAAGTGTTGTGATTTGTTTTGAATATCTTGTGTAAAAGTTGCAAAAATCTAATGTATGAAAATCTTTTGAACACTTGATGTTTTAGCCAAAGGTTTTCATGACTGTTTTCTGCAATTGTTGTTACTGTTGGATGATTTATGGTAAGAATTCTGCAGGAGGAAATCGTTGGCTGCTGGAGCAGAAGTTCGCGACTCGGATCCGCGACACGGATCCGCGAGATAGAGCTTGCGGATTAGGGATCTGCGACCCAAAGTCGCGAATCGAGTCGCGGATGCACTCGTGGATCCGATACGGGGGTCTCAGTACTTGATCCGCGGTCAAGGTTTTATCCTCAAGCACCTCCCAACACCCGGCAAAACCGGTTGCGAGTTTGACTTTATTCTATTAATTTTAAGGCCAAAAAATGAGTTAATTTATACTAAACACATATTAATATCTAAACACATAAAACATGCATAGCACATAAAAATAGAATAAACAAAAAATAATTGGATTCCAAGGCTTCCTTTGGAAAAGCCAAGGAAGAATGCACTCTCGACCCACTCGATCGCATTATGCGAGTAATAATAGGAAAAATAAAAGAAAAGAAAGAAAATAAGGAAATTACAATGATTGAATGTCCTATGCCCCTTATGGGTTACATCAATTCTAAAAAATAATAATTACAATTTAACTTAGCTAATTAAACAAACTAACTAAACTAAAGGTTAAATGATATTGACTAAGGAGCTAATTGAAAACATTAAGACAAAATTCTGGTCAAATTCTAAAGCCATAAAATTTAGGTGATAAATTGCAAAGAAAGCAAAAAAGGACTAAAGTTGCAAATTTCCAAGAATTAGTCATCTTCTCGAATGAACTTCGTTACTCATTACGTTCGTTGCTTCTTTGGTGGAGGTATCACCAGCAAATGGAAATCATCATCTCTGGCCGGCGAATTCACGAGTTCCGGCTAGCATTGGACTGACCAGAATCATCCTCACCGACGTACAAATTCATCAATTTCATCTCTCAGACTCAAATTTTCGTATAGGCATTTTTACAAACAGCTTGTTAACATAACATGAAGTTGAATCTTTTGTGAGATATTTAGAAGGGTTAATCGCACTTTATCCCCTTTACGTTTGGGCTGTTTCTCATTTTACCCCCCAACATTTTTTTTTCTCAGTCTATCCCCAATTTTGACTGTCAACTCAAACGGTAATAAGCGATGTAAAAGCGAAAAGACACTAATACCTTTAAGAAAAATGAATGTATTCACATTACCCTTGTCTTACACTCTCTCCTGGTTGAATTTGGACGCCACATGTGATGGAAAAAAAAAAGAAAAGAAATTAAGGAGACAAAAATCCCTTTTTCTTTTCTCTCGTTTAGTTTCTTCCTTTCTCGTAGCTTTCTCCCTTTTTCGCACCACTTTTACACCAAACCCTAGCAAAATCGAAAGAACTTCAAAATTTGCTACAATTTTGAATGGAGCAAATGAAGTAAACCTACGGCTGAAAGTGCGGAGGAAATTGAAGAAAAAATCAAAGATTGTGGAAGCAAATCGCAGCAGATCGTAGCAAATTGTGGGTTCAACTTTTCAGGTTTTTTTTTTTGAATCTAAGAAATTCTTAGTTTTTAAACTTTTATAGAAATAGCAATAGTAGGGAATGGGTTTTTTAATGGCTTAATAGCCTTCAATGTGACGGACAATTTACTATTTAAATAATGGAGTTGCTGTGGTCCTTTGTTTTCTTGCTTTGTCGTTGTCGGGTGGAGGTGAAAAGGATGGGGGTGAAAAGGATGGGGGTTAGCACCTTTTGTCTTTTTTAATTATTAATTTGCTACACTATTTGTTTATCCTGTTAGTTATATGTTAGACAAAATTAGGGTTTTTTGTGTGAGATAGTAAAATTTGTATGCTTTACATTATATTTGCATGCATTGAAATGTTGCAATTTCGTCTATGTGATTACAGGAAAATGGATTTTAAAACCTATGTTTTAAAGGTTCATCACGGAGGTCACTTTGCCCATGTATCAAATTTACAATATGTAGGGGGAAAAGTTCATAATTTCGATGATATTGATCCTGATTTTATGTCCATGATTGATATAAGAGATGCTTTTCAAGAGGCTGACATCCCACATGAAACATCAGTGTATTATAGGATTGGAAGTCTTGACCTTCAGGTTGGTCTTAGGCTGTTAAACAGTGATCAGACACTTCTAGAAATGTTTGTGGAAAATAGAATTCAAAGTATTATACAATTATATGTTGGTGATATCCCTGAACAAAATAAGAATGCTGATGAAATTATTTTATAAAACAATGCTGAGATTGATGGTGAACAAAATCATAACCCCAATGCTGAATATCCCTTAGATGATGAGGCTGCAAGTGATAGTACAAATGCTTCATATAAAGGTGAGAGAGATAGTCCGAGGGAAGATGAATATGAAAATGACTCTGACTTTGATTTTTTCCTCGATGGGGATGATCTAAATGATGCATGTGACCCTATAGGTGATGTAGGAGAGGATGGTGGTGTAGCAAATTGTCAACTAAAACAACCTGATTATGGTAAATATGTGGATTTGATTGGTGAAGAATATAATGCATATATTGAATCAAAAGGGAAAGGGAAAATGGTTGATAATGAAGATGTTAGTGATGATGAAATACTAAAACCAATTTATGATTCAAATGATGAAGCTAGGGAGCATGAATTTCTTGAGTTTAACATGGAAAGGGATTTGAAAGATCCTGAGTTAACTGTGGGCAAAATTTTCACAAACATTTATGAATTTAGAGTTGCGGTTAGAATGTATTCGATTCTGAATGGGTTTGAAGTTACATTCACTAAGAATGATAAAGATAGAGCTACAGCTATATGTGCTAATAACTGTGGATGGAGAATATATGCTAGTGGCCATAATGGAAGCAAAGTTACTCTCCAAGTGAAGTCCATTAAAGGCTTGCCCCATGAATGTCCATGGTCTTACAAGAACAAGAGTGCAAATTCCAGGTGGCTGTCTAAAATGTTCATGGAGGAGATTTCTGACCATCCTAGTATGAAAGTGAAAGGGTTCAAGAAGAGCATTAAGAAGAAGTATAAGATCAACTGTACAAACTCTCAAATGTATAGAGCAAAGGAGAAGGCAGAGGAAGCAGTCAAAGGGTCACAGTCAAAGCAGTATGCAAGATTAAGGGACTACTGTGCTACATTTCTTCAAAGAAATCCAGGTTTAGTGGCATTTCTTGTAACTGAAATTCCAGACTTTGTAAAAGCCCCATCTTCAAGAGGATGTTTGTGATGTTTACTGCACAAAAAGAAGGTTTTTTGAATGCATGTAGACCTGTAATAGGGTTAGATGCATGTCACCTTAAGGGGGTCATGGGTGGGCAGCTTATGTCTGCAGTTAGTAGAGATGCTAATAACCAGATGTTCCCAATTGCCATGGCTCTTGTTGAGTTTGAGTGCAAAGATAGTTAGGGCTGATTTTTGGAGAGTCTTACTGATCACATTAGGACTCCAATGGAAAGAGGATGGGTATTTCTATCAGCTAGACAAAAGGTCAGCAACACTATATTCTTGTTTAATATCCATTTTTCCTCACTCATATCACTAATTCTGTGTTTTCTTCTTTTTTTTTTTTTTTTTTTTTCTGTTGTTAGGGATTGATTGATTGCATTGAGAACAAGTTTCACAGGTGGAGCATAGATTACTGTTAGACACATGTATGCTAATTTCAAGCTAAAATTCAAGGATAAGAAATTAAGAGATATAATGTGGGCTGACGCTTATTTACCTAGTCACTATGAAAGCAAAATGAGAGAATTGCAATTAATGGCACCAGAAGCATAAGCATGGTTAAGAGCCATACCGACTAACTTGTGGGCAGGGCACACTTTTCTCAAAGACAAAATGTGACTTGTTAAGCAATAATATATGTGAGAGTTTCAATCAATACGTTAAGGATGCAAGGGACGAGCCTGTTTTGACAATGTTTGAAACAATCCGAAGGCAAATAATGTGTAGATTTCAAGAAAAAAGGGATTGGATTCAGAAGGTAAAGTCTCATATTTGTCCGAGAATTTGTAAAAAGATTGAAGAGAGGAAGAAGCAATTATGTCAGTTTGATGCACTTGTGTCTACTAAAGAGGTGTATGAGGTGACTGGTATGTCAGGAACATTTGCTGTTAATGCAATTCAAAAGTCTTGTTCATGCAATGAGTGGGATATGACAGGAATCCCATGTGTCCATACATGTGCTGGACTTTTGCAAGACAATAAAAATCCATATACATATGTTGATAACTACTACTCTGTGGAGGCATATAAAAAGGCATATGAAGGAGTTATTATGCCTATGCCAGATCAAGCAAATTGGGTGAAAACAAATTCTGATCCATTACTCCCACCTCATAGGAAGATAGCACCTGGTAGACCCAAAAAAGTGAGAAGGAAGGCTCCATTAGAGGACTTGCATGTTGGGAAACTTTCTAAAATAGGGTTGCCGATTCATTGTAACCATTGTGGTCATACTGATCACAATGCTAGAAGTTGCAAAGTCACTGGTTGCTTGTTTGTGAGGCAAACGAAATCAAGACATGCACAGGTAAAAGCTAAAATCTACACTTGCTGGATTTTTAATAGCCATATCTAATTTTTATTTTTTTATATTTTGCAAGGTAGAGGAGTCTACTAAACGAGCTACTGGACTTTCAATTGAAACTAGAGGTGGAAAAAGTGGTAGTGGTAGAGGTGGAGGAAGAGGTGCTGTTACCAATGCTACTGGTGCAAAGGGCCCAACTAGGGGTATGAAGAAGGGCAAGGGTATGGACCATAACAATGGTCCTCTGTCCGGCATTGGTATTTGGAATGGCCAAGGGATATCAACTGCCAAAACTTACATTCCATTTGACTCTAATATGGTAATTTTTTTTTTAATTTACATTTAAAAACTATTGTTGTTGAACTTGCACTGATTAAACACTTCTTCTATTTTGTAGATTCCAAGTGCTTCAAAGACTGACCAACCGTCACCAACCCAACTGGTCAACTTACATTTTTAAAATTTTGCATGCATGTGTATTTTATACGTGGTGACTTATTTACTCTTATTGATGATACAGTGGACAAGAACTCCAATAGTTGGCACTCCTTCAAGTACAACTACTGCTGTAACTAATGCCAACCTCCCAACTGCTGCAGCAATAACTAAAAGACGAAGAACTATTTCAAGTAAATCTAAAACTGGAAGTTCAAAGAGCAATTCGACTGCTACTAAAACTGGAATGGTAAGGACAAGTTTTTGTATCAATACATATGTTAACACTAGTAATATTTCACTGAAAATACCCATTCTCCATGGATGTAGGTTCAAACCAAAAGGACTAGATTTGGAGAAGCTGTGTTCTCTACCCAAGGATCTTCAAATACTGCTAGACCTTCAAATTTTTCAGTCACACCTGAATGTGTAGTGCAGTAAAATATTTTGCTGTTTTGGTCATTGCTTGTTTTGCAACAATACTAAGAATGGCCTATGTTTTGTCTTTTGCCATGCTTTAGACATGTTATACTATCATGTTTTGGTTAACTTCTACAAGAATGGACATTCTTTGTATGGCCATGTGCACATATGCTAAGATGTACTGTGATGAATGACTTGCTTACAGTTAATATGATTTTCTTTCATATAAATTTGCTTACATCTATGGTAGATAAAATATTTTTTTCTTGCCTTTTGCCTCAGAAGTAGAGTACATGTAGATAATACTAGCAATCAAAAACAAAATGGCTAGTATTTTTCTCCATGATGAAGACTGATTAGTTTTGGGAATCATGAGTTGTTGCTGTAGCTCTTGGTTTTCAGCTTGTAAAGCACAGATTTCGAATTGTAAGGTTGCATATCTACGTTTCAACCTTTCATGCTCAGTTGTCAATTCTTCATGCTCCCTTTGCAAGAACATTAGTTTCTCTTTTTGCTCCAGAAGTCTACGTTGCAACATTGCACTTACTTCTTTTGCTTTGGTGCAAACCGGGATCTACCATGCAAAATAACCACATGCATGCTGGTTCTGAATAAAAAAGAAAATATAGCTGTTTAAAACCATTTTTTACTTATTCATGTTTATAGAAAATTTTTAAAAAATAATAACAAATTAGTAATACATGAAATCTTACATTATAATTTGAGCAACCATAAAATCTTCTTCCGGGTTTTCCAAGCGTCCGGAGGTGCACAATGGTGCCTCTTTACCACATCCACACATTCTTGAGGACAATCTTCCAATCGTTATTTGAAGAATTTTGTGACATTTTTCTAAGTTGAAAAGAAAAATTGAGAGGGAAGAGAAAGGTATGAAGGAGAAGAAGTCCAAACATCAGGTATGGTTCCTTTTTATAAAATGATCGAAGGGCATTTTCATCCTAAAAAAATGCTGAAATGCTTAATGGTCAAATTGTGAGGGGTATTTTTGAACTGCTCAAATTTTTAATGGTCAAAATGCTTACTTGGACTAGCAGAGGGGATAGACTGAGAAAAAAAAAACGTTGGGGGGTAAAATGAGAAACAGTCCAAACGTAAAAGGGATAAAGTGCGATTAACCCTATTTAGAACTAATCTAAACCTTTTTTTTTTTTTTGCAGCAAATGAGATTTAATCCAAACCTAATCACTGGCATTCAGATTTCAACAAATGCCAAACAGGGAAACTTACAAAAAAAAAAAAACCAAACACACAATGTGGCATTTTTCTTGCAAAATAACCAATCAATAGAAGCAAAAAGGGTTGAAGAATTTTTACAGTGGTTTTCCGATGAACCTCACAGTGATGGTAGTTGACTCCGGTGAACAGTGGTAGCTCCAGCTCCTTCTTCGATTTTTCTCCTTTTTCTCGCTCTCCTTTGTTTTTTGTTCTTTTTTGATTTACACTTTTTTTTTTAACTTTTCCTCTATTTTTCCAGATTCTCTTCCTATGTTCGTGGGTTTTGATTTGCAAGAAAACTTATATATGAAGAGAAGATTTTTGGGGAAAGAGCTAATAATTGAAATTAGCTAATGAATTGAGAGGGGAAAAAAAATCCCCCCTTTCTCTCGGGCATATTGGCTCTTGAAGATCCTAGAAGAATTTTTCTTGTTTTTCTTTCTTTTTTTTTTTTTTTTACGAAAACTAGAAAAAACTCAAGAGCCCAGACTAGTTCTCTGTTCTTCCTCCTTCACGGCCTTTGAAAATGATCAAAGAAAAATCCCGCTCCTCCCTTTTTTTTTTTTTCGGATCCTCTAGTGGGAATAGGTAAGAATGAGTTGTCAGTGTGTGTACCATGTGTGTGCTTGTATGTGTTAGGTGGTATTGGATAAGACTAAGGAAGATTCCTAGAAACACTCAAAATTTGGTGCCTAAGAAAAAAACTAAAATGAAATAAAATAAAAGTAAAATCCTTAAAATGAAATTACCTATTTACCCATCCTCTTAAGAAAATAAAAACTAGTAAAAAAAAAATCGGTGTCTACAAACCTGAAGATGGAGCTCCCTGCCTTCAGAGGGGAACAACCAAGAGAGTGGGTTAGAAAGGCGTAGAAATACTTCCAATTGAATCGCATTCCTCTGGAAAAATGGATGGAAATTGCAGAATTCTATCTGGAAGACAAGGCGGACATTTGGTATCAAGGCTTCAAGATGGGGAAGAACAAGGTTGATTGGTTGGAATTCTCCACCAAATTTAATAGAAGGTTCGGAAAATTGGGGCAAGCAGATCCAGCAGAGGAATTCAATAAGCTACACTTATCCTCATTTATACTGGCATACCAAGAGAAATTTGAAGTGTTAAGATCTGAGGTAATGATCAGAGCTCCGCTATTATCAGAATCCTATTATATTTCTTGCTTCTTGAGTGGGTTACTTGAAGAGTTGAGATCAATGGTTAAAACTCACAACCCCACCACTCTATCAAAAGCTTTTAAGTTGGCAAGGTTGTAGGAGAGTGCCTTTGATGCTATTTTTAAGAAACAAAAGTAGGTTCAAAAGGCACCTAATATTGCTATCTCTTTCCAGAATCTGACAATCTTCCCCATTCCTAGTAATAATAAGCCTATCATCAATGATGCCGTCAAGAAGTCTTCTGCTCAGAATTTCAAGAAAATTACCCCGGCTGAGATACAGTACAGAAGAGATCATCACCTATGTTTCAAATGTGGAGAAATTTTTGGACCAGGTCACCAGTATTAACAGAAGGAGATTCATCTTTTATTGGCCCTTGAGAAAGATTCCGAATTGACAGGAGATACTGTGGAGGAGGAGGTTATTGAATATCAGGGGGCCCAGCAAAAGAAGGACATGGAATTTGGTATCCATGCCTTGACAGGCATGATGCTACACAACACCATTCGACTTAAAGGCCAATACAAGGGAGCTGAGTTGTCAATTTTAGTAGATGGGGGTAGCACCCACAGTTTTGTAACCGACTCTGTAGCCCAGTTGTGTCCAGAAGTGGTGCAAAAAATAAAGCCTTTCAGAGTGAGAGTAGCCAATGGGGAGCATTTGTGGTGTAGGAAGATCATTCCTGGGATGTAGTGGGAGATACAGGGGAAATGCTTTACCCATGACTTGTTTGTGTTGAACTTGGAGCCATATGATATGATCATTGGGGTTGACTGGATGGCTGCTCACAGCCCCATAACATTTGACTTCAGGCATCTGAACATGGTGTTTGATTAAGGAAGTGACAAAGTGCTTTTGCAAGAAGATGCTGCAGGCACTGTGCTGAATACTCATGAGGACAACTCTGAGAAGGATGATCTGAGTACCAGAATTTGGAAGAATTCCTGTGGCATTCGACTGTCAGAGGGTCAGGTAAATGACACTCTCCAACACTCTCTAGATGCTTTACTGAAGGACTACAAAGATGTATTTGGGGAGCCCAAGCACCTACCCCCTTCGAGAACCTATGACCATCAAATTCCTTTAGTTCCTAATGCAAAACCTTTCAAATTAGCTCCATATAGATACCCGCATGTTCAAAAGAATGAGATTGAAAAACAAGTGAAGGACATGCTGGAGAGTGGAATTATCCAAATCAGTCATAGCCCTTTTGCCTCTCCTGTTCTATTAGTTAAGAAAAAAGATGGGACATGGAGATTTTGTGTAGACTATAGGAAGCTAAATGAACTCACCATCAAAGATAAGTTTCCCATCCCCATTATTGATGACCTACTTGATGAATTGTATGGAGCAATATTCTTTACCAAAATCGACCTGAGATCTAGATATCATCAGGTAAGAATGCATCTTGATGACATACCCAAAACTGCTTTTAAAACTCACCTTGGTCTCTATGAATTCACTGTCATGCCTTTTGGGCTTACTAATGCCCCTGCCACCTTCCAAAGCCTCATAAATTCTATTTTTGAACCTTACTTAAGAAAGTTTGTTCTCATTTTTTTTTATGACATTTTAGTTTATAGCCAAGACTTTGATTCTCACCTCAACCACCTTAAAATCGTGTTAGAAACTCTTAGACAAAACTCCCTGTATGCCAAACTCTCCAAATGCATTTTTGGCCAGTCCAAGGTGGAGTATCTAGGTCACATAATCAGTGGTGAAGGGGTGATGGCAGATCCTACCATGGTAAAGTGCGTGACAGAGTGGCTTGTTCCTACTTCAGTCAAATCCTTGAGAGGATTTCTTGGGCTCACGGGTTACTACAGAGGAGTTTTGTAAGAGGGTATGGACTGATTGCCAAACCTCTCACATAACTACTTAAAAAAGATGCATTCTCGTGGAATCAGGATGCTGAGGTGGCCTTCCAGAAGCTCAAACAGTTGGTCAGTAGCACGCTAGTGCTGGCACTACCCAATTTTTCTGTACCCTTCGTATTGGAGACTGATGCTAGTCATAAGGCTATTGGTGTAGTTCTCATGCAGCAAGGTAGACCTATTGCCTTTCTTAGTCAAGCTCTTAGACAAAAAAAGCAAGGGATGTCTATATACGAGAAGGAACTCCTGTCATTGATAACAACAGTTACAAAGTGGAAACATTATTTGTTGAGCTCACACTTCATTATCAGGACTGATCACCAGAGCTTGAAATATCTGTTGGAGCAGAAAATTTCCACACCACTCCAGCTGAAATGGCTCACTAAGCTCTTGGGACTAGATTATGAGATCCAATATAAGAAAGGAAAAGAGAACCTGGTAGCAGATGCATTATCAAGGAGAGGATATGAGGAAGAGACAGAGGCTAATTCCATTTCTATGGTCAAACCTTCTTGGCTGACAGAAACCATGACCAGCTACAAGGGTGATGAGAAGGCAATAGAGCTCGTAAGAGCACTGGCTATACAACCTGACTCAGTCTTTGGTTACTCTCACAAAGAAGGAATCTTGAGATACAAGGATAGAATTTACATTGGTTTTGTAGGAGAGCTGAGAAAGAAATTAATTGCTTGCTTCCATGAATCACCTCTGGGTGGACACTCTGGGAACCTGGGGACATATCAGAGGGTGAAGGAACACTTCTTCTGGCCTGGCATGAAGAAGGAAATTGAAGAGTAGGTGCAGAACTATGATTGTTGTAAAAGGAACAAATCAGAAAATTGTAAATACCCTGGGCTTTTACAACCATTGCCTGTGCCTGAGCAAGCATGGCAACATATCTCAATGGATTTTGTGGAGGGTCTTCCTAGATCTGCTGGATATGATGGTATATTTGTTGTAGTTGACAGTTTCACCAAGTATGTGCATCTTATGGCTCTAACTCCTAAGTATACAGCAGCAACAGTGGCTACATTATTCTTTGAAAATGTGCATAAGCTACATGGTCTCCCACTGAGTATTGTATCAGATAGGGAAAAGATTTTTACAAGTCTATTCTGGCAAGAGTTGATGAGCAAATTGGGCATGCAACTGCACTTATCCACGTCTTATCACCCATAGACAGATGGTCAAATAGAAAGGGTGAATAGGTGCATTGAAACTTATCTTAGATGTCTACGCTTCCAGCAGCCTCATAAATGGAAGCAGTGGTTGGCTGGAGTTGGTGGTATAATACGAACTACCACACAGCATTGCAAATGACTCCTTTTCAGGCATTATATAGGTATCCACCTACCCAACTTGGCCTAGATGCTGTTAAGTCTCCAGTGACAGCAGTGGAGCTTTGGCTAGGAGATAGGTTAAAATGGAATGAAATGCTCAGATAGAACTTGTTGAAGGCACAGAATAGGATGAAACAGTTTGCTGATCAGAATAGAAGTGAGAGGAGTTTTCAGGTAGGAGACTTTGTCTTTCTCAAACTTCAGCCGTATAGGCAAAGCTCTGTGGCTCTCAGAAGGAACCTTAAGCTAGTATCCAGGTACTACGGGCCATAGAAAGTTTTGCAAAAGATAGGGAATGCTGCTTATAGGCTGGAGTTGCCCGAGGGGTCGACCATCCACCCCATTTTTCATGTATCTCTGCTCAAACCCTCAACTAAGAACCATGCAGTTACTAGAGAACTTCCCTTGACTACAGAAGAGGGACAAATTAAGATCGCACCTGAAAGCATATTGGCTACCAGAGAAGTGAATAGGAAGAGGCAGAAAGTATTGCAGATATTGGTAAAGTGGATAAACCTCACTGCTGATGATGCAACTTGGGAAGATGCTACTGTTATACAATCACAGTTCCCTGAATTTCCAATCAATCCTAGTGACTAGCATTTCTTAAGGGGGGAGAATATTGTCATGACCATAATGACAAACATGCAGGATGGACTGCTTGCCTTGCTGATGTGGAAAAGGCGGTTATCCTTGCTGATGTGGAAAGAGGCGATTAGAGCTAGATTCCATGCCAGCGAGCTGATTAGTTACAATTCTGTAATAGTATTCTTGATTCGGAAGTAGCAGTATAAAATGTATAGAAGGAAGTCTCCAGAAAGGCGTTGAATATGAAATGAATTCATTCTTCTTCTTTCTCAGAATTCTCTCTCTCTCTCTCTCTCTCTCTACAATTCTTCTTTTTTGTTTCTCTTGCTCTTCTATTAATTGGTTCAATAGAATTGTTGAACTCTTTCTCCTCATTCTTTCATTACACCAATCTGGCCAGATACTCCCCTATTTTTGTTCCAAAATTTGATTTTTCAAAGTTGGCTACTGCCTTGAATTTGGCTACCCAATCGGTCGGATTCTCCCCTATTTTGTTCCAAATTTTGATTTTTCAAAGTTGGACACTGCCTTGAATTTGGCAACCCAATCCAGCTGGCACCTCAAGGATTCGGGGCAGATTGCTTGTTCGATACGTTTCTTCAATTTCTTGCTCGCATGACTTGAACTACCTTTAAAACTCGCTAATTTTATGAACTTTAAACTTTAATCATCATATTTCAACCTTGGTTCTTGTTCAAATTCAAATTCATCTTTAACTCCTACAAAAACATAAAAAATATGCAAGAGAAAACAGCAACATTTACTCCAATTAGCATTTAAAATGAATCCTAACCGAAAATGACCAAATTTCATGCACTAAACGTCATGAAAGTGACTAAAATGATCATACATATCATGCATAAACTACATAAATTAGTCACTTATCAGTGCTTAGTTCAACAAATATCAATATCAAATTCATGAAACTAGAACGCTAGTTGTTGTAGCAAAATCTGAACCTATTGAAGTATTAGAGCTCAAGATTGAGGATGAGCAAGAATATATCTATGAGCCTGAGGTCTACAAAGAGGCATTCGCCTATGATCCAATGAGGAAGAAAAGCCCGTATATAGTTTTGGCTCCTCAACAATAGATGAATCTGTTGTATATTCTCCAACCGTAGAGCCCAAGGGATTGGATGAGTTTCAGAATTTGGGGGTCGATGAAATTTTTTGAGATCTACCACCAACAAATCCACCACCACCACAAGAATTGCCAATTAAATCCATGAATCCCATTGCTATCCTAGATCAAAAGAATTTTGATTATGCGAAGGAATTTTTTTTTGACAAATATTCTTTCATTGAACAATTTCTGTTTGCATCATCAACACATGTTTTCCTATGAAGCCTGAGAAAGTTGAGCTCCTTGTCAACAATGAAAAAGTAATAAAATTTTCTTTGACAACGAAAGATGGTGAAATTATGGGATTTGAGATCTTTATAGAATTGCATGTTGCAAGCATTGACTTTACAAATTCATGGCAGGATCATGGCTATGTCTTCTTGTGGTTCGTGCATCAAACTTCTCCATCAAACTTGGAGACGATTTCTTTTTGAGTAGGGGAGTCTAATATAGGATGAAAAATCTCGGGTTCAGAAACCCATCATCCCTATCTATTAAGCTGCTTGAGAACTCAATTAGAATTCTAAATTAGGATCTTTCCTGGTAGATAGATGCAATTTTAGCAGTTTTCTAACTATTTCATTTCCTTTTCTAATTAGATGTTTTAGGAGTTTCTTTTGTCTTAAGTAATTTCCTAATCTAATTGTTTCCTATTCCTTGTGTAATTCTAGTAGTGCTTGTGTGCCTATAAATAAGTTTATTAGGATTATTATAATTATCCATTCTCTTTGACAAATAAATTAGATTAACTCTTTGAGTTACTAGCTTTGCTATATTCCTCGTGTACACCCAAGGGTTTAGATTCTTTTTGAATCTCTCTCTCTCTCTCTCTCAAGTCATATTTCCTTGTCATCAGATCGTAGAGTGCAATCACCAGAGCCCACCTTTCAAGCTAGCATTAGCACAGGTTCACAAGCTACCGAGCACCTTGTTCATACATCTACTCTAGTCACACCTCAGGCGTAGATCATTTATGAGGGTATGACATCTAGGTCACCGGTCACCTTTCATGAGTTTACATGCGGCAAGAACGTAAATCTTCAAACTTCCGAACAATGTGAAGGAGGTACAAAGGAACATGAAAGCACTGAACCTGTACATGATCAAAATACACCACTTTAGTCACATATTACTCAAGGGGGTCTAGTTGCGCCAAACCAGCCACGTCGAGGATGTAGAATACGTAAACGCAAAGATTGTGATACTGGTAGACATCTTGGAGGACATTGATCCGACAAGTTCTGAATTTATTTTGTAAATTAAAATCCCATATTTCCGTAACATGGCAAATTGTACAAAGATTCTATAAATTTACCTTAACATCCACTCTGGTATATCCAAAAATGAAGTATCTCAACTCTCAATTTCTAAAGGACAAGCTGCAACTCCCTTTCATCAATGATTATTTCATTCATGCATCACAAAATTCCTTAACATGACTTTAATGTAGGATTCAAGGTCAATGTGAAGGGTACACTAAAAATAACCAGATAAGTTGTTTAGTGCCTTTCATTGGCTATCTAGGGTTCCACAGCAGCTCTTAGGGCGTAATTTGTAACAAATAGAATTATGGAAATTTATAAATTCAATTACAAAAACACAAATGCAATGAAATGGCTAAGGCAATTGATGATGACAATTTACAAGATATGTCATGCTCTTGTCCAACTTTTGCTTGCTCAAATTATTCATTTGTTGTACAAAACAATGAGGACAGGAATTTCCAGGTTATTTCATTCTAGATTTGCCCTTCTCTCGTGATTTCTTAACTACCGTAGATTACCCAAATTGTCTCTTAAATTTTGTAAATAGATGGATGTAGTTCATTGATTAAAAGTTAAAAGTTGCCAATGACATTGAAAAACTCTTTAGTATTTTTATGTCATTGATTCAGATAACTTATGTTGAATTACTTAAAATTATGAGTGATTTATAATACTCTTGAAATTAACTTGCAAAATTTCATAATTAGGATAATATATTTTTGCACTTGCTTAAGGACAATATGAATAAAATTTATACAAAACTTTTGGCATGTTGAATCTTTTTGGTTTTCAAGTCTTCCATCTAGACAAAAAAAGATGCTACAAAAATATGTAAATCAATCATAAAAATTCTTAAATTAACCCAAAATACTTTACAATCAAGAAAAATATTATCTTTGTAACTTGTAAAATTCAATTATTAAATCTTGGTGTGCAAAACACATTATATTTTGTCAATCATGATAACTTTTCATATTTTTTATACAAAACATATTACATTTTCTTAATTATGATAAATTTTCATATTTTTTTGTTTACTTTTTTAATTAAAAGACTCAGTTTTGATAATAAAAAGTAAGACAACAAAAGAAGTTAGACAATAAAGAGGCAATTTTTTTGTGAGATTAAATTTACTCTCCCAAGCTGAAACTTTTAATATTACATTTTCGAAAGCATATCTTGAATGCAAGCTTTGTGGAATAAAGATTATCTTGGAAACAATTTTTTATGTGAGCTCGCATTCACGAAATGTGAGCTCATATAAGATGAAATGCGATCTCAGTGAGCTCGCATGTAATAAAGCTCGCATTTCCTGAATGCGAATAAGAATATAACATTTTTTTAAATCAATTTCCTATGTGAGCTCGTCGCATTCAGCAAATGCGAGCTCAATTGAACTCATATTTGCTGAATGCGAAGATCACAGATTTGGAATTCTACTCTAAATGAACCACTTTTGCAGAAAATTTTTAAATTCCATCACAAATTTGGAAATTTCTCGGACAAAATTTCAAATGAAGATCACAAGCAAGGTAGCTATTGCAAATGATTTTAATCAAAAAATCAATTCATTATCACCAAAAGTATCAGAAAAAGCCCCAACAGGCTCGTCTACTGCATCCAAACCATTGAAACAAATACTTAGAGTTCGTAAAAAGGACATAATCAGCAATTCCACCAAGTGCTAACTTCTGCAATTCATAGAAAGCAGCAAGTAGAATTCATATCAATATCTTTCGATTATTAGGACGTATAAACCTTGGCTCCGTTTGGATTAGTTATTTTTTGAGTTATTTTTCAGAAACACTACTGTAGCATTTGGGATATGAAAAAAAATTACTGTGGCTATCTTTGAAGTGTTTTCGAGAGTGGTTTTGGAAAAATTTTTGTGTATTTTTAAAATTAAAAATTTATTTGGGCTATTTTTGGGGCATTTTTAAAATTAAAAATTTATTTGGAGTAAATTTTTGGGGGATTTTAAAATTAATAATTTATTTGGGTTAATTTTGGTGTTTTTTAAAATTAAAAATTTATTTGGTATAATTTTTTGAAGTATGTTTAAAATTAAAATTTATTTGGTGGGTGGTGGTGTGGTGGTGGTGGTAGGGGTGGATTAATTAAAAAAATTTCCAAATAAATTATACCAAAAATATGCCAAATAAAATTTTAATTTTAAAAATAAACCAAAAATTATCCTAAATAAATTTTTAATTTTAAAAATGCCCCAAAAAATTACCCCAAAAATACCCCAAATTAATTTTTAATTTTAAGAATGCCCAAAAAAATATCCCAAAAAAATTTTTAATTTTAAAAATGTTCTAAAAAATACCCCAAATAAATTTTTAATTTTAAAAATGACCTAAAAATTACCCCAAATGAATTTTTTAATTTTAAAAATGCCCAAAAATACCCAAAATTAATTTTTAATTTTAAAAATGCCCCAACAGTACCTCAAATAAATTTTTAATTTTAAAAATGTCCCAAAAAAATACCCCAAATAAATTTTTAATTTTAGAAATGACCCAATTTAAATTTTAATTTTAAAAATACCCTGAAAAAATTAACCTAAGTAAAATTTTAATTTTAAAAATGCCCAAAAAATACCATAAATAAATTTTTAATTTTAAAAATACCCAAAAAAATTATCTCAAATAAATTTTTAATTTTACAAATGTCCCAAAAAATACCCTTAATAAATTTTTAATTTTAAAAATACCGCAAAAATACCGTAAACAAATTTTTAATTTTAAAAATGATCCAAAATACTTCAAATAAATTTTTAATTTGGATGGGAGATGAGGGAGGAAGGGAGGAGGAGAGGATGGGGAAAGAGAAGGGGAGAAGCGAGAAGGGAGAGAGAGGAGGAGAGAGAGGGAAGGTGGAGGGGGGAGGGAGAGGGGGGAAGGAGATGGTGGTGGGGATGGGTGTATGTATAATGGTGATGATGGCCACCACCATGCTGACCTCCATTGACATTTCGAGGAGCTCACTCAACACAGCATGGGTCTTGATATCAGGGAATGTATTTTGGTATAGGTGGAGAGCGAAGTGTAAGTCGCTGTGACTCCCCAACTGTTGTAAACTCGTGGATGCAAAGTCCCTTATTGCACCCAAATAACCCTTGTGTTGATCGTTGCAAAGTAACACAGAGTCCAATGCCATATAGTAAAGACGTGACATAGCATCCATCTGTACACTAAACACTAAAGGTACATGACTAACAAGATTGTATCGCAAAATTAATTAACAAGATGTGTGTGTCTAGAGTAATTGGTCGATACAACTTACAAGATATTCTGCCTTGGCACTATCGCCCTGAAAGCCCTCTGGAAGAATAGGATGCCTACTCAGGTTTGAAACATAAAGTACTGTCTGTTCTTGATACCACTGATAATACTCATTAGATGGATATGTAGGATCCTCATTTGCAATACCCGCCTGCACCCCTGAATGCCGATTGGTCCAAACATCAATGTAGTGTTTGTGTGCAATAGCCCAATCATGGTTCTTCCTCCTATGGACATCCAATCGATGTAGAGTTAAGTTATTTTTTGATAGTATATGTTCTGGCACGAGTTGATGAAATCCAAACTGTCGCATTACTCGATGAGGGAGATGAGACTCGATGATCTCCCAACAGATGAGATATGTGATAGACATCCAAATGTGACGGCCTATAGTACAATACCCAGGAAGAGAAGCAAGAATCTCCTTCGAATATTGCTGCCAAATGAATTGCAAAAATAGAATAACCTTAAGAAAATAAATTTTAAAAAATTTTGGAATAGTCTCCCCTGTAAATGGTTTGAAACTCCCTGCCAACAAATTCAATTTTTAAACAATCAAATACCAATGGCACATCAACCTAACTTCACATATCATACTCATGCCATGCACATACATAACTTACACAAGAAAAATCAAGACACAACATAATAAGAATACCTCATCAAAGCATAGACTGGTCAACTAATCTCTAAAAACTAGCAAGACGTGTCGTGCAACCCTATATAAATTGAACTCAACATTCCACCTGAAAAGAAAAAGAAAAAAGAGAAGGCAAAGTCTTAGTAAATATGGTACCCCATCTGCATAGATTTGAATTACAAGTGTATAAAATAGTACTCTATCGAGCTCCATATGGATCGGGATAGTGATCTAATGGCTGCATTCGATTAGGACATATAGTCAGCATTTGTTCCCAAGTCCATTTTTGCAAAATCCATGTTTGAATTACGACAGGTAATAATATAATCTTAAATTGATTAATTTTACGGAATTTATTATACCTGTAGAAGCACTAACGGCCTTGAAATCTTGGAAGAATTAGGAGACGTGGTGGTAAACAGAGACCGATAGAGCGTGGCAAAATTATACTCCCTCAACTGTACTCACCTACAGTCTCCAAGTCCCGTAGCAATGGAAGGTACATTAGGGAAACCTTATTCCTAGATTTATCAGACAGCAAGTGGCCGCTCAATAGTAATAAGAGGTAGATACGTGCCCTTTGTCTAAATAAGTCATCTGAAGTGTCATCTGGCACTCTTGTATCCGGTGCCGTTGACAAACACCCTAATTTCAAACGTCCCCTGTCAAAGTTTGCCGCCATGGGAGAAAAACCTATAAACTCCTCACATATGGATGCCTACTCTTCGACAGTGTGCGATATATCTATACCTGTAATTGGAAGGCTATCGATGCGTAGGCCCTGTATGACCTCTACATCCTGTAAAGTCACTATAACCTCATCGATGAGTAGATCAAATGTATGAGTCTCTGACTACCACCTCTCTACTAAATTGGTGACTAGAGCATGAATTAATGTCATGTAGTCGCACCCCTCAAATCCTGCCAATCGGATGTAATGTTGCACCTGCTCAGGGATCGGTGTATGGTTTCAAAAATTCTTATCACACCATCTGACATCAAGTTGATCTCATGCGATACGGCCATGGAATATGGAATATGCTCGGTGCACTGTTTGTGCCGCAATAATATCATGCACATATGGACCTGTATGCACATCTGACTGGAGTGGAATATTTGCCATAATTATCAAAACCTATGCATTCGACAATGTAAGTAGTTTGTAATATACAATTGTTTTCACAAGAATATTACCAAATATATATAATATAAAATTGTTTTCACAAGAATATTACCAAATATATAATCATACACACATTCTTATGTAAGCATGGAATAAAAATATAACAAGGAAAAATACAAATCCATTCATGCATTACAACAAGGCATAAAAAATTTGACAAGTCATAAAATTATAACAATGTCAATTTAGCAAATTGCAAAATCAAGGTCTATAATTTGGACAATTCCTCCTATTGTGACCTGTTTCTTGATAATTTATATATCTTCTCGATTCCTACGAGTCTCTCTTGTCCATCTCATTACGGATTCTTCTTGCACGAACCCGGCCTGCCCTTCATGCAACATATCGGCTACTATCTGCCTGCAACTCCCACTCAGTGTCCACCCAAATATCTGGATGCAGCAAAGGGTTGAACTTTCTAGAATATTGCACGAACCACCTTCGTATTGTGAACTGCAGTTCTACATGCCTGCCCGGAGTATCCCCTCGGTGTCTACATACTGCTAAAACGTGAGAGCATGAAATCCTATATATCTGCCACTTTCCACATGAGCAGAAATTCTCAAAGTACTTGACCGTCTGTTTGCCATCCATATGTTAGCCTATAACAAATTTGTATACCCCTATAGCCCCATGGAAGTCCATGACTCTATGTAATCCTAGTTTCTGGTCAACACCGCTAAAGCGTGACCATATCATGGGAGGAAATGGATGCCAACAATGATTTGTATCAGCCATTGTCCTCCTAAACAATTCAACAGCCCGATGCAGTGTCATATCAATACATGCTCGGATCGACAGATGTCGTGCTTTTCTAAGTACATTATTGTAACTCTCCGACAAATTGGTAGTAAGAATACCCCAATAATGACCATCATCATAAGTTAGGCACCATTTTTCTTCTCCAATTTTGAATAGATATGTCCATGCATCTGAAAATATATGTTTCATCTCTCGTTTCAAACCCCTCCACTTGCGCATTTGCCTAGCCTTTCCTAGTGCCCAACACAATTTCTTAAGGTGCAATCCTTTAAAACGGGACATGAGATTGTTTTTTGCATGTCAAAGGCAAAGTCTATAAAAAGCTAAGGGCTCCTGCTAATATTCATGAGTTGAAATAGCTCGGATGATACCATTATGATGATCTGAAATTACGCAAATAGGATGTCGATTTCGGGCTACATGATATCTTAATTGCTCCAAGAATCAGTTCCATCTAGCAACTGTCTCCTCATTGACTATAGCATAAGCAATGGGCAGTATCTAGTTGTTCGCATTTTGTGTGACTGTAATAAAGAGTTTGCTCTTGTACTCACTACAAAATGAGTGCCGTCAACGCAAATCACCGGCCTACCCATGTGAAAGGCATCAATAGCAGGTCCGAATGCCCAAAATATATATTTAAATGTTTTAACTCGGTCTTTGCTTTTTGGGTGGTGCAACCACTTGACCACGGTCTCTAGATTGGACTGCACTAGTGCATCAACATACCTTGGTAACTTGGTAAAATTTGCTTCCCAGGTCCCAAATATAGGTTCAATAACTTTCCGTTTACCGTACCAAGCTTTCTTATATATGATGTCAATTTCTGAATCTTTTTTAACAGCAGACATTATATGTTTTACTTTGAACTCAGGATCATTTTCCATGCTTCAGACTATGTGCCTAACAATCATTGAAGAAATCAAGCTTGTATTGTTGTTACCGAACAATGCATCAAGACCGATATGGTCACTAACCCACCTAATAATCTGCCACAGCCTATGAGTCTTCTCTAGCTGCACTCGAACGGACCAATCACACTCAGTGGTAATAGTTCCGTCAAATGATGACTTGCATTTGACAACCCACCTGTCCTTCTTACTCTCAACAACCTTGAACTCTCTGTTCTGGTTGATGGACCACGTCCTAATGGCTCTGACTAGCTGTTGCTGCTCTCACATCTCATATGCAAGCGGATGGTTTTATTGTCCTCACTATATACAGGAATACTGGTCGGATCATCCTCATCAATAGAGGCACCATCGGTTATATTTCCAAAATCAGTAAAATATGCCAATCCCCTTTGAACATATGTGAGTGCCTCCCCAATATGCTGTCAAGTTGTATCATGTTGTTGATTATAAGGAGCATAGTCATCTTCAAAGTCTGTCTGGGGCTCGATATTCTATTCAAAGTTGCAAGCTTCATTCTCATTATCTGAATCACTTAGGGAGACATCTTCGGAGTTGGCCCTTCCAAATCCTCTACATCAATCTCCGGATCATCTGCTGAAGTTGAAGCGTGAAATGTGTCATGTCTACCAGTGTACACATTGTCTTCGTCGGGTCTTGCTGACTTGGACCTGGGATTGACTCGTAACCATGTGGCGACAATTGATATGGGGATGTTGGGTCATTAAAACTTGAAATTGAGTCAAGACCATGCAAATATGGGCTAGGAGTATTACGTGTTAACACATTTTTTGTTCCACATTCACCCATATGACCTGATATGATCCGTGACCCTAGCAATTCCCTAGAGATACTTCCAGGTGGATGTTGAAAGCAGGATGCAACCGCGTTGGATCCATACAAGCGTGGACAAGAGACATCATCTGACCAATATTTGTATAACGGAGGAATGTGGGCAATTTTCTCCTTATCAATGTACAATTCTGTAGTAAATGGAACTATCTCATCCCATAAACTGTACATTACATCTAGAGTTTCATCATCTACCACTGCAGAAACATTATAAGACAATTGCCTGCATGGTTGATGGAGAAATACTTTTAACCTGAACATTCCCTTGTCCACTCCTATGTATTGGTAAATTCTATCAATTAACTCCTCATACCCGATTCTATTTCGCAGTATGAATGTACGATTGGAGGTAGGAAGGAAATAACATACTGACTTATCAATATTTTACCTCTCCAATATAGAGATACTCGGAGAGGTCATTCTCCAAATATATTTGACAAATTGTAATTCCCTATTTTATTAGAAAATTAATAACTTATCAGTACTATTAAGAATAATTGACCTTACAATTTGTTATGTATCATTGACTATTTTTTAACAGTAGCAACTTTTCAGTACTCTCAAAGATTTTAGAGAGGCCACAGTCTCACTAAATTTTTATACAAAATTTGACAGAATCTCCCTTATAAAATGACTAAAACTCCCTGCCAAACAAACCTTTTTTTTACACTCTCAATGCATAACATAATATTACTAACTACAGAAAGGACATCGAATAGATTTTTGGCATAGCTTAGCTAGATAGCATAACAATGGAAAGTAATACGAAAAAGTTAAAGTTAAAAACATAAAGGGAAAAAATTCATAATTTAACACAATCTTTTATCTAGTGCCACAATGAATATGAGGTTGTTTCACCCTGGATACCTAGTTATATCTTAAATCAGCGATCAATGATTATTAATTAATTCAAATCAAAATACAAGTCACGCATGTAGATACAATTTACAATGACTAGCGAAAATTGACATTGGGTATAACTTACAAACTACACATTTATGATTTACAATAAATTAGTAATCAGTAATCTAGTCAAATGTCATTGAATCACTTATAATTTACAACTTATGTAATACATAATGCATTACAGTTGTATTTAGTCTTATTTCTTATATAGAGGTTAAATGCTTAATAAAATAAATACTTGACTGATTTCAATGGTGAAAACTAACATATTAATACATTGTACTTATTATCTAATTCTAATTATGTATTAAAGCATATCTTAATTCAAGATTTCTAGCTGCAAAACATTGTATATTTGTAGTATTATAGTCATACTATAAAAACTACAATAGTAGATTATAAATAATTATATTAATACTATACAATAATACTTATTATCTAATTCTACTTATGTATAAAAGAATAAGCGATATATAATTTTATATTATTATATATTTATATCATTGTAGTCATATTACAAATACTAAGATGATATATCACCATATTGTAGGTAATTATGTATTACAATTCAGTACGAACCGAATTTGCATATCCCTACATCTAAATAAAACTATATTGATAAATTATGCACAAAAATCATCCATACAACTAAAAAACATCACAATCGAACAAAGAAAGAATAGGATAACTACTGGCTAATGGGTTTATGCCATGCAGTCTATAAAACAAGTAGTTTGTAGCTGAACTCTCTCCTGCAACAACATCTGCAAACCAAAAAAAAATTAATTTAATCTTTAGAAAAAAGGAAACAAAGACGAAAATCTATCAATCTTCATTGGTTTCACCTCATTGTATGGAATTTACCATACAATCTCATTTCTTGACTGACTAACCTCAAGGATAATGATAATTTAAGGAAATTTTATTTTCAAATGATTTTTATGGGTTTTTTCAAAAGTAAAATATAAGTATAAAATAAAAAGAAAAATAGCCTAATATGGGGCCTGGCAAAGATGACGGATTGGGTGACTAAAACCAATAAAAAGGTTTTTGAAAAATTTGGATTCATTGCTCGGTATTGCATTTAGATGTATAGGGTCACCTAAATAAATAAATTTTTTATTTAAAAAAACACAAATAAAAACCCTTTAAGTAGAAAACTGCAGGTCCTTTGTAATTAAAGAAGTGCATTCGGAAGCTACATTTGTGAGGTAAGAAAGTCAAGGTTTTACCCTCAAACACCCCCGATACCTAGCAAATACCAGTTTTCATTTTAATTTTGTTCTCTTATTTTAAGGCAAAAATTGAGTTAATTTAAGCTAAACACATAAAATGTAATTAATTTCTACAAGAAAACTAGCATTATGTTTCAAGCTATACAGGAACCATAAATTGTTAAGAATAATTAAATTTTAGCGTAAAATATTTAACTATTTTATTGTCATCAAAAACTTACTTATATTTGAGATACATTTGTTGTGGTACACTCTCTTTCATGATTGTCTAATTGTAAAATAATAATAAACTTATTAGCAATTAAAAGCTAACAATAGTTTATAGTAATTTAAGTACAGTAATATGCGATATTATTAGATTGTCCCAAAAATTTTAAGTTTTTTTTGAATTGATATGTTATGGAAACTAAATGATAAAATATTTAGTAGATAAAATTTTTTGTATATTATTATCTGTAATCTCACAAATGGTAGTAGATATTTGAATTTTATTTTTCCCTTTGCTAGGATATAAAATATTAAATTATTTTAATTTATTAACATGCATGAGAATAAAAATTGTAATTCTTTGTAAAATTGATTAAATATGGAGTTCTATGAAGTCATAAATTTTACTTCTTACTTTATATGATTTTGTATGTATTTTATATCATAAGGTTGATATCATTCATGTGTAAGTATTAGTTGATAAATTGTCATATAAATATATATATTTCAAATTGTGGTTGAATGGGAACAATTTTTTGAATGCTTATATATGCATAAAAATTTTTAAAAAATTGCAAGTGTAAAAAGGGAACTAAAAATTTAAAATTCATCTACATATTCAAAGACTTGCAATGCAAAAGCTAAAGAGTAACGCGCTCTTATGCCACTCGATCACATTACACAAGTAATAAGAGGAAAAATAAAAGAAAAGAAAGAAAATAAGGAAATTACAAGGATTAAATGCTCCTATGCCCCTTATAAATTACATCACTTCTAAAAAGAAAAAATAAAATTAATTACAATTTAAGATGGCTAATTTAACAAACTAACTAAGCTAAAGGTTAAATGATATTGGCTAAAGACCTAATCGCAAATACTAAACAAAAGTTTTAGGGTCAAATTATTAATTTCTAAAACTTTGGGGATAGATTAGAAAGAAAGAAATAATTGAAGGACTAAAGTTGAAAATTTCAAGATTTCGTCATCTTCTCTTGCCGTCCAGCAGCTTATGGCATTTCATCAAATAGGTTGTGTGCACAGCAAACTTTGAATGTTTGCAACAATTTCACATGTAATCAGCCCAAAAAGTTTTGAAAGATAATAAAAAACCACTAAATAACTGACAAGAAAAAATAAAAAAAACAAATGCTCATGAACAAAGTTTGATTTCTTCACATCCAAACTCCATTAAGTTTGTTCAACCCTAATGTTCAACCCTAAAAATGAAAGGATAGTTTGCTCAACAAAACTTAAGACGGAAAAAGGGCAAAAAAGAAAAACACTGGATTCCTCTTCTTCTTCAGACAAACATTACACAAATAATAGGCTGAGGAGTAGGATGCCGAAGTTCACCTGTTCGCTGGAGCAGCAGTTGAAGTCCAAGAGGCCGGCATCGCTTTTCAAACTCAACGCCGACGGGTTTCTTGCTACTTCAACGCAGGTTGCCGATGAAGTCTTTTCCCACAATTTTCCTCCAATTTCTCTAACCACAAGAAGGATTTGCCTCTTGCCAATTGTAGAATTCAAGATTTTGCTGGTCTATTTTGATTCTCCCCAATTTTAATTACCCTTTCATTGTATGAAAGCCTAGAATGTAAAGGCCTTTCCAACTTCTCCATTCCGTTCCAGTGTTTGGTGTAGACATTTTATGTTGGAAAACCCTTTCCTCCTGGAAAACCTTTTCCAACTTTTTTCTGAAATCCCATTCCTCACAACAAAAATCTAGGAAAACCCATTTTCACTTTATCCAGAAAATACCTAAATTATAGGAGTAAAGATTTTATATTCTATATCTCTATTTTCTGTGTATGTATTTAGTTTTCATATATATTAATTTGTTATTTCTTTGTCAAATATTAGGTCCACTTTGTGAGATTGGTTAATAAGTCTATTACTTTTTTACTTAGGAATAATTCTAATTCTATTTAATGACTTTTCTTTCTTTTTACTTTAAAATAAAATATTCAGCTGACATTTTTAATATATTTTTATTCACAATATTGGATTATTTGATAATATTTGTTAATTCAAACAAACAATAACATGTCAAAATACAATCATATGAAGTTAAAAAAATTATAAAAAAAGAAGAAAAGAGTAAACCCACTAGATCATCTGCTAAGGTACAATTACATTTTTCTTATTTACAAATAGTTCTCAAAACCCTTTAAAAACAAATCAAGGATAGAGAATTTGACGTGCATGAATAACGGGTTTAACATACATGAGAAATACATGGGATTCAACATGCATGCAATTTAAAATTTTAATTTAGTTACAACTAGTATTCACCTTTTATAATTGTACGCTATTAAAAAATTATGTTCTTATTTAATAAGTTGTTATGATTTTATGCTATTAAAAGTTCTTTATTAATTAATAATTCATTTGTCTCTAAATCAAGATGTGTATAGAATGTTATATATAGGGCCAATTAACTCAATATAGTAGTTTTTTTCATTCCATTCTGACTTCTCAACATAATTATACCAGATATGGGAAAAGAAATTCACATTCCATTCTGACTTGGTTACCAAACACTAGAATGGTAAATATTTTCCTATCCATTCTGGTAGAAAAAGAATTTTGGTGGAAAGATCTTTCTATTTTAGACCTTTCTAACGTACCAAACGAAGGGTTAAGGGTTTTGTGTTTTAGGTTTGCGGTGCTGAGGTTTTTGTCAAGAAAGCTCGCATTTAATAAATGTGAAATGCGAGCTTTCTTTTGTTTTGAATTTTATATTTTGCAAACCGGAAGAATTTTCTTCTTTTTTTATTGCAAAATCATATTTGCTTTTTGATTTTTCTTTTGTCGTAGAAAAAGATGCTAGTTCGCATTTGTTAAATGCAATCTCTCAGAAATCGCATTTACCAAATGCGAACATACTTTCTTAGAATGCCCAAGGCACACGACCCCCACTGTAGAACTTTTTTTTTTCCATAATAACATTAGAATTTTCTCAATTTTGTCCTAAGTTACTTTGCATTTGAATATGAAGGAAAATGCACCCTTTATTTTCACCTGCATCTCAAAGAACACCCATGCCCAAAATCTGATAGAGAAAAGGATTAAACGGGATTAAGTAGGATAACTAGCCAATAATGAAAGGAGTGTTTTTTTTTTTTTTTTAAAGTTTTGGGATTTTTTTTTTTGGAGGCTTTGGGGTGCCAAGCAAATGCTGTCCTTCAGCCCCCCATACAGAACACCATCTCTCTCCACACCCAACTATTAGATATTGGATTTGAACTAGGAATGAGTTGAATCATGCATTCTTCCATGTAAGCATAGAATTGAAACTAGACAAATTCATCCATTTATCTATGCAAGTGTATTAACGTAGAAACATAAAACTACAGCTACCCAAAGTGATCCATGTAATAAGTCTACTAAGGGCATATCAATAGATATAAGTTTACTAAAACACATCAGTAGAAGTGATATACTCATCAGTTAAGGTGGAAATAAAGTGTTGGGCAGGCAAGTAGCAGACTTGGTTTTACATATCTCTTTCCCTGTTTTGCCTCACTCTTTAGGTTGAGACGTCCATGATGTCAATGGCATCTCCTTTAGGTTTTCAGCATTATCATTGATAGGGTTTAGGGCCTACAGCAATAGTAACTTGTATGGCTGCATCAGTTAGAGCTGAAAATTTGGGACCAATAAATCCCCAAGGGTGAGGTGGGTTGGGATAGCCATATAACACTAATTTTCTGCCTCATTTTTTCTATGGGAAGCATTGATATGATTCTTAGAGAAATTTCTAGAAATATGATAATTTTTAATTTTTTTCTGCAAATAGGGTGATTTGGGGTTAGGTTTCCTGCCAGTGATATTCGCATTTGCAAAATGCGAGTTCCAGTAAACTCGCATTTTGCAAATGGGAGTTCAATGGAAAAAGACATTTTAAAAAAAATCAAAATTTTTGAAATTCGCATTCTGTGAATGCGAGTCCCGAAAATATTAATTAAAAAAATTGCTCTTGAAACTAAGGATGCGGGCTGCATCAATAACTGAGTGCAACCTTCTTTGAGCTCAGATTGTAAAATGCATTTTTAATGCTCTAGAGCTTCTTTTTTCTTTTTTTTTTCTTTTGTGGAAACATGATAGAATCCTAAAACTACCCAATGTATCAACAAACATAAATCTTTCAATGGTAAAACTACCAAAACTACCGATCAAATACCTCTTAGTTATTTTTTGTCCTTTTTTATAAGTCATTCAAAGAATTTGTTAATAGACTTTCCTCTTCCAAATAGGCATCTCTTCCAATAGGGCACTGATGAGTTGTTAATTATGATGCAGAAATATATGGTGTACTATAGTAATTGATGGATAAACACCAGTAAGAAATCTTGATTTTATGTAAACAAAGCCTACGATTAAAATAACTACAGTAATTGTCAAAAAGGTTGCAAAGACTATGACAATTTTAGGTAAATTTTTGAAAAAATTCGGGCAAAATTTCCCCAATCTGGATCAAAATTTCTTGCCAGCAAACCCAATTTTCAAACTAATAATGAAGAAAAAAATATTTGCATCAGGAGCTAATAGAGATGGAACAACATATTCTTTGTCTTCAAGAGTAGGTTTAAGAATCTGCTTCCTCTAAGTTGTAAGGAACAACAGTTACAAAAGCAAAATCTCAAGGACCAAGCAAAAAGTGGAAATCAAAAAGAAAAACACAATCCTTAAGTGCCTATTCGAGAAAGAATGCTAGATAAACAGAATGCAAATCAAAGAACGCGCATATATTCAAGAATATCAAGTCCGCCAATCTGGGATGTCTTCGACAATAATACTAGCAACCATAAGAGCTTCCTCGTCAAATGTGAGAGTTCACATCAGAGAATCCCACGTTACCAGCCTGAACAAAAAGGAAAACTTTTTGATTACAGTCTAATGATATTCTTGTGCACATTTTTCATATTATCAACAATAATAACCAATTGAAATATCTTAGGACATACTACAATGGGAATGCTTGTCTTATTCGACACTAAAAACAACGTAATTTCCCCATTTTCTATCTTTTTCTTGATAAGCACATATACTAACAAGTTTTCATGGAGAAACTCCTTTGCCAGAGACACAAAGCATTTAAAAAACTCCTCTAAGAGATTATAATGCCTTCAGTTTAGCAATCTTCATAATTTAATTTTTTCTGGATCCTTTACCTTCAAGAGAACATCTAAACATAACTATTAACTATTTGTCGTGTTTAGGTAATGGCACTATGACATTTATTCAATTATAACATTTTTGCGTCTGCATAAAAGTTTTTTTGTAAACCAGATAGCATCCAGGGGAATCAAAAGTTATTCTTCACTCCTTAAACATTTTTCCCAGTGATAACTACCATTCAGATTAAGAGACAAAAGGACCTTGTGGCACTATATAATCAGACTTCCTCTTTTGCTGCTTCTCAAATTCCCGCACCATACACATTTTGCAAACTCCACGAATCATGCTTATGTTTAGATGTTAAAGTCATGGAGTACCCAAGCTGGAACTCCGTTCTGTTAATGGATCTAATGAGTCACTTAAAGGCTAAGAAATCAAAAGAACTATTGTCCCATTATAATTGCTGATTCAAATTTCAGAAGGAAAAGGACACGCAAATAAAAACAATAGAACTTGATGCATTAACTCTTACTGTGCTGAAACAGGTGTACTTTAGAATGTCTGCCCAAATATAACATCATATGGCCAACTTTTATAGTTAATTGCAAGAGAAACAGAAAAATAATAGGAGAACAAATGTACTCAAGTCTATATAGTCTCATACCTGCAATGTGTACAATCTATCTTCAAACTGGACTTCCTTTGTCAAGAAATCAGCTCCAATTGTAGCTTTGTATCGGTTGCTAAACTTACGATTCACATACCTAACAAAAAATTAATGACTAGTTATTTCTAGTGAAGCAAAACAAACAAACAAACAAACATATGAAACTAAAATTATATTGGTTGTCCAGGGGGATACTGGTTCATCACAGACGTCTTGCCGACCCTACCAATTACCACACAAATCGAAGTCAGTCATGCTTCCATATAACCTTCAAAAAGATTATTCCACATCAACAAATTCTCGCTCTCCTTTTACCATAACATGTTGATATGATCTCTGTATAGTAAGGCAAGGAATATTTATACTTCATCCTACAATTTTTGCTTTCACACCGATCAATTGCCAAAACAGTCAGATTGCCAGAACTGACCAATTAACCATTGAAGCACCAAACCAAAATCAGATCAGGCCAAAATCCGTTCATTCTCCAAAAACAGCTTCATCTGCAATAATATTCTCAAAAGTACATATTAATATGTTTCTTGTCCTGTGTGTTTTATTCCTTTGGTATTTAGTGAAGTCTTAATTCTAAAATAATTTTTTCCTTTGCTTAAAGAATCTGTAATTGCTAATTCTTGGAAGACATCATTCAAACCAACATAAAACTAGGATGGTATGTCTCTATTCTAAGCCGAAGTCATTTGAGGGTTCTCTATTGGATCTTCTTTGTAAAGCAAGCCACTTCCATGAACCATGCCTTGGTTCTGTATTATCAGGTTCTGAAGGCAATGCCTAACACATTAGGTGTCGCACTTATACAGAAATACCAAGTTAGTTAACCTCAACATTACACCAGTGTAATGTTTGTAATGTTTAAATTCTTACAAGAACAGACAACAAAAACCAGTTCTACAACCAACAAGACAACTTGTTTGATGCTTTACACTGCCAATGGAAGAGAAATGGATCATTTTTCATGTATTGAGACTTTCCAAGCCCCCATTTTCTGTAGCCGAGGGAATAGCTGTTGGTTCCTCAATACCATCAATTCCAAATTCTTCATGGTGTTCAATTAAAAAATCTTGTAATTCTCTTCCGCTATGACTCCGATACAAAATGCATGAGGGCTCGAGTCAGCACATAAGATGCACGCATATACACACACCGACGCATCTAAACGCAGTCCATGTTTTCTCAAATATGAAGTGCAATTGCATTTAGTAACTAAACCGATATAAGCGGTGATGAACAAACCACGTAAGCTAGGAATGGAACGGCGTAAAAGCTCACCGAATATGCACCTCACGCGGTGGCTGGCATGAAGCACCGCCGGCATTGTCGGCGTTTCAGACTTTCTGGCGTCTATTTTTGACGAGGAGATCGGACGGAAATGCAACTTCATGGACAGACGGAGATGGTCCAAATCAGTTTCCCTCACGCATCTCACGCGCGGCTGGTTGGCCGGACAAGCACTTGAGGTGGCATTGTCGCCCTTTCACACCTTTCTAGCGTGTATTTCGGCGAAGATCGGCAAGTTCAGCTTCATGGATGGAGATGGTCAATTGCAACTTCTCTCGCGCATGTGGTGGGTGGAAGATCATCGCAGCAATGCTGCCCTTTCAGCCTTTCCGGCCTCATTTCCCGACAATGAGACTCGAAAATGCAGCTTCACGGATGGAGATGGTCAATTGCAGCTTCCCTACTTGTTGAGAACATCAAGATGGATTATGTTAGCAGCAGTCAACTAATTTGGCTCTATTTGGGTTCAATTTCGTGCCCCAATGTTTGAGAATTCTTAGGTTTTGATGTACTGCTTCTCTGGCCGGAGAGAGAGGCCCATGTTGTTTTGTTCAGAAGAACTTTATTGGTAAATGCGAGGACTAGCTGGAAAATATATATCCTTCTACCTTTTTTTTGGCTTACTGAAATAAGCATAACTCACATTTGTGAAATGCGAGCTCATTTGAACTCGCATTTCACAAATGCGAAAACCCTATTTTGAGAATCCACTCTTCATACAACCCCTCTTGTAGAATTATTTTTTTTTTCATCATAAAGTTAGAATTTTCTCATGATTCTTAATATTCACAAACTTTGAGTGAATAAATTCTAGGCAAGCATTGCATTGATATTCTGTCATAATGGATGACTTTTCCTTTCTTGCTATCCTCATGTAGTTGGCGTACAGCAGAGAGAACGAACATATACATCGATAGATTGTCAGCTCCTTTCTCTTTCCTCTAGAAAAATATTCCCTTAGAATTGAAGCATCTTAGTTTGAAAAGAAAGATCGTAATAACTGAAGTCCTAAGAATTTTAGGCAACTTTGGAAATAACCTAGAAATGGATTATGATACAAAATTTTTTGAAAATATCATTCTATGATTTCATAAACTACCACCAATATTGCTCTAGCAAATTAGTATCACAACTAGTACAATTTGAGTTGCAAAGATGGTGTTAACTTCAATGACTGAAGCACTTCATCTTATCAAAGATAGCTAGAGTCAATGAAGTGTAGAAATTAAGGGATTCTCTTGGAGTAGAAGATACATCAGAAATTGTTGAAAAGGTTCCATGGAGACGTTGGAGATATGGAACTCAAAAGAACATTTTTTACAACACTTCGATTTTTCACAACTCTTACTTAGAACTCTCGCTCTTTTCTTACCTTCTACTATGGTTTCCACCTTTATTATAGTATTCCAGAAGAGGAGCCACAAATACCTTGCGTAAGTTTTGTACAATTGCTTCGATTGTTATACTTCTTACATAATATCTTGTAATCTTATATAATATTGTTGTGCTCACAAATTTTATTCTTGTACACTAACTCAATATATAAATATAACAATATATATTATGGACAAAGTATCTAGCTATATAAATACAACCGTATCTAACTATTTGTAACTTAACCGTACGTTACTTGATTCCAATGAAATGGTGTTTAAATCACAAAAAAAAGAGGGAATAAAAGAAAATGATGTTCTAGCCAATGTCACTAAGATTTTTCTGATGATTTAGAAGCAATATCCAAATTTTGACCTTGGAATTACCAAAATTGAATTGAGATCTCTAAAGAATAAGATTAACATTGGTTGTTATCTTGATATGAACAAGTACCTGAAAACCTTTTCCTTTCATATTAGTTTTTTAAAGTATAAAAGTCCACTAACTTTAACAAAAGAGTCTAGATTGTTCAGAACTTCTCAGATACTCCATTGAACTTTAAAATTTTGTTAGATAGGGCAGTTTGTTCCCTTTGTCGCAAATGCAAAATTGATATTTCTGTTTGACCTAGAAAGCTTGCTTTATTTCGAGATTAATTCTAAAGAAAATAGGGCTGTAGAGAAGATTCTAACATTCCGTGTCTTCTTGTTCTCGTAGACATGCTATATACTTTCTTTGCTTGGATCCGGGACTGTTGGCTAACAAAGAAAATTTGCTAGAAGCACTATGAATTGCTTTGACAAAAGATCTTGGTCATATAGACAACATTAAAATACAACGGGAAAACTAGAAAGAAGGGGAAAATTGGGGTATGAGGATTTGAACTCCCTTCCTACCAGCTTAGCATAAGCTACTGTTGAGCCCCTGCCTCCTAATGTTGAAATCAATTATGTCAATTTTTTATTGTAAGTACCAGGGAGAACTAGAAGGAAAGGGGAAATTTGGGGTATGAGGATTTGAACTCCCTACCTAGCAGCTTAACTACTTTGTAAAGTCTCCATGGTTTTGTTGAATTTTGACCAGCAATTAAATTAAGTAGGCGAAGTGTAAGGAGGAAAGGATAACTATTACGAATTCTATATATTTTACTTTAGGAGTTAAATTAAGTTTATTCTTCTTTTTTTCTTTTTAGATGGTTGAATAACAGTGTAATGAAAGAATAATTATTGGGAGAGGGTGAGGGTTCAGGTTTGTGCCAGCTTGATGAACAAGAAGGGGAAAAAAGCAGAGAAGGAAATAGGGAGAGAGAGAGAGATTCGAGGAGGAAGAAAAGTGAATTCATTTCATACTCAACATGCTCGGAAGTTCTCTATACAATTTATACTCGCTCTCAATCAAAATGTTATAATAGAATTGCAACTAATTAGCTAGCTGCCATGGAATCTAATTCTAACCACCTCTTGCCATGTCAGCAGAGGTAATCGCCTTTGCCACATCAGCAAGGCAAACAATCCTTCCTGCATGATTGTCATGATGGTCATGACAATTTCCCCCCCTTAAGAAATCCTAGCCACTAGGATTGATTGGAAATTCGAGGAAGCTGTGATTGTATGACAGTAGCATCCTCCCAAGTTGCATGCGTGCTCTAGTTTATCCACTTCACCAATATTCCACACTTTACGCCTCTTCTATTCACTGCTCCGGTGGCCGATTATGCTTTCAGGCAATCTTAATCTGCCCTCAAATCTCAGGGAAGCTCTCTAGTAGCTGTATGGTTCTTAGTTGAAGGTTTGAGCAAAGATACATGAAAAATGGGGTGGATGATGGTGCGACCCTCACGGCAACTCCAACTTGTGGCAGCATTCCCCATATCTGCAAAACCTTATATGGTCCGTAGTATCTCACGGATGCCAGCTTAAGGTTCTTCCACGAGAGCCACTGAGCTTTGCCTATACGGGTTCTGCCAGCCAGGGAAACACGTCTCCTCAAAACTCCTCTCACTCCTATTTTGATCGGTAATTGTTTCATCCTATTAAATGCCTTTTAACAAATTGCACTGAGCATTTCATTCCATTTAACCCTATCTCCCAACCAAAGCTCCGCTGCCACCGGAGACTTAACATCTAGACCAAGTTGGGTAGGTGGATACCCATATAATGCACGAAAGGAGTCATTTGCAATCTTTTGTGTGGTAGTTAGATTATACCACCACTGCCTCCTTAAACATAGCTTCCATTTATGAGTTGCTGGAAGCATGGGCATCTAAGATATGTCTCAATGCACTATTCACCCTTTACGTTTGTCCATCTATCTGGGTGGTAAGATGCGTGGATAAATGATTAGCGTGCTAACTTGCTCATCAATTCTTGCCAAAAGAGGTTTGTAAAATCTTATCCCTATCTCGATACAATGTCTCGATTGGGAGGCCGTAGCCAGCTTATGCACATTTTCAAAGGCAATAATGTACCGCGTCAGATACTTATGAGTCAAAGCCATGAGATGCACATACTTGGTGAACCCGTCAACCACCACAAATATACCACCATATCCAGTAGATTTAGGTAGGCCTTCCACGAAATCCATTGAAATATGTTGCCATTGCTTGCTTCGCAATGGTTGTAGCACCAGGGATACTTTTTCGACTTGTTCCTTTTACAACAATCACAGTTACGCACTCTTCTTCGATTTCTTCATGCCTGCAAAAGTGCTCCTTTCCGATATGTTCCCAGTTTCCGAGTGTCCACCCAGAGGAGATTCATGGAAGCAAACAATTAATTTCTTTCTCAGCTCTCCTATGGATCCAATGTAAATTCGTTCCTTGTATCTCAAGATTCCATTTTTATGAGAGTAACCCGCGACTGAGTCAGGCTGTACAGCTAGTGCTCTTATGAGTTCCATTGCTTTTCACATCTCCCTTGTAGCTGGTCAATGGTTTTACCAAGAAGGTTTGATCATAGAAATGGCATTAGCCTCTCTTCTCATACCTACTCCTTGATAATGCATCTACCAGGTTCTCTTCCTTTCTTATATTGGATCTCATAGTCCAATCCCAAGAGCTTAGTGAGCCATTTCTGCTAGAGTGGTGTTTCTCGCTCGCCAATGAATATTTCAAGCTCGGTGATCATCCCTAATAGCGAGGGTGAGCTTAGCAAATAAATAATGTTTCCACTTTGCAATAGCATTATCAAGGATAAATTCCTATTATAGACATCCCTTGGTTTTGGTCCAAAAGCGACTAAGAAAGGCAATAGGTCTACTTGTTGCATGAAACTGCACTGTAATAGCTTTATGACTAGCATCGGTCTCAATACGTCGAAAGGCAGATAAAGTTGAAGGCGATCTGAATGACCGACCAGCTTAAGCTTTTGAAGGCCATCTGACCCATGAGAATGCATCCTTTAAGTAGTTACGTGGCGGTTTGGCAATAAGTCCATAACCTCTTACAAAACGCTCAGTAATTCAGAGTCCAAGAAATCCTCTTAAGGTTTGAAATAGGAGCAGGCCACTCTACCATGGACTTTACCTTGGCAGGATCTGCCATCCTCTTCGCCCGATTATATGGCCTAGATACTCCACCTTGGACTGGCCAAAAAATGCATTTGGAGTTTGGCATATAAGGAGTTTTGTCTAAGAGTTTCTAACACTGGTGATTTTAAGGTGGTGGGGTGAGAATCAAAGTCGACTTGTAAACTAAAATGTCATAAAAAAAAAGAGAACAAACTTTCTCAAGTAAGGTTCAAAAGCGAGAATTCATGAGGCTTTGGAAGGTGGTCGGGACATTAGTAAGCCCAAAAGGCATGTGATGGTGTCAAGAATTCATAGAATAGAGACCGAGGTGAGTTTTGAAGGCGCTTTTGGGCCATGTCCCATAAAGATGCATTCTTACCTGATGATATCCAAATCTCAAGTCGATTTTGGTAAAAAATATTGCCCTATTCAGTTCATCTAGTAGGTCATCAATAATGGAATGGGAAACTTATCCCAATGGTGAGTTCATTTAGCTTCTATAGTGCACAAAATCTCCATGTCGCCTTTTTTTTCTTTACTAGCGTAATCAGAGAGGCAAAAGGGCTATGACTGATTTGGATGATTCCACTCTTCATCATATCCTTCACTTGTTTTTCAATCTCATTTTTCTGGACATGCGGGTATCTATATGGAGCTAATTTAAAAGGCTTTGCCTCAGGAACTAAAGGAATTTGATGATCACAGGTTCTAGAAGGGGGTAGGTGCTGGGGTTCCCCAAATACATCTTTGTAGTCCTTCAGTAAAGCATCTAGAGAGGTGTTGAGAGTGTCACTTACCCGACCGGGCCGGTTCCCGCCGAAGGGGATTCCACGAATTCTTCAACCTACCTTCGATCATCTCTCCAGTTGTGCTCGTGAGGTATTCCATGGTGCCCTGCGGTCTCTCCTTGCAGAATCACCTTGTCGCTTCCTCGTTCAAACACCATGTTCAAATGCTTGAAGTCGAAGGTTATGGGACTATGAGCAGCTATCCAATCCACCCCAATGATCATATCGTATGGCTCCAAGTTCAACACAAACATGTCATGGGTAAAGCATTTCCCTTGTATCTCCCACATCCTGGGATGATCTTACTACATATAAATGCTCCCATTATACCTTACTCAAAGGCTTTATTTTACGCACCATCTCTGGACATAACTGAATTGAGTCGGTTACAAACTGGGTGCTACCCCGTCCACTAAAATTGACAACTCAGCTCCTTTATATTGGCCTTTAAGTCTGATGGTGTTGTATAGTACCATTCCTGTCAAAGCATGGATACCAAATTCGACATCCTTCTTTTGCTGATCCCCTGATATTCAATAACCTCATCTTTAACAGTGTCTCCTTCCACTTCGGAATCTTCCTCTACAATCAATAAAAGATGAATCTCTTTTTGTTTACATTGGTGACCTGGTCCAAATTTGTCTCCACATTTGAAACACAGGTGATGATCTCTTGATGCTTGTATCTCGGGGTGATTGTCTTGAAATTCGAGCGGGGTTTCTTGACAGCATCGTTGATAACAGACTTATTATAATTAGGAATGGAGAAGCTTGAGTTACGGAAAGAGCTAGCAATATAGGTGCCTTTGAACCCTTACGTCTCTTAAAATAGCATCAAAGGCACTCTCCTGCAGTCTTGCCAACTCAAAAGCTTTGGATAGCGTCATGGGGTTATGAGTCTTAACCATGGATCTCAACTCCTCAGGTAACCCACTCAAGAAGCAAGAAACATAATAGGACTTCAGATAATTGCGAGCTCGATCATCACTGAATCAGCTCTTCGAATTTCTCCTGGTAGGCCAACACCGATGAAGACAGGCGTAGTTTATTGAATTCCTCCACGGGATCAGCTTGCCCCATCTTCCAGAACCTTTTATTAAGTTCATCGAGAATTCTGATCCAATCTTGTTCTTCCCCATCTTGAGGCCTTGGTACCAAATGTCTGCCTTATCTTCTAGATAGAATTCGGCGATCTCCATCCATTTTTCCGAGGAATATGATTCAACTGGAAATATTTCTGCCTTCTAACCCACTCTCGGTTGTTCTCCTCAGCGGGAAGCTCCGTTTTGAACTGCTCAGATTCATCTCCATATTCCTCGATCCTCCGGCCTGGAGTTCCTAAAATCCTATCTCATTCGCATTGGCAGCGTTGGCAATTTGAGCTGAAATTGGCGACATCATGATATCCATCTTGCTACTTAACTCGTTCTGCGTTAATCATCTTCGAGGGCTCTTCGGTATGGAATCAATAATTCCTTGATGGTTTCACCTGCAGAATTTGTTCTTCCATGGACTCATTCGGTTCCGTCACATGGCGATCTGGATCCAAGCCTCCTAGTCCAAGGACCGGAAGCTCTGATACCAATTGTAATGAAAGAATCGTGACTGGGAGAGGTGAGGTTCAGCAATTGTGCTGAACAGGTTGATGAAGAAGGCGAGAGAAAGGGAAATAGGAGAGGAAGAAGATTGAGGGAGGAAGAAAAAGAATGAATTCATTTCATACTCAACATGCTCTGGAAGTTCTCTTCTATACAATTTATACTACTGCTCTCGAATCAAAATGTTATAACAGAATTGCAACTAATTAGCTAGCTGCCATGGAATCTAATTCTAACCGCCTCTTGCCATGTCAGCAGAGGTAACCGCCTTTGCCACATCAGCAAGGCAAACAATCCTTCCTGCATGATTGTCATGATGGTCATGACAGAATACTTGAATTCACAGTGATATAAATATCACAAAAGAAACTTTCTTTGGAGCATAACCTACGAGATATGGCTGCAAATAGAGTCATATCATAACTCTCCTACTGTGTGGTATGTTTTTCCATGTTCAATATGAAGAGTTATCCTTTTTACAATTGTCGACTCATTTCATGAGCTTAATTATCTTTTTCGCAAATTTTATGACCAACTAATTTCATTGTCAATGGGCCTAATGTCGCAACTAATGTACAAGAGGTCACATATTACTTTATGACTTCTTCATGTACGTCTTGTCAATTGACTTCTTCTTCTATGCCTTTTTGGCAATAAGTCAAAAGGAAAAATGCATGCTTTTAATTGGAAGAGAAAATGCCTTTTTTTTTTATTCATTTAATATGAGAGTAGCATAAAACATCTTAACTTATATGATTAAGATTCGGGTAGCAACTTTCGGCATTTAGAGAATGCACATTTTCTTTATTATTCATCCCATCACTCTGAGTCCCCGGTCGATGCAAGTACTACATGAAATACTTTTTTTTTTTTTTTTGCAATATATATGAAATACATTAGTATTAGTTAATTGAATTTGTGCCAAAAAGAAAAAGATTACTGGATTTGTGACCTTGTATTTTGGATGGAAAGAGCAAAAATCCTTGAGGCATGCAAGATGAAGAATGCACGTGCAAAAATTTGCCCACATTCTGCATAGAAGCTGCAGCTAACATGACTGGCCAATCATCTGGCGATCAGCAACTTGCTCCAGTGTGCAACTGTTGCTTTGCACAACCCGGATGCAAACTGTAGCGAAATTTGGCTGCCAATTCGTGATTGTGTGTGTGATTATGCCAATTCTAATGAATCTTGTTATACTTCTTACACTATATATATATATATAGTATAAGTGAGAGAATTGAATTCGGAATTTTTCACTTACATTCCCTCTTCCTGAACCACTCAATCCATCCATTGCGCCCTTTTTACATGATGTTGTGTAATCTTACATAATTTTGTCATGCTTATAAATTTTATTCATGTACACTTAATATATAAAAATACAAATCCATCTACATTATGGCCGAAGCACAACACAACCATGCAAAATTCAACTATACCTAACTTAACCATACATGCCTTGGTTCCAAGTAAATAGTGTTTAATTCACAAAAAAAAAAAGAAGAGGAAAATGATGTTCTAAACAACGTCATTAAGATTTTTTTGATTTAGAAGAAATATTCAAAATTTGATTGTAGGTTTACCAAATTGAGATCTCTGAAGAATAAGATTGGCAGTCATCCTGACATGAACAAGTACCTGGAAAACTGTTTCCTTTCATATTAGTCGTATAAAGCACAAAAGTCCGCTAACTTTAACAAAAAGTCTACATTGTTCATGAACTTCTCAAATGTTTCGGCTTGTTGCAAATGCAAAATTGATATTTTTGTTTGACCAAGGACTCTTGCTTTATTGCAAGATTTCTAAAGAAAAGAGGCTGTAGCTGTAGAAGATCCTAACATTTATAGGCAGTTTCTAGAATAAGATACAATATATGCGTGTTGTGGTACATAGAAAACTAATTAAAATGTGATATATTTGAGATTAGGAGATAATTTACTATATATGTAAATACAAATTAATTCTTGGTCCGTTAATTAGGATTCCAAAATTAAATAGTAGCATATTTTACTGTCCTAAGTTGCTATCATAGAAAAATTGGATAAAATAAAATTTTACAAATTTTAAGTGGAATATTCTACTTTAGAAGATTTGCACCAACTTATAATTGTTCCGGATTCAATGTTTTTAATAAATTCCCTCAAGTCGTTTGTAGTAGATCAAGTGTAGCACGAGTTCAAGAGTTTGTGTAGCCATAAATCCAATTATATTCTCACTCACCTTTTAGATTATATTTTTACTTTATGTGGCTTTTTATAGTTTTCTTTAGGTATGGCAATGAATTAATATACAAAGACTTGCGACGTTAAGGAAGAAAGGGGTAACAAGCACATTTGGACAATGCAGTTCAACGTTATATCCGTATAAATCCGTTATGAGTATCTGATACTAGGGACTTCAACAAATTGAGTGCGATTGCCAAAGAAAAATAAAATAGTCTAGTCAACAAATGGGGAGTATGAAAAAATTGCACCCAATAGCAATTCAGGCACGACTCCCACGTTTTACTCTTCTTCAGTCCCTATAAATACCTAGGCATAAGCCCGAGCCGTTTCAAATTAAAGCAAGATTTTGGAAGGCAAGAATCATGGCAATCAACAGGATTAATGGTGTATTGGCTATTCTTTGAGCAGTATGTACAATTTTATTTTTTTAATATATTAGTTAATTAAACCGTGGGGAAATGTTAAAAAAAAAAAAGAATTAAATGTACTTACTCATCCCATCTAAAAAGTTGCCATTTTTCATCAATTACAAGGATGATATGTAAAAGAATGATCTGGCTATGGAAACAAGGAATGATTCTTCTGGGAGCAAATGTGGAAGTCAAGGTTGTCGAGGCCTGCCCGCAATATTATTGCTTAGATGTGGGTACATGACCTGCGGTAGCTCAGAAACAAAGCTGACCGCAAGGTGCAATTGTTGTCTGGCCCCAAGGGCTGCACTCTTCATCTTGTTGATGGAACTTCACAATATTGCAGCTAAATTAATTCCATGGTTGGAGTCTGTAAACTAGACTGCTATAATATACTAGACCAGTACCAAATAATGGGTAATAGTTGTCTTTTTAGTTTGCATTTCAGTTTCCATGATCGTGGAAGATATCTATGTAGTATATCAGTAGCAAAGGGAAGAATGAATTATTGTTAGAAGAAGCAATATACCATATACATAGCAAATCTTTGGTACATCAAATGGAATAATTGATTACCATTGTTTTTTTGAAAGGCGTTATCGGGGCTCGCCCTGGGGCGCATTGAGGCAGGGCGTATGCAAAATGCCCTGGGGCTATGGAAGGAGGCGACAGCGTTGTGAGGCGTACGCCTCAATTGAGATGGCGTTTGCCCAAGAGGCTCCGGCGGTACTTTTGCAGTTTTGCGCCTCAAGGTTGGAGGCGTTCGCTTCCTAAACTCCTCTGTGATCTTCTACTTGCGGTGATTTTGAACCTTTTATATGTTTAAAAAATCCCAAATTCTTCAGGCAGCAGACTTTGTTTCTTCACTTGAACCTCAAATTTCCTCTCTAGAATGCCTAGTTGCTCTATCCCCACATGGCTAGATCCTCTCCCCATGTCAAATTCCAGCTGTTTCTTCATCTCTTTGTCTCCCCTTCTAAATATATAGCAAAAGAACGCATATAGAAAGGAGGAGACTTACTCAGAGAGTCAGAGTAGGAACCAAATGCAAAAATTCATGAGCAGAAAGAATACAAACCCAGCTGAGACAGTGGCCAGTGGGGGAGCACAAAAAACTGATCTTTAATCAAAATTCAAAACTCATCGGCAAGTAAAGAAGCGTTGAATATTGTGATACAAGACTTGTTAGTTTCTTTGATTTCGACTTGGGTCTGTTGTCTCTGGAGTTCATAGTAGGATTGTCTGTGTTTGGATCTAGATTTTCTCACCATCTTCACAGCTTTTTTTCTCAACTTTCTCTCGCTACATCTCTCTCTCTCTCTCTCTCTCTCTCTACGCACTACTGACAATCAAGCGGGCTTTACCATACCATAAGTACAGCATCTCATACAGTGTGGAAAGGACTTCTCTCCTAGTTGAGAGCTTCTCTCTTTTGAAAAAGAGAACAACTCTCCCCCCGGTGGGAGTTCTCGCCCCTTCGAAAAAATTCAAACTTTGAACTTTTAAAAAGTAGCAATTGTTTGGCCAGACAAGTCATGAATCACAATATCCATCTTTGGATCAAGTAAGCTTCAACTATACTTGCTCTCGGTACTGATCCGTCTTTATATCTCTTCAGCACATCGACAGACCTTTAAAGTGAAAGGGACGAAGTTTCCTCAGCATTAACAACCATTCATCTTGGGACCTACTTTCGATTCCACTCTTGTCCCCATTGAAGTAGCGGAGCTCCAAGGTTTTGGTATCCTGTTTCAGAGAAATATATCCCCTACCTACTTTTGTGTAGGATTTATTAATATGTTACCTTAGGCTTGCTGGGTTCTTCTCACCTTTTTCTTTCTTCTTTCTGCCTTCTCTGCTTTTACCGTGTTTCTAGTAGTTCTGGTGTGTTTTGCTCCAATAATCCTGAGTACTAACACAGAAAACAGTGTTTGTTCTCCCTTATCTACACAGGCTTAACCAAGCATATCATTCGCGGTAAGACAAAGGGACGTGTAGTATCTCACTGAAATCAATGGAGGAACTGGCTGAGATAATGGAAAAATTCACCCTATCAAGTAAAGAACTGGGGGGTGCAGCTCTGGAATTGGATGATGTGAACACCAGCATAATACAATGTCAATCCAGTCTGATAGGAAAGCTTGTAGGAGAAAAGGTGGTCAACTTCACAGGACTAAAGAAATTTGCAGCTGCAGCTTGGAGCTACCCCACGGACCTTAACACTACAGAGCTAGGGGCAAACATGTTTCAGTTTACCTTTGGCAAACAAGAAGAGATGGTAAAAGCGCTCAAAGGAGGTCCATGGGTTATGGATAATCAACTTCTGGTCCTAAAAAAGTGGTTTGAGGGAATCGAATCAGACCCTGAAGCTTTCAATCTGACAACTATGTGGATCCAGATATGGAAGGTTCCCCTCCATTGGTTCTCCAAAGATGCCGGAAGGAAGATAGGTTCAGTGTTCCAAGGAGTGCATGATGTTATTTTATCTCAAAGCGGAGGGAAGGAAGGCAAACATATGAAAATTCTTGCAGATATAGACATCTCCCAGCCACTGCTAAGAGGAACGATAGTGAAGATGAATGGGGTCCTAAAATAGGTGTCTTTTAGGTATGAAAAGTGCCCTGAGTTCTGTTACAAATGTGGAAGGATAGGACATACAGAAAGGAATTGCAGCCAAGACCATCATGGTGAGCAAGGACAATTAGAGAATCAATACGGACCATGGCTCAAAGCTGGAAATTTCCAAAGATCTCCCAAAAAACAACCAGCATCTCCTTATCCAAAATCAGGAGCAGAAAGTACTCCAAATGGGAAGGCATATATGGAAGATCACAGCCCACACAAGCAACTGGTCACACAAGGGCGACAGGATGAAGTTCAAATCAATGTTACATCAGGTCAGAAAGAAAAAGAAAGGAAGGAGACGAGATACTTGGAGGATAAAGTTCAACAGCAAACGACAAAGGAAATAGGGGAGGAAATTGTAGCTTCAAAAATGAAGGATAGAAGTGCAACATCAAAAACAGTGGCGATCTCTCTAAACAAATCTGTTATGGGGGGAATCAACTCAAGCAACAAGAAAGAAGGAGGAATTGGGATAGATGAGGCATCAAGCTCAAAGAAGAGTGTAGAGGAATGGATAGGAAACCATACGGCAGGTCCAATCACTCAAGTGGGAGTAGAAAAGGAAGCACATCAACTTGACAAGGATTTAATGCAGCTAGATAAGGCTCCAAGCAAGACTGCCTCACAACAATATGAGAAGGCTATGCTGGTTGTTGGTGAAAGGAGTACAAGTTTAGGAGAACAAAAACAGAAAAAAGGCAGGAAAACCAGTACAGGTAGGATTCTACCTTGCTCCATCAGATTGCCCCTCGAAGAAAGCAACTCAAGAAGAGGAAATGCTGCAATAGCTACCAAAAGGAAACTGGTGACTCCACAAGACTTTGAGATGGAAGATGTAGCCTTGATTCAACTCAGGAAGAAATTCAAGCAAGGGGGAAAACTGACAGGGGATAACAAAGAGAATGAGGTGGTGGGAGCCTCCCTAAATGGGCTCCCCACTTTCCAATGAGAGTTTTGGCTTGGAACTGTCAAGGTGCAGCGAGCCCTTGATAGTTCCCCAGTTGAAGGAGGTTAATCACCTTCTCTCCCCTAATGTAATCTACTTAAGTGAAACCAAAAATCAAGGAAAATACATGGAAAAAGTGCAGAGATTGTTAGGCTTTGAGAATAGTTGCATCTCTCCTTCTTGTGGCAAAGCTAGTGGGATGGTCCTTTTTTGGAATAAAGAAGTCAAAGTACGAGAAAGTGATTCAATCTGCATTCACAATGGAAGCCTGCATCCTAGATGAAGAGAGAGGCTGTATATGGTGGCTAATCGGGATCTGTGCTTGTTGTGATAATCAAATCTGTAGGAAGCAATGGGAAGTTTTGCAAGCTAGGAAACGGTTATGGGAGGAAACATGGATCATTATGGGTGACTTCAATGACATCAGATCAAATGATGAGAAATGGGAGGAAAACTAGAGATAACCTGGACTTTCAAAGCTTTCAATGACATGATCCACCTAAACCAAATGATAGATATTGAGTTCGGAGGCAATCCCTGGACTTGGTGTAACCAAAGGGAGGAGGAAGGGGTAATAAAACAGAGGTTAGATAGAGCAATGTGTAGCAGCTCATGGTTCCAAAAATTTGAGGGAGCTTATTGTAGTCACATAGAAACCAATGCCTCAGATCAGAGCATTTTGGCTCTAGATACAATGCCTAAAAGTGGACCAAGGGAAAAAAGGTTCTTCTTTGACAAACGATGGCTGCAGCATAAGGAAATTAAAGATACAATAGAATCAGCCTGGAGTCAATCAGTCCAAGGTTCAAGGTTGTACCAGATCATAAAAGGATAAAAAATTGCAAAGCTGCTCTTCTTAGCTAGAGAAAAATCTAAAGTGTAATGCAAAGACAAGAATCAATCTAGTAAAGAGCAAATACAAGCGTGAAAGACAGCAACATTGATGGCAAGAAACACATTCTCAAAGATTTGAAAAAACAACTAATCTTAGCTTATAGGGATGAAGAGCAGTATTAGAGCCAAAAAGCAAGGATACAGTGGTTGAAAGAAGGTAACAAGAAGACTCACTATTTTCATGCATGTGTTAATGGAAGAAGAACGAGGAATAGAATCAATAGACTGCTAACACAGGAAGGTGAATGGGCAGAATCTGAGCAGGAAATTGGTGCTGAAATCGCTAAACATTACACACAGTTGTTCACCAGCTCCAACCCGTAGGATTTCAGTGAGATACTACAAGGCATCCCAGAGTCCATCACCAGGCAAATGAATGAAGAGTTGGTTAAACCAGTGGAAGAAGAGGAGATAAAAGCAGCGCTTTTCTCAATGCATCCTGACAAATCTCCCGGGGCAGATGGTATGACTCCTCTCTTTTTCAAAGTTCTGGTCTACCATAAAATAGGATGTTGTTAGTGCTATCCAAAGTTTTTTTCATTCTGGCTTTTGCTTAAATCCATTAATGAAACTATCATCTCCCTCATTCCTAAGGTTGACTTGCCTCATAACCTCAAGCATTATAGACCCATTAGTTTATGCAATGTGTTGTACAAAATCATTTCCAAAGTTCTTGTTAATAGGTTGAAACCTGTTCTTAATCTATGTATTAGCAAGAACCAGTCAGTCTTCGTCCCGGGTAGGCAAATTTTGGATAATGTCTTTATAGCCCATGAGTACATCCATTTCTTGAAAAAATAAAAGGAAAGGTAAAGAGGGTTATATGGCTCTGAAATTGGACATGTCTATGGCTCTGATAGGGTAGAATGGAATTATTTGGCAGCAATGATGAAGAAAATGGGTTTTTGTGACACTTGGGTCTCTTGGGTCATGAGATGTTTAGATACAGTCTCTTATGCTTTTAATGTTAATCGGGAAAAGAGGGAGTATATTATACCTTCCCGAGGAATTAGACAAGGGGACCCTTTCTCCCCTTATCTGTTTCTTTTATGCTCTGAAGGACTCTCAAATTTACTTAGACAGGCAGCCATCAGAAAGGATCTAGAAGGGTTGAAAATCTGCAAGGAAGGGCTAGCACTCACTCACCTCTTTTTCACTGACGACTCCCTCATCTTTTGTAAAGTAAGGGTAAAGGAAGCACGACACTTGATGCAGATTCTGGAAAAATATGAGAAAGCCTCGGGCCAACTGATAAATTTGGACAAATCTGCGGTCTTCTTCAACAAGAATCTTGACCTGCAAGCAACTCAGGAGGTGTGTCAAGAGCTAGAATGCATTAATCCAATCCTTCAAGGGAAATATTTGGGACTACCTCTAGTAGTGACTCGCACAAAAGACCAGGTTTTTGGTTACATAAGTGAGAATATTAAGAAGAGGCTGCTTAACTGGAAAAATAAATTCTTGAGTAACGCAGGAAAAGAAGTAATGCTCAAAGCAGTGATCATGGCCATGCCCATGTATACCATGTCGTGCTTCAAGATCTCAAAAAGACTCTGCAAGGAAATTAGCTCTCTGATGGCCAACTTCTGGTAGGGTGAAGAGGACGGGAAAAAGAAAATGCATTGGATTGCTTGGGAAAGAATCACAAAGAAAAAGAAGGAGGGGGGCTTAGGTTTCAGAGACATCGAACAATTTAACCGTGCTCTGCTAGCTAAACAGGTATGGAGAATCATTTCTAATCCCAATCTGTTAGTTAGTAAGATTCTTAGTGCCAAATACTTTCATAAAACATCCATACTGCATACCCCTACTCCAAAGACAGCTTCTTGGATTTGGCAAAGCTTGATGGGTGCAAAGGAGCTGCTGGTAAATGGTTTGAGGAAAAGAATTGGCAATGGCAAGGCCACTAACATATGGGAGGACACATGGATTTTGGGCAACCCCAATGGAAAAGTGAGAACAATGAAACCTGCTACATGCTTAGTCAATAAGGTATCTGATCTTATTTATGGATATAGATGGAATAGGAATCTGGTCTTTAAGATTTTTGATAGGGGAGATGCAGAAAATATCCTGAAGATTCCAATTAGCCTGGGTGGGAGAGAGGACAGCTTCATCTGGTTGCACACCCAGCATGGGTAGTATACGGTCAAATCTGGACACAAGGAAGGCATGAAACAACACCCAGCTTTGCAAAGAAACATTGTGAAAGGTGAAGGAACTAGTTCATCACAAGAGGATCCCAGAAGCTGGAAACTACTTTGGCAACTCAACATCAAACCTAAGTTAAAGCACTTTATTTGGAGATGCCTGAACCATGTTTTACCGGTTAATGAGCAAATTCATAGTAGAACAAGGAAAGGTGATCCCATTTGTAAAAGCTGTGGTGAAGATATTGAGACTCTGGAACATCCACTTCTAAAATGTAAGAAAGCAGAGGAAGTATGGAGCATTGCACCAATTCAATGGGATGGAATCCGAGATCTAAGAGGGCAATTCAGAAGATGGTGGAGTGCTTTAATTGAAGCTGAGACTAGAACAGATGGAAGGCAGCACATTGGACTCACAATTTACATCTTGTGGCAGATATGGAAGGAGAGGAACAACAAACAATTTAATGGGGCTCATAGAAGCCCAGTCATCACCCTCCAAACAGCTTGGGAAGAGTGGTTAGAGTTTGCGAAAATGGAAGAGACAAATCTAAGGAATAGCACAGAAGAAACAGGGGAGGAAGGAAACCAAGGTGCTGTGCGCTCAGCTGCCAGAGACTACATCAAAATACACATAGTGGTTCAAGCACCAAACCACCATTGCAATATGGGTATTGGCATCCTGGCCGAGAGTAACAATAACCAACCTATGGTGGGGTGGGGCTTATTAGAAAGGCAATCAGGATGGCCTCTGCAAAATGAAGCTGAAGCAATTAGATTGGCTATGGTCAAGCACTAGGAGAAGGATGGACTTCAATCCTACTGCAAAGTGCAAATGAAGAGCTCGTGAGCAGATTGGACCTTGGCAATCAGGATGATGTGTTTATTGGGACAATCCTACAAGATATCTTCATGCTCAAATCCTTGTTTCAAATGTGCTCTTTCTCTTTTGTGGACAATGGTGGTAGTAATATTAGCCAAAAAAAATAGCAAAGTATGCTTTGTATAACTCTATAGATATGGAATGGAGGGAATCATTCCCACTGTGAAGTGTCACAGGCTGTATAGTCTCTTTGGGCATTTGCTTAGCACTTGTGTAGTTGGTACTTCCTTTTAATAAAAACCAGTTGACGTTTTGACAAAAAAAAAAAAAAAATACAGTGTGCAAAGAGACATACAAAGTTACAAACAGAGGAGGAGTCTCTCCTTTGACTTTGACTTGTACGTGGCAATTAGAAGACGTTTCTGGAGTGAAGCTAGTCTTGAACCCCTTTTGATTAATGTAGGCTTAGATGAGTGTTTTCTGTTTATAATTTTTGGCGTATATTCTTTGTTAGTAATCTAAACCATTGTAGTGGTTATTCAAGTTAGATATTATAAAATTTTGAAAATTTTCTTTGTCTTACCCAATTTCTTATTATATTTTCTGCATTTTTGTAATATTTTTTTATATTTCTTTTATTATATATATAAAGAATTCAAAATTTAGAGGGCTTATGCCCGATGTCTTGAGGCTTTCACCTATCTGGGTGGACATAAAACGTTCCGCCTAACACTCTCGCCTTTTAAAACATTGTTGATTACAACTCAAAATTTATAATTCTCCAATAAATATGTACATAGGAGAAAGATAGTGCTAAAAGTTTCAAGAACTTGAAAATTCATTCATTTTACTTGATCCTCCAATGTTATGTCATTTATTCAATATTATCCAGAGTGATACCACGGAGCCTTCTAGAATATACCAGTCATTGAATGAGCTCATATATGGCTACTTTTTTTTCCCCTTTCCAAACAACAGAAATTTTCATTCATCATGAAAGAAGATATACAGAAGATGAGCAACTGCTTATTAAGTCATTCATGGCTGCAGCATATTTCGCCAACATATCACTGACACAGTTGTTTGATCTCCTAGTATAGGTAAAACAATATTCATAAAATTTTAATCTAAGTTTTGTAATGTCTTCCATAATCACAATCAAGTGGGATTCCTCAGCAGAACTTTCATTGATTTTGTTGATTAGTCCTTTGCAATCCTACTAAAATTTCACTCTCCTCCGGCCTTCTGCACTAGCTTTGCTAATTGCATTCCTTATTCCAAGTCCTTCCTCTATAGGATCAGCTAATTTGGGTATTGCCCGAGTGGCCAATGGTCTTTCTTCTTCATCTCTTGCTGCAATGCCTAGTCCCGCTTTGTTGTTCCTACATTAATTGCTGCATCAGAATTTACTTTGATCCATCCTCTTTTGGTTTGAGCCATTCAATCTCTTTCTTTTCTTCATGGTTCTTCTTGAGCTTGTTTGTATTCTATACACTGTGTCATAGCCTTGTTTATAGGCCCCATTGGACTTTTTTTCTCCCTATTGAATTGTGCTGCATTTCTCATTTTCAGATTTGCCATAGATTGGAAGGATGATATGTTCTGTCATGTGTGGCTTTGTTCCACATTAGTTATTTTATTAGGGAACCTTTACCTTTGTTACCTATAAATATAGTGGGCTTTTTGTGAGATTAAGTGCACCAAAACTAGAGAGTTTTTAGTGGACTATTTGGGCCTTTGGATCATTAAGTCTCTTTTGTAGTAAAATTATTTTTGGCTCTCTTGTGTTTCAGTATTAGGTATTTTTGGATTTAGAAACACTTTTAACATTAGGTATTTTAATACTCTCTTCTTTATAATGAAATTTTACTTCTCTTCCGTTCATGGACGTAGGTCAATTTGACCGAACCACGTAAATCCCATGTCTCTATTTTATTTAATTTTTCTTTGTTATTTATCTTTTGCAATTGTCAAGAACTCTTTCGTCAATTTTCTAGGATCAGTCCTAACAAACTGGTATCAGAACTTCTTCGGAGAGTTTGGATTCTGGGACAACAATGATAATAACAAAGATGGTTCTCATCATTGGCAATTTTCAAACTTTGGATTCTGAGACTTTGGATTCTGTGGCAACTGAAGATGGACATTATTTTGGTTCAAAACGGAGTTGATTTAGTGATACAATGAGTTGAAAAAAGGCCAGAAAACGTGGCGAGTACGGATTTTGCTGCCATGGATAAGAAGGTTAGGTCTTAGATATTTTAAATCCCTTTGATGAGGTTTTATGAGAGGTTGCCACCAAACTTCTAAGGTAATGTGGGATAAATTCTAAGAATTTATACATAAAGAAGATAGTTTTGACTTTATTTAAAGCAACTGTATATGCTAAATCAATGATTGAAGGTACATCTATATTCTTACATCTTGATAAATTTGATTCTTTTATTATGGATTTAGAGAATATAGATTTGAAAATTGATGATGAGAATCCCTTGTTACTTTATGTTCCCTCCCCAATCCTTTAAGTATTTCGAGATACTATGATTTATGAAAAGAAATACTTTCAAAAATTAAATCAGATTAAAATCAAGGAGCAGATAGATAGAGATATTATTGAAAAATTAATGAGATCTGAAAGAGCCTAGTTGCTAGGGTCGGATCTGATAGAAATAAACCTAACACTGTTAGTGTTTCTAGATCTAAAACTACATCTAAATCAGGCATAAAATTTTAGAGTGTAATTATTGTCATAAAATAGTTTTGACACATTAAGGCTAGCTGCTATAAATTGAAAATAAATTAAACAAAAGGAAACATGTTGAAAAAAAATACTAAAGCCACTAAAGTTAGTGTTACAACCGATGAGAATGAAAGAAATATTTTCATTGTGATTGACGACAGGACAATATCTAAAAAAGGATATATTTTAGATTCTGAGTGTTCTTATCACATATGGTCCGACAAGGATTTGTTTTCCACGTATGAATCTTGTAATTGTAGAATTATTTTGATGGAAAATACTACTATTTGTAATGTTGTTGGTAAGGGTACAGTCCAAATTAAAATGCATGATGGTATTGTGAGGACGCCACTAATGTTAGAACATGATCTTCATTTGAAAAGAATCTCATCTCTTTGAGCACCTTGGAGGCACTTGGGTGCAAATACCTAGTTGAAAATAGTGTTATGAAGGTTTCCAAAGGTGCTCTTATTGTGATAAAAGCTTGCAAGTCTTTTAGTTTATTATTTTACAGGATTCTACTATTACAGATTCTATTGCAGTTTTATCATTATCTTTGTTTGATGCCGACATCATCAAATTATGACATATGCATTTGGGACACATGAGCGAGAAAGATTTAGGCATTCTAAGTGAAAGGGGATTTCTTTATAGACAGCATACCGGTCCATCGGAATCCTGTGAATATTGTATCTTCAGAAAGCAGAAAAGAGTCAATTTCAATTCACCAACAATTTATATGACGAAAGGTACTCTTTATTATATTCATTTAGATTTATGGGATCCATCTCATGTTCCGTGTAAAGGTGATGCCAGGTATATACTGAATTTCATTGATGATTTGGGTATACTTTTTGAAACATAAGAGTGATGTTTATCTAACTTTTAAACAATGGAAAGTTTTGATTGAGACACAGATAGGTAAACTGATAAAGCGGCTTTAAAGAGATAATGGCATGAAATTTTGTGACGGCAAATTTGATGAAATTTGCAAGAATGAAGGAATTGTTCGACATCGTACTGTTAAGATGACACCTCAACAAAATGGTGTGGCTGAACGTATGAATAAAACACTTTTGGAAAGAATAAGGTGTATGATCTCTAATGTAGGGTTGACGAAAGACTTTTGGGCAGAGGTGATCATTATGGCTTGTTACATTGTCAACCATGCTCCTTTTACGACTCTTGATTTCAAAACTCCTGAGGAAATTTGGTCAGGTACTCCTGCTGATCACTTTGATTTAAAAGTTTTTGGATGTCTAGCACACATGCATGTGAATGATGGAAAATTGGACCCTAGAGCTAAAAAGTGTATTTTAGTTGGGTATGCTTTTAGGGTGAAAAGATACAGATTATGGTGTTTTGATCCCAAATCCCCAAAATTTGTGATCAGTAAAGATGTTACTTTTGATGAATTATCTATGTTATCTTCCAAAAAGGAGTCTTCTAATCCTTGTGCTATAGATGGTGCATAGAAGTAGATGGAGTTTGAAATCAGCAGTTCAAGTCCTTCTCAATCCGACTCTTCTATGCAGCAATTGCCAATAGATGCACCTGAACCTACTGATGAAGATGATCTAGAAGAGAAATAATATTCCATAACTAAAAATCGATCAAAGAGGAATATTCAACCAACGTAAAGATATGCAAATATGGTTGCATATGCTTTGTCTATTGCACAAGAAACTAATGGAGTTGATGAGTCCTCTACCTATTCAAAAGCAGTTTCTTGTGATGATTCTGTTAAGTGGTTGCTTGCGATGAATGAAAAAATTGAGTCTCTCCAAAAAAATAGAACTTGGGATCTTGTAAAGCCGCCTTTAGGTAAGAAAATTGTTGATTGTAAGTAGGCCTTCAAGAAGAAGGAAGGTATTTAAGGGGTTGAAAATGCATGGTGTAAAGCACGATTCGTTGCAAAAAACTATAGTCAGGTACAGGGTACTGATTTCATTCATATGTTTTCACGTATTATTAAACATAGCTCTATTTATGTTTTACTTACTTTAGCTGCCATATATGATTTGGAATTGGAGCAATTTGATATTAAGATAGCTTTCCTACATGGTGAATTCGAAGAACAAATCTATATGACCCCAGGGATTTGAACTTGAAGGAAAAGAGGACCGTATTTGCTTGTTGAAGAAATCCTTATATTGATTAAAGGAATCTCCAAGATGGTGGTATAAGAGGTTTGATTCCTTTATATTGGGTCATGGTTATTTGATGAGCATATATGATAGTTGTGTTTATTTCCCGAAATTAAATGATGGTACTTTTATTTATTTGTTGCTTTATGTTGATGACATGCTCATTGCTACTAAGAATTTGTCAGAAATTTACAGTTTGAAGTTGTAACTAAGTAGTAAATTTGATATGAAAGATTTGGGAGCCGTTAAGAAGATTCTTGGCATGGATATCAGACGAGACCAGACGAGACCGAGGAGCAGGGAAGTTTTGTTTGACCCAAGAAAATTATCTTAAGAAAGTCTTAGAACTATTTAGCATGAAAGATGCTAAACCGATAAGTATCCCTCTTGCTAAATTTTTGATTATCTACTGGTCAGTCATCACAATCAGATGAAGAGGAAGAATATATGGCACAAATTCCTTACTCTAGTGCAATCGGCAGTGTTATGTATGCAATGATTTGTAATCGTTCAGATATTTCACAAACAGTCAGTATTGTTAGAAGATTTATATTTTGTCAGGTAAAGCACATTAGCAGGCTATGAAGTGGATTCTCAAATATTTGCTAGGTACTTCAAAGGCTTGTTTGGAGTTTGGAAGAAATATTAACATTTGATTTGTTTCACAGACTCAGACTACGCTAGGAATCTTGACAGGAGAAGATCACTTTCAAGTTATATATTCTGTATTGATAGTTGTGCAGTCAGTTAGAAAACTACTTTACAATCTATTGTAGTTTTATCTAACACGGAGACAGAAGATATGGTTGTGACCGACGCAATCAAAGAAGTCTTGTGATTAAAGGGTTAGTTTGGTGAAATTAATCTACGTCAAGGTATTACTGTTTTTCACTGTGATAGTCAAAGTAGTATACACTTAGGGCCCATTTGATAACCTAATTCAGGTCTTAATCTTAATGACTTCAGACCTTAATGGTGTTAAGACTGTTTGATAACAAAAAAAATACTACATCTTAATCATTAAGTGGGTCTGAATTGCATAGGTAAAATGGAGCCCAAAAAATAAGTGATACGTTTATCACTTATCACCACTGAATAAAAAGTACGCTCAGATGTTAGGGTATAAGTATATTTTTTAGGACATAAATAACCTTTGCCAAATAAAACACTGTCACCTTTCTTTTTCACCTTTCTCATTCTTTTGCCATCTATTTTCTCTCTCTCCTCTTCCTTCCCCATCAGCTTTGCCTCCTACGCCATCCTTGAAGCAAAGAAATCTCTACCGGAAATCTGCTCGGCAACCTCCACCGCTGCCGCACCACCACCACTACCACAGGTATCCTTTTTCTCTTCCTTTCACTCTTGTCTTTCTATCTACCTATCTCTACGTTTTTAATTATTCTGCTGAAGATGGGTGAATAGTTGAATATCATACAGTGTTGATTTACTTGTTCCCTTTTTCTTCTTCATTGTGGAAACGATCCATGGTTTTGTTTTTTGACTTAAAGATTCTACCTTTCAGTTGAGGAATTTATTGTGGCCCTTTTTTCTACTTCTTCTTCTTCTTTTTTTGGGTTGATCTTGGCTTGCTGTTGAACTGGAGAGTGATATATGCGTCTGCCTTGTACTTTGAATGTTACAATGTGGCTCTCTTTAGTGGCACTAGTATATCAATTCTGCGCTTTCATTAGCATGCTTTTGTGCTTAATTATTGCAATGGCCACAAAAAAGATAAGTGAGGAAGTGCAAAAACTTCCGCACGAATTTGATGGATATTATGTGGTTTCTAAGTTCATTTCCAGCCTGGTTTCAGGATTTTGGTGTAAACTTTTTGTAGGTAAGATGAATGCTTAAATGCTCATTCGATATGTTGTTTCTGATTATGGTTAAATTGCTTCCACCCTCTCCCCTCACAGTTATAGTGGTAAAGCAAAGGTTCTGGTGGCATAATGCTTGCTATTTCTTACATTTTTACACATGCCAAACTTGGTCAAGATGATTTCTTTGATACTATGATCAAAGCCATTGCCTTTTTCTTCCCCATTTTGTTGTGCTTGGTAACAACATTCAAGTGTCATGGCTCTCGTCTGTTGTTGGTGCTCTAAAATTTCTGCATTCCCCTGTTTGTATATTTTAGCCAAATACAAGCTCTAGATGATTGTATGCCTCTTTCTTCTTCTACTTCTTCTTCTTTTTTTTTCCAAGGTGGTGTCAATTTTTTCCTGCATTCCCTTGAAGAAATTTTCTGCTGAACCCACCTGGATTTGTTTTATATTTCTGTGTTTAGATTTCCTCTCACCTTTACTGGTCAAGTTTGTTAATTTCTATATACCACATAGGAGGAAACTTTACATAGAATGTTAAAATTTCCTTATTTAAAACATTCAGTAGTTAAGGTAATTTTATTGACTTTCCTACTCTGAGACATTGTTAAGATTGTTTTCCAACATCCTGAGATGCGAATTATGTCAAAAGAGATAACTTTTGCTGATGTAATCAAAAAGTGGTTTAGTCTGATGGAGTTTAAGATTTTAAAATATTTGTAAGTAAAATTTATTTGAAAGTTTTTGCCAGATCATAAGGCATCACATAGTCTTGCATAAAAATTCTCCTTTCTAGTTTCTGATGTATCTTATCATTTACATCCGTTAGTGCAGGTATGATAGTTGAACTTTACTATATTAAAGTGTTGTAACGAATTGCAATGCATCATAATACAAATCCTTAGATATTTTAATTACCAAAGAAATTATAAGACATAGTACAGATTATATAGTTTAGCTATTTCTTGATGTACTCTTGATAGGCTATTCTTTTTAGATCACATAAGGTATATTGGTTGAGAAAGAGAATTATTCATCAAAAACCAAAGAGAACAGAAAATATTATTCTTGTGTCAATTTTTACATCCTATGACTATTAAGTAAGATATTCTTCAGTCCATGATACTACTGTCTTCTCTTTTATTAAAAGGATATGAAGAAATTGAAGCAACTTAGTACTGCTAAGTCAAAGAAATAAATAAGGGGAGAGGAAAAGAAAAAGAAGCAGGAAAAAAAAAGTGCTGGAACTTTGTACACAGCTAGTAGACAGTAGTTTTCATTAGCAAGCTTATCAGGAAATAGTTGCATTTAATTACATGCATGTGAGGTGTCATAATCCATGGGATTTTTGAGTATTGACAAGTGCATTTCATCTTCCTACTAAATATCCATGGTACAAATAGCTTATTGATACTATATCCCGGATTGCAACTCTTAAAGGGACAAATAGCTTAACAAGAATATTGTGACTTCTCCTATTTCTTTCTTTGTCTAGGCATACATATGTATCTTTTTATCATTTTTCATTTTTACTAGTAGTACTTGTTGAAGATTGTATATTATTCGTGTAGGGATGAAGTCTGAAGAAAGTGGTAGACTTAACTGGAATTCAGATTTATTTAAAAGGTTTCTAGATTTGTGCTTGGAAGAAGTTGCTGTAAAGAATTTTTGTGGGAGTAGTTTTAAAAAAGAAGCATGGGAAAGGATTATAGAAGTTCTGAAGAAGGAGACAAATAGAAATTTCACTCAAAAACAATTGAAGAATAAATGGGATTATCTGAAAAAAATATATTTAGTTTCAGTTAAGTTAATTGGAAATATAGGAAATAATCACTATGATCCCATCACAAATACCATAAATTGGAGCTCGGAGAAATGGGAAGAATATATCAAGGTATATCTCTCAAACTATGTAGTTTTAATTAATCAAGTAAGCAAAAATACTTACAATTCATTGTTGTGTTTCATATTACAGGATAACCCAGATGCAAAACAATTCAATTCAAGCCATTAAAATATCCAAACGAAATGAAAGCATTGTTTGATGGCATAGGAGCAACTGGAAAATATGCATGGGGGCCTTCCAAGTATGAATTACGTAAGGATGATAATGAAATCTGTATGCTAACTTATGTGAACCTTGAAAAAGAGCACGTTGATGCACCTTCTTCTTTAACTACTGTAAATTTTGAGAAGAATAATGGGAATAAGCGCCAAAAGAAAGTGGATGACCTTGATAACCAATTAATGGCGGTTCTTAAGACATTGGAGTAGTCAGATAGACCAAGCATTGAAGAATGTAATAAACTTTTAGATTAGGTGCAAACACTGGGTCAGAATAGTCCCCTCTATATCGCAGCTACTGGTATCTTCTGTGAAAACAAGGCATACAGAGAGTAATGGGTTCGATCAAGTGATAAATCTGAAGAATTTAAAAAAAGTTGGATAGCAATGATAGGAAAGAAGTTAGGTCTACTTTAAATTAAAAAGAAATTATATGGTCAAAGTTTTTAGATGTTGGATTTTACTTTATTGAACTGTGAAGGATTCTATTTGGAATAATTTTTTTGTTATAGTAGTTGTGGGAGATAACATTTGTTGATAAGAATATTTTGATGTTTATTACTTTTTATTTTTTAAACATTGTTTTACTTTAATCAATCCAAATGCTTACTTTATTACTTTTATTTTGTCAATTATATTTTTTATTTCTACAGATGTTAACAGAGGAGCAAAAGAAATTATTGAAGATTGTGCTGATATTACTCATCATAAAACGAATTAAGAAAAAACGTACTGGAAGAAGGCCGGATACTGATTCAATGCTAAGTGGTTTTGAATACATGAATGAAATTATTCGTGGAAATCTAGCACACTCAGTAGAAATGTTACGTATGGAAAAATGATTATTTATGAATTTATGTACTCATTTTCAAAATAGAGGTTGGGTACAAAATAGTCGTTATCTTTCTGTTGAAGAAAAAATAGCGATGTTTCTTATGAGCCTAGGTCAACATCACACGAGTCGAACAGTGAAAAGAAGATTTCAGCATTCAACCCAGACAGTGCATACATACTTTTATGAAGTTTTGAATGCGAAGATGAATCTTGCTCAGGAAATGATTGTTCCAAATTTTGATTCAAATGCGAATATAAGTCGGCAACAACGGTGACTTCGAGAAGCATTTCAGGTATTATATCTCAAAAATAATATACAAAAATCAATATTCATATCATTTTTATAATTTTAACCATTTCTTATTTTTACATTAAAAGGTGCTATTGGTGCACTTGATGGCACTCTTTATACCACTTGCACAACAAACTCCTTATCGAGGGAGAGGACAAGGAAAGTGCAACCAAAATGTGCTTGCAATTTGTGACTTTAATGTGGTGTTCACATTTGTATGGGCTGGTTGGGAAGGAGTAGCACATGATTCTAGAGTGCTAACAGAAACTATGCGAGATCCAACAAGCAATTTTCCTTTTCCTCCAGAAGGTAAAATCATCTTTAAGGAAATTAATATTCAATAATGCTCTACTTAATACAATGTGTATTATTGCAGGAAAATATTATTATGTGATGCTGCCTATCCACTGACATGTGGTTTCATGACTCCTTATCGTAATACGCGCTACTGGTTAGTTGATTTTCAAGGTGGGTGTCGTCCAACCACAAAGAAAGAGAAATTTAATTAGGCACATGCAAGATTAAGAAATGTAATTAAGCATGCTTTTGGAGTACTCAAAGCTCGTTTTCCAATTCTCAAATTGATGGCACAATATCCTTTTCCAACCCAACAAAATATTGTAATTGCATGTATAGCCATCCACAATTATTTGCGAAGAAGTGGTGTTATTGATACTTGGTTTCATGACTTTGAGAATGAAGAAATTGTGGTACAAAATGAGCAACATATCGAAGACAACACAGAAAATGCAGAACAAGGAGGAGGATCTTGACAAGCTGATCAACTTTTTATGATCAACTTACGTGAGCAAATTAAAAATCAACATTTTTAGCATTTTAGATTAATTATATTCATAGAATTTGATAGACTAGCATTTAAATTTTGTCAAATAAATTTGTTATATTATAATTTTATTTTCATTTTAGTTCCTTTTTATAATAAATAATTCTTATTTAAATAAAATTTACTCATATGTGCTACTAGTAAAATATACCATTATAATAGCATCATTTATAAATAAATCAATATAAGGACAAAATTGTAAAACTATAGGAAATTCAGCATTTAGCTATCTATGATTATCAAACAGAGATAACACATTCAGTATTTAGATTCAGACAAAAGTTGCGTTAGATTCACCACTTAATAATTCAGTGACTTAATGAATTCAGATTTCAGACTTCAGTTTTCAGACTTCAGTTTTATCAAACGCACCCTTAGCTAAAGATCAGATGTATCATGAGATGATGAAGCACATTGATGTGAAGTGTCACTTCATTCGAGATACTATTGCTGAAGGGAAAGTCCTTATTTAGAAAATAAATACTAAGGAGAATCCTACTGACATATTTATGAAACCTCTTTCAGTTTACAAGTTCAACCGATGCTTGGATTTGGTTGGTATTCATTGTTTGTGATTAAGTCCATTGGGTCTTCTGTGGAGAAGGTAAAGTAAGTTTACTATTTATCGATATTGGGGACACGCCAAGATGAAGATTTGTTATGTGTGGTTTTTTCCTACATCGGTAATTTTATTACAGAACCTTTCTCTATGTTGCCTATAAATATAATGGGTTTATAGTGAGATTAAATGCACCAAACCAAGTGAGTTTTTAGTGAGCTATTTGGACCTTTGGGTCATTAAGTCTCATTTGTAGTAAAATTATTTTGCGCTCTCTTATATTTTAGTATTAGGTGCTTTTGGGTTTAGGAACACTTTTCTAATATTTTTGTACTCTATTCTTCATAGTGAAATTTTGCTCTTTCTCTATCCATGGACATAGGTCAATTTGACCGAAATCCTATGTCTCTATTTTATTTAATTTTGCTTTGTTATTCATCTTTTAAAATTGTCAAGAACTCTTTAGTCAATTTCTTGGGATTAGTCCTAACATGAACAACATGTGAGAAAATAAAGTTAAGAGTACAGTAATGGAGGCAAATCAGTAAGAAGATGAAATTTATGGTTTAAGCTAGCAATATACAATTTCTTTCATTTTTCTTTTCTTCTTCAAAATGAGATGGAGGAATTAATTGTGAAAGGTTGGATTAACAAGAACGATGTAAAATTTTTTTCTTTTACTGTTAGTAAGCTTAATTTAATGAAAAATAATTTGTCAAATAATAAGTAATTTTGATTAGTCAAAGCATAAATTTCTATTTGTGACTAAAACTTACTGTTTAGGAGATATATTTACTAATTTTATGGAAAAATTTAGGCCCCGTTTGATAACCCAATTCAGGTCTTAATCTTAATGGTTTCAGACCTTAATGGTGTTAAGACTGTTTGATAACAAAAAATACTACATCTTAATGATTAAGTGGGTCTAAATTGTCCAGGCAAAATGGAGCCCAAAAAATAAGTGATAAGTTTATCACTTATCACCACTTAATAAAAAGTACGCTCAAATGTTAGGGTTTAAATACAATTTTTAGGACATAAATAACCCTAGTATTTATAACATTTGATAGACTAGCATTTATATTTTATCAAATAAATTTGTTATATTATAATTTTATTTTCATTTTTAGCTCATTCTTTTTCTTTTTTTTTTATAATAGTTCATTCTTTTTCTAATAAATAATTCTTATTTTTTTGATAATAGTTCATTCATTTTTAATTCATTCTTTTTCTAATAAATAATTCTTATTTTAAATAAAATTAAATCATATGTACTACTAGTAAAATATACCAATATAGATCATTTATAAACAAGTCAATATAAGGACAAAATTGTAAAATACAAGAAATTCAGCATTCAGTCGTCTATAATTATCAAACAGGCATAATATGTTCAGTGTTTAGATTCGGACAAAAGTTGTATTAGATTCACCACTTAACAATTCAGTGACTTAATAAATTCAGACTTCAGATTTCAGATTTTAGACTTCAGATTTCAGATTTCAGTTTTATCAAACGGGGCCTTAGTGACACTAAGGTCCCATTTGACAACCCAATTCAGGTCTTAATCTTAATGACTTCAGACCTTAATGGTGTTAAGACTGTTTGATAACAAAAAAATACTACATCTTAATGATTAAGTGGGTTTGAATTGCCCAGGTAAAATGGAGCCCAAAAAATAAGTGATAAGTTTATCACTTATCACCACTTAATAAAAAGTACGCTCAGATGTTAGGGTTTAAGTACAGTTTTTAGGACATAAATAATCTTTGCCAAATAAAACACTGTCACCTTTCTTTTTCATCTTTCTCATTCTTTTGCCGTCTGTTTTCTCTCTCTCCTCTTCTTTCCCCATCAGCTTTGCCTCCTACGCCATCCTTGAAGCAAAGAAATCTCCACCAAAAATTTGCTTGGCAACCTCCACCGCCGCCGCACCACCACCACCACCACAGGTATCCTTACGTGAAAAAATTGAGCAACATGGTGAAGATAACCCAGAAAATGCAGAATACGGAGAAAGATCTTGACAAACTGATCAAACTTTTATGATCAACTTACGTGAGCAAATTAAAAATCAACATTTTTAGCTTTTTTGATTAATTGTATTTATAACATTTGATAGACTAGCATTTATATTTTATCAAATAAATTTGTTATATTATAATTTTATTTTCATTTTTAGCTCTTTCTTTTTCTTGTTTTTTTTTTATAATAGTTCATTCTTTTTCTAATAAATAATTCTTATTTTTTTATAATAGTTCATTCATTTTTAGTTCATTCTTTTTCTAATAAATAATGCTTATTTTAAATAAAATTAAATCATAAGTACTACTAGTAAAATATATCAATATAGATCATTTATAAACAAGTCAATATAAGGACAAAATTGTAAAATACAAAAAATTCAGCATTCAGTCATCTATAATTATCAAACAGGCATAAAAAGTTTAGTGTTTAGATTCAAACAAAAGTTGTATTAGATTCACCATTTAATAATTTAGTGACTTAATGAATTCAGATTTCAGATTTCAGTTTTATCAAACGGGGTCTAATAATTATTCTACAGAATGTTGAAATAGATGCTAAAAAACTTAATGTGTGGCTAAAGTCAATAGAAACCTACAATTGTAGGTTGCTCCACGACAATTACTATGTTCCGTTTGGATTAGGTGTTTTTGGAATTGTATTTCAAAAACACTACGGTAGCATTACTGTAGCGAAAAACAATCATTGTAACTTGTATTTGGTGTATTTGGAAGATTTTTTTTCAATTTTATTTTTTCTTTTCCATTTATTTTTCTTTTTTTCTTTTCCATTTCTTTTTTCTTTTTTTCCCTCTTCTTCCCCCACCTAGGCGCCGGTCGCCGGCGGCGACCAGACCAGCAAGAAGAAGAAGGAGAGAGAGAGAGAGAGAGAGAGAGAGAGAGAGAGAGAGACCTCCCTGGTCGCCGGCGCCGGCGACCGGTGCCTGGGTGGGGGGCGGGGAAGAGGAGGGAAAAGAAGAAAAGAAAAAAGAAAAAAGAAATGAAAAAGTAAAAAGAAAAAATATATAATATTGTGAAAAACAAGTAGTTTGTTTTTGGAGTTGTTTTTGGAGTTGTTTTTACTATAGCATTTGGAATGTGAAAAACAGTATTTCAAAAACAAGGAAAAAACTCCTCAATCCAAACGGACCCTATAATTATTGGCATTGTAGCATTGTCCCGTTTTTGTTATATTCTTTTCTTTCTCCATTTTTTTCCCATTCGATGTATCATCATAACACGGGGTCAATATTGCTGCTTGTGTGTTGCTGACATGTTTTATTTATTTTTAATTGTCTATACCATATTTTCGGTGTACGTCCTTTAAAATCCTATTACTAAACCCAGAAAAGGGTGCTCGATGTTGCTTTTGTTTTATTCAATTTGTTTAATTAATGACAGTCTGATTCCATTAACCTAAGTATGAATTAAGTGCTGCATAATTAAACAGAGATTTTGCGGACTTTTTACAAAATTCTGGGTACTTTTCCTGATTGTTCATGTATCAATTAATTTTAACATTGTAAAAGTCTAAAGTTTCACAGATGTAATGAACAACTTTCTATCCTTTTAATCCTGCCCAGGTCATGGCATATAGTCTGGTAGAATGATTAAGTAACTTAAGCACACGGTATAATCACTTAGAGTTACGAATGGATGATTAATATACATACTGAAATTGATCGTATGTTAAGTCAAAGAAAGTATAAGAGTAATCGCTAAACAATGTGACAAAAAGTTATGAGATGTTTTTACAATGAAGCTGGAGCGTGAATTACCAGAGAACAGAAAGAAAGAAGGAAAAAAATAAAAGAATAAACAAGGAGTGAGGCCATCTTCTCATCTTATTTAATTACACTTAAGTCGTATAGTTGTTCGTACTTAAACACATTATCTCAAATATATAAGAGATTAATTTTTCAAAAATTTTCAGTTAATTTTAATTATGTCTTCAAAGACAATTTAAAACCAAAGAACAACTGGATATGGATGTAACCTTATGACGAAAGATAAGCTATATTAGACACCAAAGCATCACAGCCAAGATTTACTACATATCTTAAGCAGAAGCATAAATAACAGTTCCAACGTGGGAAACTCACAGGTCCAGGTGCTGTACTAGTATTATAGTAGTATGTTACACAATTTTTGGATACTTGTGACTTGTGAGGTTCATCCCACTTTATTACAAGCACACCATCTTACACCATCTTCAAGGAGGAAATTCTAAAATGTGATGGAAAAAAAAAAGTTTCTACAAGAGGGGTTGTTTGCAAAAGACTTTCTAACATTGTGATTTTCGCATTTGATAAATCACGAGTTGATTGAAACTTCGCATTTGTCAAATCGGTTAGTAATTGGACGAAAAAAAAAAGTGAAAAGATTATATTTTTCACGCTAAACTCGCATTTGTGCTGATTTTCCTTTTTTTTTTTCCATTTCTGATGCAATTATTTTTTTCCGTTTGTGTTGATTTTTTTTCAATTTCTGATGCAAATTTTGTTTTCCCATTTCTATTGCATATTTTTTTTCCATTTCTGCTGCTAATTCCGTCCCTTTTTTTTATCGTGTATTACGACATTTATGTATCATGTATGACAACTCCATAACGAGTTCTGCGCATTCTATGAATCGAGTTCATTCGAAATTAAAAAAAAAGAAAATGTCGCCACAAAATTTGTCAACATAAATAGGATGTTATAACCGACGCAACAATAAAGAAGAACACGTAGCCGCAAGAATAGGCCCAAAACCAAAACCCAGAATAAAACGGACACGACAACTAACATATACCGTAAGCCTCGGGGGCGTTGCCCCCGAACCCCGAATAGCTCAGCGAGGGTTGAAAAAACATGATTGCGTCGGTTAAATCGTATAAAATTCTCTAAATTGGAAAATATTCACTTTAAACATATATTCACTCATTTTTCAATAAATAAACATAATATAAATAATATTATGCATTTTTAAAATAATTCTGAATTTCGAGGCCCTCACATCCTTCCCCCTTAAAAGAATTTCGTCCTTGAAATTCAAACCTCGATTCTGAACCACTCGGATAATCCTTTGGATCTTTTCTTCAACTTTTCGGTTACTTCCTTAATCCTTCAATTTCTCCATAAAACCTCAACTAGGGGAAATTTGCTTACTTCTCAAGTTTGTCACATTCTTATCATGAATCTGCACATAATGTCTTTCATGAGCTAGCATTTCCTCTACTTCGATATCTTCCAATTTCCATAATAGTGCTTATTGCATCAACAATGGTATGCGTTCAAGTCTTATAAGGTGGTCTTCTCTAAAACTCTCCAGATGCATATGTTTATACATATCCTAAAGGCCACCTCAATCCAATTATGTTTCCATCAAAATTTATCTTCCATGAGCTTTACCCTTAGATGTCTCTCATGGTGTTCAAACCCCAAGATCATAAAGTACTCTAACAGGGTCTATATTTACTCCATACAAGGAAGCAGGATTAACAGTCAAATGGAAAGTATCAGAAGCCACTAAAATTTCATTAAACAAGACAGGGGTAGTACCTTTAACATTTTCAGTTGGATCGGGCACTTGTTGTTGGTTAATGGTGTAGACCCTGGCGCATGCAAATAATTGGTGTTCGGTACTACCACATCGGAAACACTTTCCTGCCTTCTTCCAACATTCATCCTCAGTATGGTTCAACTTCCTACAGAAATTACATGTTATACTGGGAGTAGATACCTGACTACCTTGCGAGACATTTGTTGATTGTCCCCTTCCACTCAAAGTTCCTCCGGCGTCCGGACCCCGCTCCACTAGAGAATGTTTCCTTTACCATAGATCCTCTCAACGCTCCAGAAGGGTTTTCTTTTCCCATGTCTCTTCCAATCTTAGGGGTTGGAGCAGCCACATCCAATGGTCCTCGACTACTGCTAGGAGCATTCTTTTTTCTTGCATTGAAAGATCTAACTTGAGCCTTTGCCCTTTCAACCCTCTGGGCTTTCTCAACGGCTTCACTAAAGCTATTGATTTGGGCAGCCACCAAAATTTCTTGTATCTCCACATTCAATCCTTGCACAAATCTTCTAATTCTCCTTTGTTCGGTTGCCACTAACTCGGGAGCAAACCTCGACAATTTGGTAAAGAGTGCCTCATATTCTGCGTCCCTTGCTTACATCTAATAAAATCATCTTCCCTCTTCTCCTGGACTAGTGGGGGAAGAAACTTAGCATTAAATTCTCTAGTAAAGTTCACCCAAGTTCTAGGGATTTGCTCTCTTTCCCATTTCACCCTTGTCATATCCACCATGCTCTAGCGGCTCCTTCAAACTGAAATACGGCAAATGACACTTGCCTCTCCTCCGTGTAATCTAAGGCAGTAAAAATATCAGAAATTCTCTCCAACCATCCTTCAGCAACTTCAGGGTGGGTTCCCCAAGGAATTTAGGCGGGTTAAACCTTTGAAATCTCTCAAGAGCCCTATCCTCACCAACTCCAAGGTTACCAGGATGTTGTTCAGGTCCAGGGCCTTGTTGCCCAGCCATCTGATTTAGAATCTCAGGTCATACGATTCATGGTGGTAGCCATTTGCTCCACAAAGTTAACCCGGCACCTTGATTACGATCGGTAGATTCATGATCACCTCAATATTTTGGAGTAGCCTTGTCCCTAGATCCCGGCCTCGACCTCTTCCACCCTCTATAGTTCTTTAGAGGGCAGACATTTTAATATAACAGGAAAATACAATACACTATTAGAAAATCAAGTTGAAAGACAAATAAAACACTTTATATACATAACTTCGTAATACTTGAAGTGCAGGTACATCGGATGAGCATACTTTTAACAAAAGACACACGCATAAGTCACATCAAGTTCACAAATACAGTTAAGCAAAGTACGATTATTCAAAAGCTAGTAAACATGCAATTTACAGGGTTGAGAATCCACTCGATGATTTTCTCACAAAAGATTACACGAAATCTTAATTCCATGCTCGCTAATCTACCAAGTCTCGAGCGAAGCCTCCATGGAAGCACTCTTCAGGGTCAAACTCAAATCGGGGATCTGCCTTAACCATGGCGGCATCCCTCCGTGTTCTTCTTATTAACCACTACATTCTCCTCAACTCGATTAGCCTGAAAGACTTCCTCAACCCTAGCCTCACACTTGGTCACTATGCCATTGGCTCGCTCTCGAGTAACCTTTATTCCTCAAGCTGACCGGGCAGCGAGACCTCCGAACAGCTCAGCGAGTTGTATTCTAAGAAGGCGTGTTTACTTTCCAACTTCTCATTGCCTGAATGCAACTTCACTTATAAGTAAAATTTATAAAAAAAAGTAAATTTTTTGAAATCGCATTAGAATAAGAGCACGCGGGACTAGAAATACTTTCTCTTTGTGGTTATCAAATCGTTATGGAGTTTACTAGATCAAAACTTTAGCTAAGTTTACTTGAACAATTGTCAAGACAATATTAACATTGGCCAAGCTCCATCTAGCCATTAGGAAGTTAGTGTCCAAGGAATAAACCTATAAAAACAGTGTTGTATTGGTGTTCAATGGATAGCATACCTCAAATAAGTAGCCAAATAGTGAGTTTATTCAATCAAAATCGAGTCAGGCGAGTTCTAGGATATAAATGTAAGCTCATTAATTTTTTTACACAACGAACCTTACTTTACATATCCAAATTTTAACAAATGTCTTTTGAATATATAAGGATACTCTAAACAATTTATGAGTAAGGAAATTATATGTTCAAGAAGGCTTTGAAAAGAAAAGTAATGAATATAAATTCCAGGAAATCGAGCAAGTCATATAAAGTATTATCAAAGATTTCAGTCCCCTGGATAATAGGAAGAAAGAAGAAAAATGAAGAAAAGAAAGATAAGACAGTACATTTTCTTTTTTTTTATTTCCCAAAGTATTATCAAGCTTTGGGGCCGAACCTTCTTGGCTCTTATCCTATGTCAAGGTGCCTTGAATCATGTTTCTTCAACCCTCGTTGAGTCGCATTCAGAATCACGAGTTATGCTTTCATTTTCTTTTTTTTTTCAAAACTTCGCATTTGCAAAATGCGAGTTCACTGGAACTCGCATTTTGCAAATGCGAACATCACTGGTCTGAACCCTACACCCAAATCACCCTATTTGCAGAAAAAATTTAAAAATCATAATATTTTTAGAAATTTCTCCATCTTCAAGGCTGCTGCGCAAACACCATCATAGTAGTGTCTTAACTACGGGCACTTGCTCTGCTTGGGGTGGTCGCATGGGAAAAACGGCTGCGGATGCTATCTGGTCCAGAAACCTCGCCGTCATCATTCACTTGATCAACTTGAACAGCAGGAGCTCCTCTTTTGCCGTTAGGACCAGCGGTAACTTTTCGACCAGGATTTGCAGCAGTCAGAAGCTGACGGTCATGGAGAAAGACCCTCTTGGCATTTGCTTCAAGAGATCCTGCAACCAACACAAGAGCAACAAAAGCAGCTAGCAAGGTCTTCATGATTACATTAAACAACCTGAGGACACAGTTTGACGTTGCTAAGTTGTCAAAGTATAGAAACAGAAGGGCAAAAAAACAAGAAGAATTAGGGTTTGAAATGCATACCTATCTTTATCACTTGGAAGTTGGTATCTTGTACATCGCAATGGTGTGGGAAAATTGATTCCAAAGTTTGAAATTTATGGAAGGATAATTCACTGTGGAAAAATGTTAATAGCACTCCAATTTTTGTTAATTGTGTTCTCATCATTTATTTTATCATATAGTCTAGTACATAAAAATCATATAATAAAAATGATAGTTGAGGTGCGATTAACAAGAAAAAAAAAGAAGCATAATTAACATTTCCTTTTACCGTGACCTGAATTTTTTTAATGGGCCGAAAAGGTTAGAGCGTAGGCAAGGGAGGATTAAGAATACTGTTGTGGAAATGGAGGAAGGTGTAGCCACCAAACAACAATGATGATTAAATTCTATAAATGAGAATTTACAATGCTGACTTTTGATGTTATATTCTAATTTCTTTTCAAGTGTGTTTCCCAATTGGGGGTTAGCCTTGTGGTGATAATGGGTTTGTTTGTATAACAGAAATTTGCAAAATTTATTTACAAAATTTACTTTGCTTACATCATAATCACACTTTCCAATCACCTTTTTATCTTCCCAACAACATTTTATCTCACATACATCACATCACAAAAAGTGCTACAGTAAATATTCCAAATATCTCAAGTAAATTATCTATCCAAACAAACCCAATGTAAATTAATATTTTTTTCGCCCCTAATTATTGTTTAAACCCTATTTGTGCACCACTTTGGAAATGTTTGACAAGGCATCAAATCAGATTGTAGAAGAACATGTATGTCAATAAATTTCATATTGGCCTATGTATTTTCCATTGGACCATGAATACCATAGTGCCTGTTCTTCCCATAAATTAATATTTTTTCGCCCCTAACTATTGGTTTAAACCCTATTTGTGTATCACTTTGGAAATGTTTGACAAGACATCCAATCAGATTATAGAAGAATATGTATGTCAATAAAATTTCCTATTTGCCAAGGGTTTTTCCTTTGGACCATGAATACCATAGTGCACGTCATTCTGCTTGAGTCATTTATTGAATGAACCTGAAGGGCATCAATTCCACGGTTCTCCTTAGTGGTACAAAAAAATTGAAAGATAAAAAATATTTCATATTTCAATCATGCTTATGGAGCAGCCAATCTTTTGAAATTGTATCTAATTAGTTCCAAAACTCAATTTCGGAAGGAATTCGTCCGAAGTTGGTTACGTCTTGACTATTGTGATCAAGGCAAGGGCAATTCTGCATAAAAAGGAAAACATATAAAACATACAAAACAAAAGTGAAGTCAAAATTAGATATTATACAAAATGGTTTACCAATATAATAACTACAATTACCACTTGCGAAAATATTTGTATTCTTTTTTACGAGTTTTAAATTTCTACACAATGGTTTATAATGGTGAAAGTAGGATTCACAAAAAGGGTACGGAGATTATATGCCTTTTTTTTTTTTTTATATTTGGACACACAATTTAAAGCATGAGGTGGAAATATATAACCTCTTGTAACATGCTGTAAAGTATGTTTCACTATCATAGACTATATATTTGTACAAAGCGTAAATTATATGGCATTTTTCTTTTGTTTGTTTGTATATGTTTAATATTTTTATTCAAAAACTACCCCTGCAACGGCCATGTATGGTTGATACATTATCGATGTAGATCCTCTGAACGGTCCAAGATTGGACCAACGGCGACCAACTCAATTTCGAGCGCTCGTTACAAAATTATTGAATTTTGAAATGGATAACTAAGATTGAGCCGAACCTCGTTGGCCTTATCTCAAACCATCCGTTGGACACGCCAGTCCTTCCCACAACCACAGAGGAACCGGATCCACATATTACCAGCTCTAACAACCAGATCTTATTGGGATTGAGCTTATTACTGCTCCACAATTTGAAAAGATTGGGAAACTCAATAGAAATAATTGAAAGAAGGGATACAAAGTGTTATTCACTAAAACAGTTCGCGTAAAATATGGATGCCTTCTACCCTATCAGGATATTTTTGCAATGTGGCAGCCCACAGAATAGACTTGTGGACGAAATAAAGCTTTCTACTCTGGATATTTTGGAGGTGGGCATAAACTTTGCTGAGGTAATTTAGTACGACGTTGGTGTAATAATGCTAAACACAGGTTCCCCTTCTATCATTAACAGAGGGAGGCAATACTGTTTTACCCACCGAGGAAGTAAATGTGCCTAAGAGCTGTTGCCATTGAAAGTTTATCCACTGAATGTCACTCATGAGATGGTAACTAAGTCTAGAGAATGCTGCCATGCTAGGGTTCAATGTGAGTGGATGATGCTTTATCTAGTCAAATGGTAAGTTATTTTCTTAGTTGTGATTATTAAGCTTGTGTTTCTCCTCTATATTGAAATTTTGGTTTTTATATTTATAATTGTGGTTTAGCAAGAGAACAAAAGGCAAAAACATACAACGTTAAGGATTGGCTAGTATTTATTTTGAAAAGAGAAGTAGAATCTCTAATCCAACGGTAAAAAGATTAGCTGGTATGCTTTAGTGTCGCGCCCCATTTTTTTTTGATTGAATGGAAAAAGAGGGAAAGGATTTTGGATTTTATTTGTTTTTGAAAAAAGAAAGGGAAAGGGGTCATGGGACTAAAGAAATGCGACGGTTTGGACCCAAAAACAAAAGTCTAGAAAAGGGTTTTTAGAAAAAGTTTGGAGTCGCCACTTGGTATGGAGTTTAGGTGTACCAAGTCACCCAAAAGTTTTGATTAATGAAAATAAACAAAGAAAACCCTTTTTAGACGACTCCAGGTCTTTGAAAACTAGAGAAAAAGGTTCGGGGGTCACAGTTGAAAGAAGGGAAGGCAAAGATTCGATGTTACTCGTCTCTAAGGCACCCTTCTAACCTAGCCAAAGCTAGTTGCAAGATTTAGTTAAAAATTTCCTATTTTTTCTAACTTTAAAATTTGTCACATTTGGATGTTGTCTATATGGATGCAAAACCTAGACCTAATGTTGGATCGAGAGGGGCAAATGTCTCCTTGAGGTGTGATTGGAATTGATCACATTAGTTGTGTCATCCAATTTTGATCCCTCGAGGAGGTCACGAAAAAATGCAAATGATGGGACTCGAATGAACGGAAAGATAGGGTTTTCAAAAATGCAATTTTTATAAAGTATCAAGAGAAAAGAAGTTGGTTTTGGAAAGGATCAATTCTAAATGCAAAAAGGAACTTGAATTTCCAAAAAGATGCAATTTTAAGAAAAGTGGCTTTTTAACTTTGAATTGCTAAAACATGAAGAAGAAAGTTGATTTTTAAAGAATGGTTTTGATAGCATTTAAAATAATGCACATGCATGTCCTAAAGAGGAATAATGCAACATAATGGGTGCGGGGGACTAAATTCGTGACTTTGAATCTTCCTTTTCATAGAAGGAAATAAAAGCGTGCTAAGGTTAGGAAGCCATACTCGCTCTTTTCCCTAATTCCAAGGGTAATGCCTTAAATGTACTAATCTAAAAAAGGAAAACTAAATGAGATGTTTCACATACGGGATGAGATAATAGTGACATGCAAAATGGGAAAGAAACTCTAAAAGTGAAAAAGTGTGTGTGATTTGTATCTAATGCATGAATGGCGTTTAAGGGTCTAGCATTGGACTAGCCCTCGTCAAAAGGTTCTTACTAACATTGGATTAGTGAGAAATCGAAAGGAAAGGCCACAACTAGCGTTGGACTAGTGTGGTGACGTCAATACATTTACACAATAAACATATAGACATGATAATAAAGCGAATAAACACATAAAACACATAAACACGTAACACATAGGCATAATATCTAAATGCAAGGCCCTAGGAAAGCAAATAAACACATGATCATGCAAGCATGCAAAATAAGCATATAAAAACTAACTATTACATTGGGGGAAACCTAAATACATTCTAAGGGGGAAAAATTAAGAATAATAATCTAACTATTACATTTTCTAGAATAAATACACTTTTTGCCAAATTAAACCTATCTATTACAACTTGGCATCCAAGGCCTCCAAATGATTTACTCAAAAATTAAATGACATAAATAAAGACTAGACATGAATAAAAGCAAAGGAAAACTTAATTTAAAAAACATGCAAGATCATGCAAAAACACATAATAAGCACATAATAGAGAAAATGAGTTACCATCCCTTGATGTGATGCCTTAATTGAATCCTTAGATGATGGGAATGGTTATCTAAGACTCAATGTCAACAAAAGGGATCAAGGTACCAATTTAAAGGAAAACCAATCAAAAATTCAAAGAAAGGGTATCTAAAGATTCGCAAGCAAACAGATAATACTAGGAAATAGAGTAAGATTCTGGAACAAAAGCGGAAATATCAACGAGTACAAAAAAGAGGTTACGCTGGACCGCTGATTGAGCAGCCAACCCAGCCACAAAATCAAAGTTCGAGGGAAACGCGGACTCAGCGAACCGTCCCTCTTCCCATCTTCAAAACATCAGGAAGATTGCTTCCAGTTTTTCAGCCAACAACACAAACGAAACATTCAGAGGTAAGGGGATCCATTTGAACGTCAAACACCAGATTCGATCATGTCAAAACAAGCTAAAATCGAAGAAAGCCAAATCTTAAGCATCAACATCATCAAATAGACAAAAAAAGGGAAGGGAAAGAACTGCCGATAGAACGAGGATTGTTACGCTGGGCTCGCGTAATAACCCGCTTTTCACATCTTCAAGTATTCAAAAAGAAACGCTGAATGCAACCCACGCAAGAGGTCCGCGTTTCTTCACAACTTCAAACATTCAAGAGGAAACGCGAACCGTTACGCGAAGTTATCCGCGCAAGTAGTCCGTGTTTCTTCACATCTTCAAAAACGTGAAGAACATTTTTCCAGAAATTTCTCAGGAATCACAACAAAGATCATCACAAGCACAAACGCGTCGATTTTAAACGTAAAAACAAATCTACTAGCCTTACCAAGGCTTTATAAACACAACATGCTCATATAACAGCTGATAATCATCATCAAATATCCCAAACTAAAAGAAAAACCATTCAAGACCTTGGTTCCACCAAAAGGCCCAAATCTCAGATAATTTTTACGATCAAAAACAGTAAATAGAGTAGAAGAATGTTACATGAATCGGAAGCTTTAATCTAAACGGAGGAGGAGGCCAGAATTTCCAAGAATAATTTCCTTCAAGTGTGAAACCCTAGCTTTTCTTTTCTTCTTTCTTTTCCTTTTTCCTCTCTAATTCCCAGCCGTTTTTCTCTGCTTTTTTCTCTCTCAAAGCTCTCTAATTGCCTCTTTTCTCTCGATTTCCAACCTCCTTGCTAAACCCTAATCTAGGCTATTTATAGCCACCAAACCTAGAACTAAGGGTTTTGATGTTCTTGGGATGAGGTGAGCTAATCTTGAACGTTAGATGAGTTGTTAGGGGTTAGGGGTGAGTTGGGGAATGTTTAAATAGGTTTCTTATCGTTCAAGCATCGGAAAATACAGCTGGAAAAGGATGATCCAAGCTCGGAAAAATCAGCCATTTTTTTTTCGTTTACGTTACGCTGGACTAGTTATGGGACTCATCCAGAACGGTCCATGCTTTTTTACTTTTTTTTTTTTTTTTAAGAAAAACCTACAAAAAATGAGAAAAATATGTTAGAAAATTCAAAGATAAATAACTAAACAATAACAGATAAAAAACATAGGAAAACAAATGAAATAGTCAAAATTTGGTGTCTACAGCTTGCCCCTCTTTGTCCGAGTTTCGAAGAAATTCTAGACAAAGATGTAGACACCAAATACTTACCTGGTTTTGCTGGATGCATCTGAACCATTGTAAACAGCAGGAATGTTAAATTGCCAATCTTTCAAACTAGAATGCATAATGTGACCGAACTCGTGTAGAGTTGCCTACGTATCTCGACATGAGAATCAGGTCAAACGTAGTTCCAATCAAATGAACCATGATGAAATGAGTACTGAAACTTGTAAAATTCGAGAACGGGAGGTAGAAGGGTGCCCGGCGGAGGTTGAGACTCACTTACAGAAATTTTAAATTTGAAGAAGGGGGATAGAAGGGTGCGTGAGGTCGAGACTCACCAATGTAAATTTAAATTTGAAGAACGGGATAGAAGTGCCGTGAGGTGAGACTCACCAAAGAGATTTAAATATCAAGAACTGGGATAGAAGGTGCCATGGAGGCTAAGACTCACTGTAAATTTAAATTTGAAGAATGGGGATAGAAGGGTGCACCATGAGGTCGAGACTCACCAACGTAAATTTAAATTTGAAGAATGGGAGATAGAAGAGTGCCCGGCGGAGGCTGAAACTCACCAAAAATTTAAATTTGAAGAAGAGATAGAAGGGTGCCATGAGGCTGAGACTCACCAATGTAAATTTAAATTTGAAGAACGGAGATAGAAGGGTGCCTAAGACTCACCAATGCTAAATTTAAATTTGAAGAAGGGGATAGAAGGGTGCTGGAGAGACTCACCAACAAATTTAAATTTGAAGAACGGAGATAGAAGGGTGAGACTCACCAACAAATTTAAATTTGAAGAAGGAGGATAGAAGGGCAAGGTCGAGACTCACCAAATGTAAATTTAAATATCAAGAACGGAGATAGAAGGGTGCCCATGAGGTGAGACTCTGTGAATTTAAATTGAAGAACTGGAGATAGAAGGGTGTGGAGTGAGACTCACCAACGAAATTTAAATTTGAAGGTGGGGATAGAAGGGTGGCGAGGTCGAGACACTGTAAATTTAAATTTGAAGAACGGAGATAGAAGGGTGCTCAGGGGTCGAGACTCACCAATGAAATTTAAATTTGCAGGGATAGAAGGGTGCAGTGAGGGTGAGACAGCGCAACGAAATTTAAATTCTTTCCAAATTTAGACTATTCGATGGGATTGGACCTCAAGCCCGAATGAATAGATGGGAAAATGCAAATATGCTATTCGGATTGGACCCAAGCCGAATGATTAAACATACTATTCAAAGGATTGGACCCGAATGACTAAAAAAACTATTCAGTGGGATTGGACCCGAGCCTGAATGACTAAAAAAAAACTATTCAGTGGGATTGGACCCAAGCCTGAATGACTAAAATAAACTATTCAGTGGGATTGGACCCGAGCCTGAATGACTAAATGGAAAAATGAAAACATAAATGCTGGATTGCCAGACTTTGAAAAATAAAACACAAGTTGTTCAAACATGATAAGTGTAAAAAATGCAAGTAATGATGCACTCGATGAAATGGTGCCATTCTGATTTTTGATTTTCTTTGACATTGAAAAGTAAGTGATTGATAGGAACAATGACTTTTTTCTTTTCTTTCTTCAACTTTTCTTTTTTTTTTCTTTTTCTTTTCTTTTCTTCTTCTTCTCTCTTCTTCTTTTTTTTTTCTTTTCTTCTCTTTTTTTTTTTCAAGAATTGATGGATTTTGGAAAATTGAAGAGTGTAACTGAAACCCTTCCTCTGCAGGGTTGGAACAAATCCACATATGTTGCCCTCGTTTTGATCTGTAAATCTTTTCCGGTAAAAATTAATTTTGAATGCATTATCCAAAATTGGGAGAGCACTTCTCTCAAAACAAAATTGCCCCAGTGTCAACTGAATCGTTAACCCTGCAAAAGTCATGAAATATTAACCAATTAGTCCATGGAAATTCAATTCCTCTCTCTTTTTTTTTCTTTTTTCTTTTTAATCATAAAGTGTAAAAAAAACTCTTGTGATCACAGCTGTTGACCATTAGAATGACTAAAATGTATCAGAACCATGCAATAAAACATATTCACGAGATACTTATGCTTATGAAGCATTGCTTGTTCTCAAATGATAGGGAATATTCATCAAAAGCAAGTTATGGGATTGAAATAAACCATGTGATCCTGGAAATCCAAATCCTCATAAACCAGGCAAAACATTATTATGCAATTACTCAATTTGCATCAAGTACTCATAATGTCAAGTAAAAGAAAGACAATTATACCTCAATTTTAACAATTCAAGCTTGATTTCTCACTTTCACCAAATTTTACAATCAAAAGACTCACATAGTCGATTCAAGCTTGCCTTTTCCATATTTTCTCAGATTTTACTGCTAAAAAGAATTTACTGAAACACATCCTCTTATTCAAATTGCAATAATGTCTTTTGACGCGAAAATCAACACTTTTAGGTGAAGACTCCCGGTTACTCGACATATGCCTTCTTGCTCAAATAGTAAAGATGTCTTTTGACGCGAAAATCAACACTTTTAAGTGAAGATCCCCGGTTACTCAACATTTTACTTGTTCAAACTGCTTTGCATACTCATAATTCAAGCACCGTTTTACGCGAAAGTTAACATTTGTAGATGCTAATCCTCCGGTTACTTAGTACTAGAATCATTGGAGTAGAACTTTGGTTCTCATTTTGCTTTCTTTTTTTTTCTTTCTTTCTTTCTTTTTTTCTTTCTTCCCCTTTTTTTTTCACATCAATTGAAAAGGATCATTTGCCAACAATATCAATCATTTTCTTGTAAAATCCAATAAAAGAAGAAATCTCATTTAATAGGAAAATACTGAGGCATAATTTTCCCTATTTTACAAAACATACTTTCTAAAATGCCAATGTCTTAATCACATAACAATTATTTCCGAGTAAGATGGAAAAAGGAACTTTCGCATCACACGGGCTTTTATTGCAGAAGGATGAAAGCAATTGCAACCAAAATTGGACATTTACACCCCTTTTTGAATCAAATTTTGAAAAACAAATCAATTTGTGGGGGAAATGTGCAATTCAGACAAAGTTTTCTTTTTTTTTTTTGTCAAACATAAATAAGCATATAAGAGCCCAATTTAAACAAATATACACATTCTGATGCAAGCAAATGAATCAAAAGTATTTCTAACAATTTAAACCTATGTCTAAAAAACAGAACACAAGATCAAACATAAAAGAGGAATAAAGCAAGAATAGAATAAACTGCCAATCGTATGGATCCATCGCCGGTGGTCTTGACAGTCGCTCGACGGAATGTCACGCCACATTTCGTAAGAAAGGAATCTGAAAAGAACTGTGGGTTATATAACACCTAGTGGTGTGCGTATGAAAACCCGTTTCCCAAATTTTCCGAAAAGGCACTTGTCCTTCCTCAATTTTACAATTAATCAATTTTCAAAATGATTTAATCATACAATCTAGACATGACTCAAAATGAAGCTGATCTCCTTGATTTGACCAATCAGTCACTTGTCCCTGCTTCTCTGCAAAAGAAAAGAAATGGTAAAAAGCAATAATAACGCCGCCACCGTTTGACCCTTTTATCTCGAGCAACCCGTAAACATGAGTTCTTGACGCCGAATGAATGTGTCGCTGAATTCCTTTGTTTGACCGGTGCAGACTGTTCGCTCATTCCGCTTCAACCCATATCACCCATACCTTCATGGTAATCTGAGAGGATTGTCCTTGACCTAAAATGCCCTTGATGAAAATATGTGCAAAAGTTTGTGCAAAGAAACAATTTTATTTTAAAATGACATCATGACCATAGAATGAATGCTAAACATGGCATTTTAAATCAATAATGGCCAAAAGCTAGGAAAATTATTTAACACAAAAGCATCGCACTTGACCCTTTTGGATATCATCTCTTTGGATTTTACTGACGGCAAGGGAGTGCTTAATATAAGGTGAACCCTGATAGACGTAATCACCGGCTTGCCTTGTCCCATGAACTTTTCCTTTTTGCTTGCACTGTTGCTTTTCAAAGCTTGCCTTAGTACTCTTCGATTTGCACTGAAGTTGACTGATAGAGTAGTATAGTGAAATGGACAGACTTAACCCCAATTTCGTCAATTTAAACATGTTTGTTAAAATGGTGGCATCAGTGAGACAATCCTTTCTGACAAAAATTCAGATAGAATGTATTTGCATCATTTGCCTTTGATTGAGAAAGTTCTCTTCAGAAATTTTGCAAAAGGTGGAGGTCTATAACACCCAGGCTTTTGTGGGAGTTAAGTGTGGTGTAAGGGTTTTAAACTTGAATGCAAAACATTTCTCTTTGTAGAAAATTTGCCCAGCTTTCTCTTCTTCCTTTTCTTTCTCTTTTTTTTTTTAAATACAAAATTGTCCCAGCTTATCTCTTCTTTTCCTCAAAATGTTTTTTTTTATTTTCAAAATACAAAATTGCCCCAGTGTGGGGTTTGTGATTCTCAAAGGGCTTTGCTAAATGATTAACCGTTCTTTTATAGGCTCAAACAGGAAAATTGGGGGGTTGAAGTGTTTAAATGAAAAGGAATAAGGTCGGCTTTTTCCAGACCACCTTTTTGCAAAGAAATTTCTGAAGAAACCTTGCTCAATCATATGAAAATTTTTTTTTTTTACACATATCTGAATTAATTGGTTGAGGAAAAATCTGTCCTGCTCATCTCTATGAAACCAATGCTCCCTCCGTGTAGCACCTTTGAATAATGAACGCCCTTGCCACCTTGGAGCGAATTTCCCTTAGCCTCTTCTCTTGTGCTCCAAGGATCCGCTTTCAAAACTTTGTCCCCCACTTCGAACCTGCGAGGTCTAACTTTCTTGTTATAAGCTCGAGCCATCCTCTGCTGGTAATATTGCCCATGACAAATGACATTCAACCTTCTTTCATCGATCAAAAACAGTTGCTCGTGACGTTGCTTGGTCCATCCAGCTTCTTCCAACTGAGCTTCCATTAGAATGTGCAAAAATGGGGTTTCAACTTCAGCAGGTAATACCATTTCCATCCCATACATGAGAGAGTAAGGTGTTGCCCTAATAGAAATCCTGATTGCAATTCTCCATGCCAAAAGGGTAGTTTCTCATGCCAATCTCGGTGTGTTACAAATGATGACATCCAAGTTCATGAGATATCAGAATTTTCGTCCATCAAATTCCAAAAAGATGATGTCCAAGGGTCAAAGGTTTTTATTCATGATCATCCAAGAGCAAAATAAATAAATGTGCGAAAAATAAAATGAGTGGACCATAACTTGAAGGACAAAAGGATTCCATTTCATTTGGCAAAAAGCAAGATAACAGATAATACCATGGAAGCATAATTAAAAGCATAATTTTAAGCAAGCAAAAAGGTGAAATAACAAGTGCATTGTTTTTGAAGAAATGACTGACATCAAAGCATGATTCATTTTTCAAGGACAACCCCCTCAGATTTACCAAAACCTTCTCTGAGTAGGCAGACAATCGGCAGCCCAATTTTGCATGGCCTCTTGAGGAATCAAAGGAAACTCCACATTTTGCGCAGGATCGGTGTCAAAGGTAGCCCCGACAAACAGTTGAGATAATCCCGTCTCTATATCCTCATCAGACCTTTCCTTAAATGGTCCGCCACCATCACCTCATCTTCTTCTTTAATGAACTGAGCAATGGTCAACGATTTCCTCCTCCACACTGTTCATTCCAACGACGTTTTTATGTTCCGAAAAGGGTTTCTATTGACGTTCGGCCCTTGCTCATTCTTTCTTTTCAGAACTATATCCCCGCATCCACCATGCCTTGAATTTTATGTTTCAAGGCCCAACAATTAATCGTTTGATGACCCGGCTTCCGTAATGGTAAGCAGATAAGCATGGGATCATATCCAAGCAGGAGTCCCGGGATACAACTGGGAGGGACAAGGTTGATTTTCCCAGCCTTCAACTGCTCATACAAATTGATCAATGGGCGCCCAGATCGGTGAAAGTTCGAAAGGTTTTCTGATTTTGCAGTTCATTAGGCGGAAAAGAATTTTGAGCAGGATTTTGTGGAGCAGGTCTAGGAGCATAGTTTTGATGGGGGTAGGAGATAGGTTGGAAAGTTGAAAACAAAGGTCGGGGGTCCAAATGAATAGGGGCTGGCGCCTCATGGGTAGTGTGATAAACATGACCATGGTAGGGATACTGGTAGTATGAGTTTGAATTGGTGGGTGAACCCGAAGCTCGGGTCTGAGAGGTGGTTCGATCCCACACAAAAGCAGCTTCTCCTTCATTCTTTCTAAACGGAGTTTCCTCCGCCATTTTGCCCTTGCAATGTTTCCAATTGTCGCTTCGTATGGTCACATTGACAATTTTTCCAGCTTTGACAAACTCATCATATTCTTCCAAATTATTGACAATTGTAGCAAAAGAACTCCCGGCCATTCAAAAAATCTCTTCAAAATACAGGGTCATGTGCCTTGATGAAAGTAACAACATCTCCTCCTCACATGGAGGCTCAACTTTAGCAGCCAACTTTCTCCATCGCTGGCATATGACTTGTGATCTTCCTGAGGGTCTCCTTTGATTCCTTCCAATGTTGCTTCGTGGTGCCAACTCACAATTGTATTCAGACGCTTTCACAAAAGTTGACAAATCTAACCAAGTTTTGATCTCTTGAGATTTCAGGTTCGAAAACCAATCCAAAGCATCTCCTTCTAGGCTCTCGGGAACAGACGATAGGCAAGTTCTCATCATCCACCTGGCTTACCAAGCTTGTTGGCAAACATTTTAAAGGCCTTAGGATTCCCGGTACCATCATACTTGTTGAACTTGGGGTCTTGAAACCCATGGGTAGTTGGACGCCGAAATAGGCACGATCATCGTAATCCAATCCACCATGTCGGTTCGGACCTTGGTTCTTCTTTATAAACTCCTCAACCTGTCCGCCTCTTCATCGATCTTTGTCGACCGGCATGACAAGTTCATCCATCTCCGCTTTCCTTGGAGGCAATGTCCCATACAAAGGGTTCCGTGGTATGAAGATGAGACTTGGTATGACCGGGAGGTATGTTTAAGGTGATCTAGGGTTGAGTATGAGGGTTTGCCTTTTTGGTTGGGCTCAGAAGACATAGTCGCATGAGTGTATGGAAAACCGGTGTTATGGTGAGAGAAAGCAATCTCATGAAGGTTAGGAATAGGTGGAACCAAGGTGGTTTGAATATTGGTCGAGAAAAGTTATGGATTACTTGTCAGCGGGGGAACGCTAACAAAGTGTTCATGATCATTCGAGGTACCACCTCCACTACTGTTGGCCACCAACTGATCAATTACACGCCTTTGCGCGGCCATCTCGGCACTCATCTCATTAAACCTTCCCAGTACTTCACTTAACTGAGCTCCCAAGGCAGCAAAATCCGGCGAAGTGACCAAAATATTCCTATCCGAGCCTTCTGGTGCAGAACTCATGCTTACGGGCTGCTTTGAGATTTTGCTTTTAGAACGGGTAACGATGGGGCTTCTGCGTGAAGCTATTTTTAAAAGTACCTGAATGGGAAAAGAAATACACTTTAGGCGCTTATTTCCAAAGGGGAGCTGCAGAGATTTTATTTGAAAAAAAAACAAAAAAAGGAAAAAGAACGAAGTTAGTGATTGCTTATATAATTCGGATGCATGTCCTAGAGGGGAGCCCTTTTATGCCAAGGGTAGGCCTAGCATGAAAAATGCAATCCTTTGGGGTATGCACCATACAATACCTGATGGGTCCGATCATTCTGTTGATATGCGGTTAGTAATCGATCCGCAGGGTTGACCAAAAGAATATGTGATCCTTGATGTATCACGAGGACAAAGTCCGAATGGATTTATTACTTTAATTGATATGTGAAGAGAGGTTAAAGGTTAATTTGGCATGAAAAAGATTATTCTCAAAGGAATTGTAGTGCCTTGACTTGTCTTTGAGGGAAATATGGATCGGACGGATTGGACGGGATCGATAGTCTACCCAAAAGTCGACTGGATTTATTGTTTACTTGTAACTCCACATCTCCATTTTATTTGCAACACACTAGCCCATAAGCCTTCTAAAATCAAGATTTGGCCTTGATAAAATTATTATCTCAACAATGAGAAATTATTCGTGACCTTTTTGATTTAGTGTCCTCATGCATGTGATTTTACCAACTTTGATAAAATGGCCAAAAGGTGATTATTAGGGGCTTATATTCTAGTATACGAGGTCACTCCATATCTTTGGTGCCATCATAGAAGGATCGGACCCTACCTTACCTTGTGCACTACCCCTTTGGATGTTACTGAAAACATAAACATGCAAGTCTCATTGGATTATATATCCGAGACACAAGGGTAGTTTTATTCCTAACATGGGATTCCCTATGCGGCATTCCCTCTATGGCTTATGCATGATGCCATTTTATTAAAGCAAGTAAAGGTGCAAAATAAAACATGGCCTATAGGAGCCCCATTTGAATGCCGGGGTAAGCCTAAAAGTGATATGCAATTACAACTTGAATGCAATAAATTCAAACATGCAATAGCCTATCTAGAAGGATGGCTTGTCTTAAAAGAGTGCAAAAACTCTTATTTTCTAGAGTTTGTGAAATGCAAGAAAAGGGAAGACAACAAAAGGTTAGTTTAATCAACAGATATCACATAACACGTTGGAGCAACAATTTGCACAAAATAAAGAGGGGTGGAATCCCTCCTCTCGTGTCTAGTGATCCTTAATAGGGTAAGGTAGACTCTCTCCTAGGTAATTCTAACATGGATGCATGAGGTTGAGCTCACTAATGCATCTAGACTCAATAAAGGTTACAGGCTCCCAAACCTTCAGACCAAAAGGCAAAAGGTCATCAATCCAAATGCCTCAAGTCGGTGGTTCGAGTGATCCCCTAGACATTGCTACGCGGCACGCCGTACACGGCCACATGTCCAAGTGGATCGATCCTAATCCTAATAGGAAGAGTGGCGGACAAGCCACTAAAAGTAAAAAAAGTAGGGTCAAAATAAAATACATATGCACGTATGAAAGTGATTCCCTTGAGAGGAGGGATTCAAACATCAAACATTTTCGAGACTCTAGGTAAATGCATACCCACCCCAATGCAAGGGTACAAATAAATAAATAAACAATAATTCATTCATCATGTAATGCTGATGTGGGAGTGTTTGTAACGGAAAACCCTAAAAGAGAAAAGAAAAAGGAATGCAACCTAAAACATCCAAATGTGATATATAAGAAAGTTAGAAAAAGAAATAATCAACTAAATCAAGTGCTCTGACCTCTTAGGAAAGTCCCTGAGTCGCTAAGTCGTCACCCATTTTTTTTTTTTTGATTGAATGGAAAAGAGGGAAAGGATTTGATTTTATTTGTTTTGAAAAAAGAAAGGAAAGGGGTCATGGACTAAAGAAATGCGATGGTTTGGACCCAAAACAAAAGTCTAGAAAAGGGTTTTAGAAAAGTTTGAGTCGCCACTTGGTATGGAGTTTAGGTGTACCAAGTCACCCAAAAGTTTTGATTAATGAAAATAAACAAAGAAAACCCTTTTAGACTAACTCCGGTCTTGAAAACTAGAGAAAAGGTCTGGGTCACAGCTTGAAAGAAGGGAAGGCAAAGATTCGATGTTACTCGTCTCTAAGGCACCCTTCTAACCTAGCCAAAGCTAGTTGCAAGATTTAGTTAAAAATTTCCTATTTTTTCTAACTTTAAAATTTGTCACATTTGGATGTTGTCTATATGGATGCAAAACCTAGACCTAATGTTGGATCGAGAGGGCAAATGTCTCCTTGAGGTGTGATTGGAATTGATCACATTAGTTGTGTCATCCAATTTGATCCCTCGAGGAGGTCACGAAAAATGCAAATGATGGACCGAATGAACGGAAAGATAGGGTTTTCAAAAATGCAATTTTATAAAGTATCAAGAGAAAAGAAGTTGGTTTTGGAAAGGATCAATTTAAATGCAAAAGGAACTTGAATTTCCAAAAGATGCAATTTTAAGAAAAGTGGTTTTAACTTTGAATTGCTAAAACATGAAGAAGAAAGTTGATTTTAAAGAATGGTTTTGATAGCATTTAAAATAATGCACATGCATGTCCCAAAGAGGAATAATGCAACATAATGGGTGCTGGGACTAAATTCGGACTTTGAATCTTCCTTTTCATAGAAGGAAATAAAAGCGTGCTAAGGTTAGGAAGCCATACTCGCTCTTTTCCCTAATTCCAAGGGTAATGCCTTAAATGTACTAATCTAAAAAAGGAAAACTAAATGAGATGTTTCACATACGGGATGAGATAATAGTGACATGCAAAATGGGAAAGAAACTCTAAAAGTGAAAAAGTGTGTGTGATTTGTATCTAATGCATGAATGATGCTTAAGGGTCTAGCATTGACTAGCCCTCGTCAAAAGGTTCTTACTAACATTGATTAGTGAGAAATCGAAGGAAAGGCCACAACTAGCGTTGGACTAGTGTGGTGACGTCAATACATTTACACAATAAACATATAGACATGATAATAAAGCGAGTAAACACATAAAACACATAAACACGTAACACATAGGCATAATATCTAAATGCAAGGCCCTAGGAAAGCAAATAAACACATGATCATGCAAGCATGCAAAATAAGCATATAAAAACTAACTATTACATTGGGGGAAACCTAAATACATTCTAAGGGGGAAAAATTAAGAATAATAATCTAACTATTACATTTTCTAGAATAAATACACTTTTTGCCAAATTAAACCTATCTATTACAACTTGGCATCCAAGGCCTCCAAATGATTTACTCAAAAATTAAATGACATAAATAAAGACTAGACATGAATAAAAGCAAAGGAAAACTTAATTTAAAAAACATGCAAGATCATGCAAAAACACATAATAAGCACATAATAGAGAAAATGAGTTACCATCCCTTGATGTGATGCCTTAATTGAATCCTTAGATGATGGGAATGGTTATCTAAGACTCAATGTCAACAAAAGGGATCAAGGTACCAATTTAAAGGAAAACCAATCAAAAATTCAAAGAAAGGGTATCTAAACAGATTCTGCAAGCAAACAGATAATACTAGGAAATAGAGTAAGATTCTGGAACAAAAGAGCAGGAAATATCAACAGAGTACAAAAACAGAGAGGTTACGCGGACCAGAAACGCGGATTGAGTCACAGAACCCAAATCAAGCATGTGCAAAAAAAATCAAAGTTCAGAGGGGAAACGCGGACTGGAAACGCGGACTCAGCCGCGTAACCGTCCGCGTCTCTTCCCATCTTCAAAACATCAGGAAGATTGCTTCCAGTTTTTCAGCCAACAACACAAACGAAACATTCAGAGGCAAGGGGATCCATTTGAACGTCAAACACTAGCATTCAGATCATGTCAAAACAAGCTAAAATCGAAGAAAGCCAAATCTTAAGCATCAACATCATCAAATAGACAAAAAAAGGGAAGGGAAAGAACTGTCAGGATAGAAACGAGGATTGTTACGCTGACGCCTGCGTGAATAACCCGCCGCTTTCACATCTTCAGTATTCAAAAGAAACGCTGAGCGCTACGCTGGCAACCCACGCAAGAGGTCCGCTGCTTTCACAACTTCAAACATTCAAGAGGAACGCGAACCGCTACGGTTATCCGCTAGTAGTAGTCTGCTTTCTTCACATCTTCAAAACGGAAGAACATTTTTCCAGAAATTCTCAGAATCACAACAAAGATCATCACGTAAGCAAAACGCCTGATTTTAAGCGTAAAACAAATCTACTAGCCTTACCAAGGCTTTATAAACACAACATGCTCATATAACAGCTGATAATCATCATCAAATATCCCAAACTAAAAGAAAACTATTCAAGACCTTGGTTCCACCAAAGACCCAAATCTCGATAATTTTACGATCAAAAACAGTAAATAGAGTAGAAGAATGTTACATGAATCGGAAGCTTTAATCTAAACGAAGGAGGAGGCCAGAATTTCCAAGAATAATTTCCTTCAAGTGTGAAACCCTAGCTTTTCTTTTCTTCTTTCTTTTCCTTTTTCCTCTAATTCCCAGCTTTTCTCTTTTTTTTCTCTCTCAAAGCTCTCCTAATTGCCTCTTTTCTCTCAGATTTTAACCTCCTTGCTAAACCCTATCTAGGCTATTTATAGCCACCAAACCTAGAACTAAGGGTTTTGATGTTCTTGATGAGGTGAGCTAATCTCGAACGTTAGATGAGTTGTTAGGGTTAGGGGTGAGTTGGGAATGTTTAAATAGGTTTCTTATCGCTCAAGCATCGAAAATACAACTGGAAAAGGATGATCCAAGCTTCTGAAAATCAGCTTCATTTTTTTTTTTCGCTGACTAGTTACGCTGACTCATCCACAGAATGGTCCGCTGCTTTTACTTTTCTTTTCTTTTTTTTTTTTTTAAGAAAAACCTACAAAAAATGAGAAAAATATGTTAGAAAATTCAAAGATAAATAACTAAACAATAACAGATAAAAAACATAGGAAAATAAATGAAATAGTCAAAATTTGGTGTCTACAGCTAGCACAACAAAAAATAAGGGAGAATATTTTACATATACAAAAATATGTGAAAATAGAAATAGAGATTGCAATGGTGTGGAGACAGGACAAGGGATCTCCCCGCCCCTTGCTCCATCATGGAAAAGCGCTCCTCTCCCTTACTCTATCCATTGCTACCCTCACCCTTGTCCGTCTCGTTGCCCCCACAAGTGCCCCCGCCCCAATCTGTTACTCTATTTATACATATATATATATACATATATATATATATATATATATATATATATATATATAGCACTAATAATGAATTTACTTATCGCTTCTTGTAATTGTTAGAAAAACATTTAACATGAGATGATGTTTACAAATCATTTTGATCTTGTTAATCCCTTTCTTTATATTTGATATTACATAAAATTCAAATCAATTATCATCATTTTTTCATATAAGCTACATGCTGTAACAAAAAAAAAAAGTATCTTGACATAACGAAATTATCATTTAACTACAGAAAATTAACAAGAAAGGTTATATTATTTTATGATAAGAAAATTTCATATTATCAGTTTCATATTACATTTAGTTTACCACTCACCCCATTGACATCCTTAAATAGAGAGTTTATTATTAATCATGAACACAAAAATGAAGCACATCCAACATTTATTGAGGATAGCTTAAAATTTTAGGAAATATTTCTTTCAAGCATCCAGAACTCTCTCTACCTTTTTAAAAATTTTTCCCTCTCACCTTTCTCAACTACACATAATAACAAAACACCCTATACGTACCCACCACTACTTGATAAATATGAAATTGGGATAAAGAACTACTAGATAAATATTTTTAAATTTCAAATTTCAGATTTTAGATTTCAGAATTCAAATTTCAGATTTCAGTTTTATCAAACGCACCCTTAGCATCCTAAACAAGCAAAAAGTTCTTACTAGGAAACTTCAACTACTTAAAAGTTTGTTTAATTTTGCCAATAGCATGCAAGAACAAGATATCATCTCGAAACTTTAGTATCTATATAACAGCTAGCGTAACTCATAAAGGTACTAAAATGTAAGGTATTTACTTTCATAATTCTACGGTCATATCGAACCTGTATAACCCATCAAACACTACTTTGTACTAGATTCACTATTCATAAATGATGAGGTTCTACCATGCACCAAATTTTAATTATAAAACCTAAATACCCCGTTTATTGCAAGTATACGGATTGTTTATTGAGCATAAGGTATATTAGGTGTCGATCCCATAGGGAAGATTGTCATGTACTGGTGGTTTTTGGACTTCTCTATTATTTAGACTATCACAAGTAAGTAAGTAAATTTAAACTACAAACATGAAATAAAATAAGTAATAATAGCAATTAAAAGCTCCTAGAGTTATGGAATTCCTTACTACTCTTACAAATGAATCTACCGGTTGAATTAATGTTATTATTTTGGCTAAGCATGGCGTAATTTCCTAATGCATGTGAAACAAACTCTCGTAGTGAATCAACTATACTTATATCTAAACCATACCTACTCTTGTGGTTATGGAATTAACTACAAGCTCAATTGCTCTATGAAATTACGTGAAATAAATCACTAATACCACAAAGGTGCCCCTCTACATCTTGTGAGTGAACTACCTAAGTTTAGCATCTCATGAATTAGTGTCAAATTCGAATTCTCATTGCAAACTTAACACTTTGAGATGATCAAAATTAATGGCCGGTTAATCATGATTATAAAAGCCAAAGTACTAAATAACTTGCTCCAAATAATAGCATCAAATAACTAAGTAAACATCACAAATAAGATGTAGAAAGTTCATCCATAACTCATGGCAAAAACTTTAGCTAAACATTAAAAAGAAAGGAAAGATCATACTTGTATTATAGCTAAACATGAACTCAAATACAAAAGAGAAAGTGATAGGAGAGAAGTCACCCATGTCGCTAGAGTTTCAACACTCCATCTTTACTCTTCAATTCATCATCCAAATCTAACTACAAGTATAAGATGAAAAACTACAATAACATACACTACTAACTATACTAAACTAATGAACTAAGAAAAACTAGTGAAGACTACACTTTTGGTAATGTTTCTAGCATTCCAAAGTCTCTTAAAAATGTCTACCAAAGGCCCTATTTATAGAAGATATCCTCCATAAGTTTCCAAATCTTCACTATCTGAACACAAGAAAAGTTGAGTTTCAAAAGTCAAGAAAAATGGCTTCTATGAATCTTTTATTCTTGAAATGCTAAATAAGTCTTCATGCACCTTATTCAAACCTCAAATGAGTTGTAAAGTTGATGCAAATTGTGTTTTGGATTTGCCCAGAGTTGTTTCTCCAACTTTTCAAGATACTTCATGCAATTTCCAGTTGAAATTCGTTCAAGATTGAATTGGAAGAGAGTTGGAAAAATTCTAGAAATCGACTGCAACTTGTGGAGGTCATTATTAGGGATCCGCGAGGTAAATCTGTGAGGTACAGCTCACAGATCACCTCACAGATCCAGTTGCCCTGTCTCTGCTGGGAGAGAGTCGCGAGCTGTTTATTTTTTCCAACTATCACTCCGCATTTCGGGTTGCGGATCAACTACAAAATCATAGGATTTGAATCTTTCGTCGTGAAATTGAAGTGTTAAATCTTCCAACTTTTGATCCATTGGTTCCTTGATGATTGAATTGCATTGTGATCATCTTAATTTGGAACTTCATTGACTTCAGATACTTAAATTTTTTAACTTTCCCCCCAAGCTTCATTGCCTGAAATACCAAAATGTGTCAAAACTATCATCTTTTCTTCTTTTGCAAGTGTTAAGGCCTTAATTGTGCACATAATTTATGGATATTTCCCTCTTTATCATGCCAAAATATTGTATTAATTGCTTGATTCTACTCATATTTGGTTTTTGGCATTGATCTAGGTCGTGGGAATTAAATTGGAGTTAAAAGTTCAAATATGGTGAAAATTCCAGAAGTCAATTCCTGATAAGGCGTAGGCACACTATATTTTGCTGTGAAGAATGACTTTGTGAAGAAATCCTACGGAAGATATTTGTTTTCTTTGGAAACAAGATTTGATTCACTTTTGGGAATTGGTCAAAGATCTTTTTATTTAGGAAAGTTTGTAATTGGTTTCCCTTTTTATTTTGTTATTGCTATTTAACAAATTAGACTCCTATTAGGACTACAACACTGTAAGTCCGAATTTGGTAGGAAAGCTTTCCGTCTATTAATTAGTCGAGGTGATCATTGATGGGGAGAAGAGACTTGATTGGAGTCTGCCAAACTTTAGCCTTTCGTTGGGTTTGAAGCTTTAGTTGTTCCTTGTTTTCTTCTTTTAGTTAATTAAAAATTTCAGATTCCAAAAACATATTTTGGTTGCAATTCTCAATGAGGAGTGGCTAATCTCTTTCATCTAGTTGAAGGCTAATTGATCTTTGGTTCATCAACTCTGTGAGACTTGTTTGAATTATTTTTATTTCATTTATTTACAAGTATTTGAATATTTTTTGATGATCTCGCTTATGATTATTTCTGGCAATTAAATACTTGATCACTATTTATTTGTGGGGATAATCTACTGTCATCTAGAACGCCAAATCTGTAATTGTTTGGAAAGTTTTAGTATTTGTGACAAGTGAAGTAATTCAGTAGTATAAGAAACTTTTGGATTATTGTCACGAGAATATTCAATCCAGCTTAAATGAACCGAGCTTATGTGTTTGTTGGTTAGAATTGGTGGCTTTTCTAAATGTTAATGCTGTCGGTGGGCTAAATCATAAGAGAAGTAGTTACAGACCTTGTTGTGACTATCGATACAATAAGGATTGGCAGGTTGTCAGAGCTTGTTGACAACCATAACCAATTTATTTGTAAGTAAATGAATGCAATTTAGCGTCAGTGATCAGATTGATGGTACCAAAGTGAGATTAGGCCTTTGACTAGAGCTTGTTATTGATTGATTTAATTTCATATTTGATTCCTGTGATATTGTTTAGTTTAGTTGGAATTTTGTGATATTGTTTATTTTTATTCGGCTTTGTTAATTAGGAATTGTTCCAAACTCCCCCCAATTATTTATTTTTGGATTCACAGAAAATTAATCTTCCAGTTCCCTGAGGAGACGACCCTACTTGCCACTTATACAAATTAATTAATTTGTCGGGTTAAATTCTAGTATATCGAATTAAGTAAACTCCTTGGAATCAGGGTGAAGCCAGTAACCCATTGCACATCCGGAGTCACTGCTCTAGTACTAGAATTAATTCGGGAATACTTCTGTAGGCAGTTAGGTTTTATTTATTTTTGTACAGGCTCGACACCTGTCATCAAGTTAAATGCATTTCATTCTTTACACTTCATTTTTTCAAATCATCAATAATCATGCAAATATCTTGTCATGTCACTTTATTTGATGATTGAGCCATTAATCCTATGAAAACATGAAGTTTTCACTACTTTAATCCATAGAAATGTACTTTTTCTACTTAAATCATAAAATGCAAAACTTCACTAGAAACCCTAGTTAATTAGCCATCAAAATAATTAAAACACACAAAAACTAAATAGTTAAACATACTTCAAGCATACAAAATAGAAACTTATCAATAAACAACACTTTCTTGAAACAAGATTTACACAAATTTAAGAATCCTATGAATATGCCATTTCAGCCTAAATTCTCACAAGTGCATTTGATGGTTGGTGATTCAGACTATCTGTCAAGTCTATTACAAAAGACTCAAGTCTATTACAAAAGACTCAAGTCTATTACATTAAGACTTGCAGGAAGGAGGTGCCCATATATCATATTCTAGATAGTTTGGCCGTAAATTAGCAATCTGAAATTCGTCAGAAAAATGCCATATTTGTCTTTTGCGCCGCCAGCAAAGGTACAAAACCGTTAAGAGTTTCTATAGTGTGTTGCGAGGTGTGTTGATGCCATCTCTTGGATGACAATGGTGTGAATCTTCATCATCATCGTCCTTAGGATTTACTTCAACATCATCGACACTCTCAGCACCATTTTTAGTCGTAGTTTCAAGGTTTTCATTTGTTAGGAATCATGGAGATAAACGTAGCGAAAATTTAAAATTTTGATTCTTTCCAATAGATCGTCCTTTGATTAAATCCATGTAACATAGAATTAGTTTAAGAAGATTACCTTAATCCATAAATACTTTTTTGAACTTGGTGGAGATTTGACGCAGAGGATGGCAAAGACATCCACATAGCCGTACACGCGTCCGGTCTCTGACGGTAATCCACACGAACCTCATTAATTGGAACCTCTAAGGTCGAATTAGTTTAAGCTAAATTAGTACTAACTATTGCCAACACAATCACACGCAAGTCTATTGAGATAACCCTTTTTCATCATGAAAAACTTGTCCCAAGATGAGAAATACGAGATGCAATTTTTTCCTTATTTTCTTGGACGAATTTTGGGTATTTTTTTCTCTCAAAAATTTTCTCAAAAATCGCACAAGACAATTTGTGTGATGATTCTATTTGCTAGCAAAAGCTTAGTGAGTGTTTAATAAGTCGTCAAATCCTTATGGAAACCTGAAATCAGTTTCCAATAAGATTTACCTTGCTTATTCTAATACAACTCTTGTATTTGGAAGACTAAAACTTATTTGCACTATAAGTCCCTCTTACAAATTAAACTATAAGTTATAAAAACTTATCTATCAAGTCGCACTTGAAATTCATTTAATCCAATTAAGGAAGTTCTTAATGTGTGTGATCCATTAGGTTCTCATATACGTTGGCAGTAAGTATGAGTTATAAATTCTTAATAAATAAGAATTGGAAAAATTAAAACTCTTTTTAATTTGTCATTGATTCCACTAATCAATCAACTAATACTTATAGATCAAGATTGGCATCTACACTACAAGAAAAATGGCCATCAGTGACAACGGCCTTTTGTCACTGAATCATAAAAGGTCGTCAGAAAAGACAATTATTGACGACTTTAGAGTCGTCAAAGAGTCGTCACTATACCTCCGTCGGTAAAGGTGAATAGTGATGGCACTAAAAGTCGTCAATAAAAGTCAGCGTTTAGTGACGACTCTTTGGACCTCACTTTATTGACAACTATTGATGTCGTCAGATATACGAAATACAAGTCGTCACTGACAATTTTATATGGTTCCCTAATGCTGTCAAGTTATTGACAACAATTGTCGTCAGTAAAGAGTTTTGGGTTTAGTGACAACTTACTGTTGTGACTTTATACGTTACCTTGGCAGATGCATAGCCTTTCTATGACAACTCGATTGTTGTCAGTAAATAGTTTTGGGTTTAGTGACAACATGCTGTTGTATCAGTAAGTTCTCTTGTCGGATGCATGTAGCCTTCATGGCGACTTTTGTTGTCAATAGAAATCGATTTGTTTTTTTTTTTTTTTTGGGTACCGCGAAATTACTCATCATAAAATGAATAGAAATAATAAAACTTGATAATTAACAAATAGAAATAGCGATTGCATTAAAATCTCCATGCCAAAATACTACAATATATCTTCAAATGTCATATCTAAATTCTCATAATTACAAAAGACTTGATAATGGTCTAGGTGCCCCAAGCAGCAAAATCAAAATAAGTAAATTTTACAAAGGCATTTGAGTTGAACCACCAACAAAGTAGTAAGGTGAGGTGCTTGAGCAAAAGCTTTGTCTCCAATCTTTTCAATTAAATGACTAGACTTTAATGCTTTCACTAATGATCAGCCATCTTCCAAAGCATTGAAGGATGTGGCCCCACTTCTCCTAGGTACCTAAGGTATCACCTGCTGCTAGCTCTGCCAGGACTCACTTCACGTAAATATCGCTAAAACATTAAACTAACATTCAAATCTCAAATCTAATCTCAACAATAACTTTCAATCACAATACACCATCCTTACAATCTCAAATTACATAAAATACTTATCAAGCGTTGAATTCTCATAATACAAAAGCTCTCAAATCACAATCCATGTTTGTCACATCAATACAAAAGCAAACCCTAACTCTAAGGGTTGGCTCCTTCACTGGGTTCTCGGTCCCTGTTAAAGAAAACAATTTGGAAAGAGTGAGCTAAAAAGCCCGGTGAGTTCCAAAATGCTTACAATTCCGCGTAAAACAGTTCAAACCATATTTCAAGTATACAATTTAGATCAAGTAAATAAACACTTCAATGGATATCACTACATCACAGGGACACGCCATCAAAGTAGACTAGTCAAGGGATTTGCCCAAGACATCACAAACTAGTCGGTATTCACCCCACGACGCGTCACTTTATTTCATTGAAACTAGTCGGTATTCATCCTCGGCATACTAGTCGAGGACTCCGCCCAATGACGCCACAATACTTCACTTGAAACTAGTCGGGGACTTTACCCAACGCGTCACATTATTTTACTTGAAACTAGTGGGGACTTGCCCAACACGTCACATTATTTTACTTGAAACTAGTCGAGGGACTTTGCCCAACGACGTCACATTATTTTACTTGAAACTAGTCGAGGGACTTTGCCCAACGACGTCACATTATTTTACTTGAAACTAGTCGAGGGACTTTGCCCATCGATGTCACATTAGTTCATTGAAACTAGTCGAGGGACATCGCCCATCGACGTCACATTCTCTTCAATCACTATTTCACTTATAGAGCATTTCACTCGGAAATAATAGTCAATCACTTCATTAAATCATTCCTTTAGAAAGGAGTCTTGCAACACTCACGATCCTTCACAAGTTATTTCACTGGTAAAAGCATTTTACTTGGAAATAGTGGTAAATCATTTCTTTGTAAACACTAGCAAATCATTTCAACAAATCATTCATTTACAAACCATGATGAGATTTTCATTTAAAAGAGAGTTATAACTCTCACACATAAAGAACACTGCCAAACACTTTCACAATACTTTTATTTCAAATAAAGGTAAGTGCGATGAAATACACACTACCCCACTTAACAATTTGAAAATCCAAATTCACGTCAAATCACTTGACCAACACAATTCAAATCATTTTCACATAAACACTTTACATACACTGAAACTCACTACCCCATCCGAGGGTTTGAAAACTATGCTTCACTTCAAAATCACTTCACTAAACACAGTTACAATCATTTTCACATACCCACATAACAAGTATGGAAACTCACAAAAGTAGGAAAACATTTCATTTGTAAAGAATAGTAGTAAAACATTTCATTTGAAAACAAGTTAGAACTAGTTTGAAAACAGGTTGGAACACTCACCGAAGTAATAAGGTTCGGCTTCCACGTAGGGGTCAAGATCACTTCCTTGTGCACTTCCTAAAACAATTTAAAACAATGGTTGAGATTCACTTCATCTCTCATTCACTAAAACAATTCGTTTTCACTTTTATAGCTTCAACCAACATTTTTCCCCCAAAATCCTCTCGAGGAAAGATTTTCACTTCATATGACATCGTATTTCAAATACCTCTTTGAAAATCACTTAATCATTCCAAATACAATGTTTCAAATGGATCTTTGAAAAATCACTATCTCATTTCAAGTATGACACATCACCGATGTACTCTCCAAGCACTATTTTCACATTTTCTTTAATAAAACACTTAGGTGAGGTTTATCACCTCAAAATCAATTTTAACACAAACTCAACACTCACTCTTTAACAACACTTATCATAACTTTAAAACACTTTAAACCATATCTTTATTTTCAAAATTCATCAAATTTACCCAAGACACTATAAAATCCTCAAATGATATTTTTCACTCAAAATTTCACGAGAAAGTTCACTTTTCACATTTAAAGTTCATACATTCATAAATGAACGTAAAAATGTATTTTCGACAGATATCATCATAAAACATCACAAAATCTCAAATCAAACATTAAAATTACCAAGCATGGGTTTGGCCATCTTATACATTTTTCTATCACAATTTCCACCGACAAAACCCTACTTTCTAACCATATCATGACAAATTTCACAAATAACATTCAAATCCCAATCAGTCCTCAAGTCCGCTACCCAGAGGCCACCTCAAGTCCACTACCTAGGTTGGGATTTCAAGAGCCTAACTTCATCTTTTCAGATGATTTCATTTTTTATCAATATTAACTACAGATCTACACTAATCAACACTAATAAAGCTAGATCTACAAGATTCGAGGTTTATACCTCCGATCTGTCAAGATCCAACGATATCCCAAAACCCAACAAGATCTCTCTGCTTTTCTCCAAAGTCACTCCTAAGCTTGATGACTTCCAAGATCCTCAACCCACTCAAGATCTTCAAGATCTGTCAAGATATCAGGCCACCAAGTGCAAGATCGAGCCCAAGATGATCACCCAAGTTTTCTTCCTTCCTTTTCCTTTCCAAAATTGACCTCCTCTCTCTCCTTTCCTTGTCTGTTTGGCTTTGTTTTCTTCCAGAACTTCAGCCCAACCTCCTTCTCTCTCTCCTCTTCCTCGGCTGCTAGGATGATGAAGATGATGGTGGTGTTTGTGTTGAAGTTTCAAGAAGAATGGATGAAGATGGAAGAAAAGTTGAAGACAAACCTCTTTTCTCTCAAGCTTCCTCTGGCTCTCCCTTCCTCTCTCTCTAGATTTTGCAGCAGCAAATAAAGCTTTAGGAAGCCAAGAAGTGGAGAAAATGATGGTGATTAAGGATGCTTGAAGCTTGTTGGAAGCAAGGAAGAAGAAGAAAACTAAGAAGACAAATCTCTCTCTTTTCTCTCTCTATGGCCGGCTGCTCTCTCTCTCTCTCTAAGCCCAAATTGCAGCTGGAAAAATGAAGCTTCAAGAGACCAAAGTCAAGTCTTCAAGGACAAAAGTGCCATTTCCTATTTTAAGGAAAGTGCTTTTACACTTTATGTCGCGCACCACAATAGCAATGTCTAACTTACACTCTAGTCCATTCCGACACTGTCAAACTTATTAATATTTCTAAAATATCATTACTTATTCTTAATTTCAACTTAAAGTCACTAATCATGCTCTAGAAAATTAAGCACTTAATTCGCCAAACCGCGACACCGCAAATAATTCGTTTAAAAATTCTCTAAATTGGAAAATATTCACTTTAAACACATATTCACTCATTTTTAAATGAATAAACATAATATAAACAATATTTGGTATTTTTAAAATAAAATCGGGATTTTTCAAGGCCCTCACAAAGGATCTGCCTTTTTCTGCATTGAAATAGTAACATAAGTAGTAATTTTGAAGACAAGCAAAACAGCAAACTGTAAATTTGATTGGTTTGCCTACCCAAAATGCACGCGAATTCCCTTGAACCAGCCAAAGTACATAATAAATCAACTTTAATTGATTTGTTGTGCAAAATTTCAATTTAAGTAAAATGAAATTTCATGCAAAAGGTAATGAAACAACACAGCTTTGGCAAAAAACTATCATTTACTAGCTCTCTGTAAAAGCCATCCAACCAAATTGCTTACAACAAACTACAAATAATCAGTTGCAAATTAACTAAAGATTTCCAGCCAAGTTGCTTCTAACAAACTACAACCAATCAGCTCCAAATTAACTAGAGATCTAGCCCAGTTGCTTACAACAAACTGCAACCAATTAGCTACAAATTAACAAGAGATTTCCAGCCATGTTGCTCATAACAAAATACAAAAAATCAGCTACAAATTAAGAAGAGATTTCCAGCCAAGTTGCTTATAACAAAATACAACCAATGAGCTGCAAATTAACAAGAGATTTCCGCCAAATTGCTTACAACAAACCGCAGTAAGAGCTTACAACAACCGCAACCAATCGGTGAGTCATGTAAACTAGAGATTTCCAAGCAAGTTGCTTACAACAAACTATAACCAATCAGAAATAAACTAACAAGAGCTTTTGACATCAGCTATTTTGACATCATGCATAGCATGATATACAGAATGAGATAAAAAGTATAATGGTTTCTAAAGTTGTAGCAGCCAATATCAGTTAAAACAACATAATTCCAAACTAATCCATGTCCCATATGAGTACAATCATAATTTTTATAGCCAAGAGGCAAAGTGAACAGCCAAGAAACCAAATTGAATGTGAAGATAAAAGCAAGGCTAATTAATATTTATGTATGAGAAAGATGGTTTACCAATTATCATTGCCAAATGTACTTTCATTGCCCTGTTTCCTTGACTGCAATTCAGCTCTTAAAGCCTTAAGGAGGTCTTGCATATCACTTTGCTGGTTCTGCATTTCAGCTTGCCGGTTCTCCAACCTTTGCATAAGTTGTTGTTGAGATTGGAGTTGAAATTCTAGATCAGCTGAGCGTTTTTCAGCTTCCTCTGCTCTTTTCTTGAATGCTTCTATGTCTGCTAGTCTTTGTGCAATTAAGCTAGCTTTGGAAAGACCACGACCACGAACATATCCAGTTACATGCCCTGTTACTTCAACACAAATGTCTTCTTCAGTCTTAGCCACACCACTAGCTTCACATTCCAATTGCAGCTCCTTCATCTTGCTCTACAAGCATACATTTTTTAAGTTCATATGTGTATTGGAGATGTAAAACTATGATATTCAACTTGAAAGTGTTATTATTCTTACTGAGTTTTGAGCTGATGTCTCATCAACCATTGCATTCTTCTTCCGACTAAAGTGAGTCATGTCATATAGCTCAATTGGTCCAACTGACCTTCCCTCCTTTGCTTCCTGTTAGCATATGAACTGTTAGTGAAGCTAACCACACAACATAAAGGATAGGCTTAACATATGCAATTACCCGTTCAGCTTTATGACGTAGAAAAGATTTTGTTCCAGCCGTATGTGCAGTTTTTTGCTTCGATCTGTTTATCTTATTTCGCTCACTTATCAGCTACACGTGTGAAATCAAACATTGATTAGATTACCTAAGAAAACATAAAAAATGGATTGTGGTGAATGATCAAATATGTGGTAGTATATACCTTAAATTCTGGACAACAAAAATAGTCACATAAGTAAATCCAATCCGATTCCCCCACGAATTCTGGACGATTACGAAGAGCTTCCTCCTTTGATCCAAATTTCTGGAATATCTTGTGAAAATTATAGCGTCGACTCCGGTATTGTGAATTCAGCTGTTTAATCAAAGCTGGCTTGACATGATCTCCTTCATCAAATGTAAAACTATTCTGGACAGAATTCAAATTTTATGTCTTAAGTAGCAAAAGGTACTTATGCTTAGTTTAAATAGCAAACTATTAAAACAGAAAAGGAACCAAGCTGCATGATGACTTACATTAGCCAGTTTCAGCATTTGTTGTCTTTCAGTTTCAGGAAGCCGAGCCCATTTGGGTGCTTTCCATTTGCCATATTTTCGAATAACACAACTAGCCTCTGAAATGAAACTTTGAGCACCATCTCCAACTAATCTTCCACTCATGTCTGAAATAGTAACATGCACCTTTTTCCCAGCCTTTTTTACACTTGATGAGCAATATTACTTAGTAAATCCTCTTTTCTCTTCAAATTCACATGGTCCAAGTTAGAAGGTAGACAATACCATGAGGCCACATCCAGAAAAAAAAACTTAAAATATTTAGTTAATGAGAAAAGTGATGTTTAATGGCCTGAAATACCAGTTCCATTTGACTCTAGCTCCCTGCTAGTTGCTGTTTCATAACTTCCATAAGCAATGGATTGGTTGGAGCCAACATTCTGTGAAGTTGGAGTCCCATTAGCTTGCACTCCAGCAGATGTGGGTGAAATCGTCCTATTCCTTGAAATTATTGTAGTTGTGTGTTGACCATTTCGTTCGACACCATTTTCTCCACCATTAGATGCTTCAAGATCCTATAATGCAGCAAGGTATACAACCCATTACTCTGTAGAGACTATAATCTATCTGAAAATGTATTCAACCAGGCAACGAATTTAAAATAAAGGCACTGACCTCAGGTTCATCGAATAGACGTAACCGAGAAGACCTTTTTGGTAAGACTGAATCATTGGCATTCCTTGCATTGGCATTTACAGTATCTTTTCCATTACCACCTTGCTACATTAGCACAAGAGGAAGTTCATTCAATGGCAGATTACTTTACGAAAAGATACAATTGAATGCTAAAATTTCAATATACCTGGATCATCTTCAGCTTGTATTGCTCCAGCTTTCTCACCTCCACCTCGACTTGGTCGATCGGATTCTTTCCTTTTACCCGACCAGCCATGTACCTATACAACCAAACAATATCGCGATCAATGAAACATAGGAGTTATATTATATTAAAAGTAGATTATTCAAGCCCTTGAAATGCACACCAAGTTTTCCATTTAAGATATGCCGTGCTGCATTACAAAACAGAAAATATGCCATATACAAATTGATTGAATAAACCATAAGGTACACACTATGAAAAAAAGGGTAAACCAGAATGGTAGTTTAATCAGATTCATAATCATCACTGTCTAAAAATTGTTCATTTTCATCCTCGCTTGACAATGATTGTTCAATGTCATCATCATCATCAATAAAAGTGTCATCTATCGACTTTGTGTGTCTTGCTGATTTTTCCAAGAACATGACATTTGCTTCAATCCTTTCTTCATGTATCATGTCTTCCCTTCTCAAAGTAGCCACCTCGAGCTCCTCTTGTACACCTGCTAAATCTTCATGATAATCTTCTTGATAAGCCTCTTCACCATCTACAAAATCATCTTCATGCTTCTCAAGAACATCATAGCATGAACGGGGGCTGAACGTCTCGAACATGCCACTACCACCAAGTTTCAAGTCCTTAACATAAAATATCTGCTCAGCTTGTGAGGCTAATACAAATGGCTGGTCCGGATACCATTTTTTTGACATATTGATGCTAGTAATTTTACTCTGCTTGTCCACTTTGATTCCTGAATTGTTTCTCAAATCCCACCAATCACACTTAAACATAATTACTCGATTTTGAGTGAACGAATATTCAACCTCCACTATTTCTGTGATCACACCATAAAAGTTTATTTCTTTACCAGCATGCTCCCCCTTGACCATAATGCCACTATTCTGTGTTTTTCGTTCTCTTTCCCGAAAATTGGTATGAAACCTGAACCCATTAACATTACATCCAGGAAATGTAGTAACTCGAAAATCAGGTCCCTTGGCCAATGAGAATAACTCGTCATTACATCTCCCATGAGAATACATATAGGCAACCTATGTCAACCAATCAAGACATGTTAATACTTACTGAACTAAGAATTAAAAAAATTTGATAAATTTTCAGGTTGCATATTGTATACTTACACGCTTCTTCAAACCATTTTGAAACTCTAAGTCCTGCCTTTGTAAATTTGATACATTCGAGTTTCAAGAAATTCTTTATGCTCCTATGCAACAAAAGCACTAGTTATGTATATATTATGATAGTACATTAATTATGAATTGTAAGACACTAATTATAGAACTCTTAAGAGATTTAGGAGTAAATGGTGCTATTACCTCATATACTCATCCACTTCTTCACAATTTTTCAGGACAAACAGGTGTATTTTCAGCAATTCAACCTCACTTATGCAACTATATGTTGCTGCCCCAAAAGGTCGTGCCATGCTAGAAAATACAGATAATTTTCCAGTGGCTTCATGCCTCTCCATATTTGCTCCATCCGATTAAATCTGGTAGGAATATTGTGCAAATACCTAGAGATGAATGTTAGAGATTCATCATCTAAGTAACGCTCTGCAATACAGCCTTCCGGTCTAGCCCTATTATGCACATAGCTCTTGTATTGACCCATTTTTCTGAATAGAAAATCCAGTCCCACATGTAAAAAGTTAATAGATGTAAAGTAAAGGAAATAAATAATGTAAAAAAAAGGTACAATACCTCTCAAATGGAAACATCCACCGGTATTGTGCGGTCCAGTAGCCTTGGTTTGATGGTAAATGGACCATTAAATGGACCATTACATCAAAAAAATTTGAGGGAATAATTTTTCTAGTTTGCACAGATAAGGACAATGTTTGTCTCCTGCATTTTCAGCTCATCTACATAGAGAGTTCTAGAACAAATTTTTCTGAAAAAATTACTAATCTCAATCAAAAGTTGAGACACCTCTTTTGATAACATTCCTCTAATTGCCAGTGGAAGAAGCCGTTGTAAGAACACATGATGGTCATGACTCTTCATCCCTAAAAGTTGACATTCTTTTGTCTTAACACATCGGGGTATGTTTGAGGCAAAGCCATCCGGGAACTTGATTGAACTCACAAATTGGCAAAAAGTTTTTTTCTCGGCACGGGATAAAGTGTAGCATGCAGTTGGCATAACTTTGGATGTACCCCCTCCAGGTTGTAGATGCAATTCTGCTCTCAATCCCATTTCTTTCAAATCCTCCCGAGCCTGCCAAGTATCCTTAGTTTTTGAAGGGATACTCAGTAATGTACTAATCAAAGCTTCACACACATTCTTCACAATATGCATTATATCCAGGTTATGCCTGATTTTATTAGTACTCCAATATGGAAGTTCAAAGAATATGCTCGTCTTCAACCAATTCGAATTGCTATGCACTCGTTTTCTTTTCTTCTGTTGGAGCAAATCAGGAGCCTTGCCAAATTCAGGATGGTCAATATGAAGAAGCTGATGTAGGATTTCTTCACCTGATAAAGTCCTAGGAGGCGGTCTAAGTTCTCTTTCTCCATTAAATGCCTTCATTTCACGACGCCATTTATGATCAGCAGGTAAAAAACGGCGATGCCCCATGTAACAGCATTTATGACCATTGTTCAAATACACACTATCAGTCTCATCTAAACAGATTGGACAAGCTTTGTATCCTTTCGTACTCCAGCCAGACAAATAACCATATGCTGGAAAATCATTAATTGTCCACAGAAGTGCAGCATGTAACATGAACTTCTCTCCTGTGAAGGCATCATATGTCTCCACACCAGGGGAAAACAACTCTTTAACTCACAATTAGTGGTCTCAGTATACATCGATATCATTTCCGGGCCTTAGGACCAGGAATAATCATCGATAATAGAAAAAATGGATCCTTCATGCATTTCCATGGTGGTAGATTGTAAGGAACAAGGATTACAGCCATATCTTGTATGAATTGGTCATGTTTCCATATGGGCTAAACCCATCACTTGCAAGCCCCAGCCTTACATTTCGAGGATCTTCAGAAAATGCCTTATGATGTCTATCAAACTCCTTCCAAGCTAATGAATCGGCAGGGTGTCGCATTATGTTGTCATTGTCTACACGTCTCTCCTTATGCCACCTCATATCACGAGCAATCTCTTTGTTCACAAACAGTCTTTGCAGCCTCGGTTTTAATGGAAAGTAGCGTAATACCTTTCTAGGTACTCTAGAGTTTGGAGATTTATACCGAGGTTGCAAACATTTTTCATTCGGACAATGATCTAGACCTTCATTTTCTTCCAATAAAGGGCACAATCATTCTCACAAGCATGAATTTTGACACAATTTAGTCCTAACTCACGAACGAAACTTTTCGCCTCATAGTATGAACTAGGAATTGATGCCATGGGAAATACACTATTCAAGAATCTTAACAGCATATCTATTGATTTACAGGTCCACCTGTTCATTGTTTTGAGGTGGAGGATATAGACAACAAAAGAGAGTTTTGAATACTTTTCACAACCTGGGTATAGACTTTTTTCAGCTTCAGATAATAAGCTAAGAAACCTACTCGCTTCACCTTCTTGCTCACCACTAGCACCCATATCGGCTGTTGAATGTCTCCAATTCTCACCCAAGTTAGCAGCTCCAATGTCATTTAATAGCTCCTCAATATCGTCTGACTCACTCTCTTCTTCATTTACATTTGTGTCATTATTCTCCTCATCATCTGATTCAAAATTTTCTCCATGATATATCCATCTAGTATAACTATCAACTATTCCCCTACACAAGTGATCAGCCATGACTTCCATATTTTGGTCAACAAAGTTATTACATACTTTGCAAGGACATGGAAGCTTACACGTAGGATTCTTCTCTCGAAAAGCAAACCTAATAAATTCATTGACTCCATCTAGATATCTGGGGTCTAGGTAATTCTTAATTAACATCCAGCTCCTGTCCATATTTTTGCTGCCCTTTGTCCTAACATGAAGATTAAGACCATAATACTACACGGAACAAAAAGCACTATATATAGAAAATTGAATTTGCCAAATAACAGGAATGGAAATGGAAGTTCTAATAATTCATATTTTCACCAAAGACCATGTCAGGTAAACATAATAACAATTCATTGTTGAAGACAGATTATATGCCATTACAAAAGTTGCACAAAA